>OY282559.1:74485652-74849625 GCA_958295665.1 Tipula vernalis | reverse complement strand
TCCATTTGTATATGTAAAGATTAGTGAACTTTTTTCCAATATAAATTTTGGTAATTTTGTTCGTTATTAAACTTGATATATATACACCGATCGTACAAATCTTGATACAGTGTGTGTATCTCTTTGCTGGTTAATCCCACGTTCACCACAAATTGCATCATTTCCAGCTCAGTAGGCTTTGGATCCGTCTTCTGGAACTGTACCCTCGCCGTATTTTGCCTTAAACTTTCCATATTTTTATTCCACAACCTTATTAACAGGTATATATATATATATATATATAATATATATATATATATATATATATATATATATATATATATATATATATATATATATATATATATATATATTATATATATATATATATATATATATATATATATATGTATATATATATATATATATATATATATATATATATATATATTGTGTAATGCGCAAAATTGCGCTATTTGCCTTTTGTTTGCACTGGTTTACTTTTTATTATTTATTTGTTTTATTTTATATATTTTTTCACTGTGAACGTCTGTACTCGACGGATGTTGACAATCGAATGAAAACATAATTTGCTTGAGATACTCAACAAAGTGTAGATGGGATCAAAAATACCGGACAAATGGAAAGAGAGCAGGGTGGTTCTCATCCCTAAACGGGATAGAGATCCAAATGTGGCAACAAATTATCGAGGCATATGTATGTTGAATGTTTTTATAAAAATCTTAAATGGAATGATGAAAGAGCGCATGGAAGATTTTGTGAATGAGAATAATTTGTTGCCATCGACAACATTTGGATTTCGAAAGAACCACTCTGCAATTGAGTGTGTGGAAAAGTTTGTTTAGGAAGTAAGAAAAGATAATTTGAAAGCTGTTGCGGTATTTTTGGACATTGAAAAAGCTTATGATTATGTGGTTCCGTGGAAATTACAACAAATTCTATCGAATTTTGGATTTTCACGGAAAGTATGTATGTGGATAAAAGATTTCATGACTGATAGAAAAATGGTTCTGAATGGAAGTGGTTTTAGGTTGGAGGGAGTTGCAAATATTGGACTTCCGCAAGGGAGTAGAATATCTCCAGCTCTGTTCAACCTATATACCAGCGAGATACACCACATCAATACAGACAATCAAATCGTTCTGCAATTTGCAGACGATTTTGTAGTAATTGGAAAAGGGAGAAGTATTGATGTGGCGGCTCAAAGAGCGCAAAAGGGGGTAGATGATATAATTCAAAAACTTAAAATGTTGAGTCTGAGAGTGAATCCTAATAAGTGTGCTTATATGAGTTTCAGAACAAACGTTGCAAATGTTAATATAAGTGTTGATAGTCAAAGTATTGAACAAGTAAATGCGTACAGGTATTTGGGTATTTGGATTGATAGACGTATGAATTTTGGGAAGCACATGAAAATTTTGGCAGATAACTGCAAGGAACGTTTAAATGTGGTTAAACGGGTGAGCAAACCTAAATGGGGCGCTCATCCGAGTGTGACTGACATGTTAAGGAAGGCCCTTATATCCTCCAAAATTGGATATGGTATTAGTGTGTATGGGAATGGTTCGAAAGGGGCTTTTAGCCAATTAATGAAAGTAGAGAATGCATGTGCAAGAGTGGTATTGGGGGCGATTAGGTCAACCCCAATACACACTCTGTGGTCTGAAATGGGTGATTCACCTCTTGATTACAAGAGAGAGTGGATCACAGTGAGAGAGTCGGTGAGAATGATAACTAAGAAAAATGAGTTTTGGAACGAGATGATAGTAAGATTACAAAATAGGGCGGTGTACAAACCGACATATAGAACTAGTATTGCACTTGAAAACTTGAACATGTTTCTGAGTATAGGCAATGCTGGTCCGTAACCCGTTCCTAATAATCTTACTGTATGTTTGACTATGGAGGAATATAATAAGGGAATGAATGAAGTTATCGCCAAAATTATGTTTGGGAAAATCAGTCAGCGGTATATGCAAGATGATATCGTTTATACAGATGCTAGTGTGAATGAGAATGGAGTGGGTGTTGGTGTCTTTATGCCTGGTAAGAATGTTGAAAAGTATTTTAAAGTGGACAAAAGCATCTGTATAATGAACGCTGAACTGATTGGAGTATTTGAAGGAATTAAACTGGCTGTGAATGAAGGGGAAAGGAAAATAGTAATATTTTCCGATTCCCAGAGTGGTTTATGTTTGCTAAAATGTGGAGGTGGAAGGGAAGGCAATGTGTATGTTGATTTAATTTTTGAATGCGTTCGAGACTGTCAACGTGATGTGACCATACAATGGATCCCATCACATAGACAGATCGAAGGGAGTGAAAGAGCCGATATGTTAGCTAAAAAGGGTACATTGAATGACATGGTTCAGGAGTACGAAAGGAAGGATGCAAGAGATGTACTTCGAATGTTTCAAATGAATCTGTGGAAAAAATGGGAGAGTGAATTTAACGAGAAAAGTCTTACGAAAGGAATGAAGTACAGCGTGCTCCGTGGTACTCCTTTGAGAATTCCGTTCTTTAAGGAGCTCAAAGGAGATACGCGAATGTTGCGAACGGTTGAGAGAATCAGGCTGAACCATGGAAACTGGAAGGAATGCTTGTGGAAACGTCATTTGAGTGAGGACAAAGATTGTGAGTTGTGTGGAAGTGTGGAGGATGTTGAACATCTCATATTGGTTTGTCCTAAATACAACCTATATAGATCTAAGTTCAACATCCTTCGGAATGCAAGAAACCTAAGTGATTTAATGAATGAAGGTGGTTTTTTGGTTTATAAGGAAATGTATGAATTTATTAGGATGAGTGGAATAACAATTTAATACGAGATAATGAATAGCCGACGGAATATGTGCAGGGAGTAAAATTCTATTTAAAATTCTATTTGTAAAATTATGAAGAAAAATATGTAACAAGAAATTTATAAATTTGGATTTTTTGGCAATATGGCTCTATTTCATATAGGAGCCAAGCCTAATAAAAAAAAAAAAAAAAAAAAAAAAACTTCTTTAATATTCGGCTGACATAACTCAACAGGTGGCAAGTTCTTTGTATTCAGCCACTTTCCACGTTAGAAAATAATAAATTGCTTCATAATTTGTCCAAATATTTACAAAACTGGGTGTAAATTCGGATCAAGTGACAAATTATAACTTAATATTTTTTGTGAATTTGTATAGTAAAATTGTTTACTATGCTATGAACAATATGTGTGAGTAAAAATAACTTTGAAAATACGTTCATGCAATACGAATTCTTAACTGCTTTAAACTATACTGTAAATGTCATTGTTCATTTTATCAGAATCGTCTATTTTCAGTATGACAGTATTTTATACTAATACAAGATATCACGAAAATTTGTCATTTCATCCGAATCTATCCCTAGAATAACATCATTCCAAAATTCTTGGAAAAGATACAAAATTTAAAATCGAATTATGATATTCTGAAAAATATTCATGTACTCTTACATCTCTAAACGTAAAACAACTTTAAATAATAAATTCATAAAACTTTAAAATGATAAAAAAATCAAATATTTCAAATGGAAAATCACAATTATTGGTGACAGCAACGAAATTATATTATTTTGACGCACGTAAATTTATTGTGTATTGTCTTCTATATTGTCAATGGTAAATTTTCTAGAAAATATATGAATTAATTTCAATTGTGTTACTCGTGTAAAAATATGGAAAATATAAAATTCGCTAGAAATTTGTCTGATATTTGTTGACATTTGTATTTTCTTAGAATTTTTTTTCTCCAATGCCTTGCGACAAACAATCTCAAATTCGTAGAATAAAATGAAAATATAATTTTCGCAGTAAAATCTTTATTGTTTTGGCAAAAACATTCGAATATATACACGCAAATAACCATTCAGTTTGTAAGCTTTCAAAATCTTTGACGACTAGGTATATGCTAAACACCAAAAATTCCAAAGGTTTTATATTTCAGTACAAAATCATACAATTTAACTACTTATTATTTTTCAAAAGAACCAATTACATACCAAAAACCGAATATGCATACATGTATAACCGTGCTTCGAGAAAGTTTAATCCTTTGATCTTCATCATCATGAATTTCATGAATTTAATCCAAAATCAAAGGGATTTTTTTGAGTGGTGGATATAATCCAACTAGCAAATAACTAAAACAAAAATCTCATTCAAAACTGTATAAAACCATTAGCTAGCATACATTGTTGCAAAAAATATTTGTATTTATATAAATTTCAGAAAAAATTCTTCTGCTTCTGCATACACAGCTTCATTCATTTCTTCTTATAATAGATGCGGCATGTGTTCTTTTGGAAAATTATTTTGATTCTATTCTACTTCTTCTGCTTGCGTCTATATGTTGTTGAAATACACAAAATGAAAAACTTACAATTTTGTTGTTGTTGTTGTTTATAATGAATATATGTAGCTGATTTTATTTTTGTCTAGACATTTCAATTTAAACTTTTTAGCGCAAAACTATTTTTCTGGAAACCAACTACAAAAACAAACTTGAAACAAATTTTTGGATTGGAAATAACTGAAAAAAAAAAAAAAAAAAAAAAAAAAAAAATCTACGTTCCAATTTATGTATTTACGAGCATAAGTGTACAAACTTTGTACTCTACTCGTATATACGTGTGTGGACTGGACTATATCCTTCCTACAATTGCGTCATTGTAATAGGTTGATATTTTGTAGAAATGTAGATAATTTTCAATGTTTAGTCGCACTTGGAAAATAAAGATGTATGCTCATAAGGGCGGATGAATATATTCATTAGTAACATCTCTTAGTTTTGGCTTTAGTTGGCTACGGTTTTTTACTTGTGGAATTTAATGGAACATCTATTAGTCAGCAACACTGTTACTTTTGAATTGCACTTCATTTTTTTTATGTGGGCTGATTTGAGTGTGTTCGATATTAATATGTTTTAGGAAGTGACCATGATAAGCAAGATAAATAGCAGTTAAAAGCCTATAAGAGAATTGGAGAAAAGATGACAATATTTCATCCTTACTAGTAAGTAACCCTTGTGATACTTGTAATATACAGGGGCGGATTAATGCCTAGCCACACTAGGCACGTATGAATTTTAGGAGCCCTTAAATTTCGTGCTCCATTATTGGAGTAGCCGTTGTTTTTTCAGAACCACCGTACTATGTTTCGAAAGACAGGCTACTGTCGAGCTATCGAAATCAATATTTAAATATTAAAAATGTCTTACCGTTAAACATAAAAAATGAAGTTTTGTTTATTGCAATGTTTCTATGTTTAAGGTTGGAGTTGAATTACGAGTAGGGATAGCACCCAATTAAACTAACTTACAGAGAACATATTTTCGAATTTCAAGGTTTGCGGATTTGTCTAGATTTCCAGATTTAAATAGCGTTGGGTAGCTGTAAGTTAGCACACATCGAAGTTATTCGAACCTATCGTCATTATCATATTTTAGAAATTGCCTGGCATTTTTTAGATTATTCGAGATTTTTTAGTGATTTTATTCATTGATTTTATGTGTATCCGAGTTTTTCCAGAAAATTAGAAATTTTTTGTGAATAAATGTCGAAATTGTTGTAGAATTCTAAGATTATATGAACTATTCGAGGTTACACGTGCTGCTCGATGTTCTCTGAAATTGACAGTGGGCTTCGTTGTATCTTAAATATGTATATGTATAACAAACATTTTGTTACGAACTTGCCAACTCCTTCTTGAAACCACACACAAATAAAAATTTAAAATTTTATCTTCTATTAAAACTAAAAAAACGTTTTCGATCACAAATTGATGAAGATCATCTTCAGGTTTTCTTTGCAACAAAATTTCAATAAAGTTTTCTTTCAACAAATTGTACATTTGACAAAAGGCAACATCAAAAAATCATACGTATATGTATGTACATATAATAGTTACTTATGTAAAATAAAAATTGTAAAATGAAATTACTTTACTCTACAACAAATTAAAATGGTCTATGATAAATTATCATTAGGTGGTCAGGTGTGAAGTTGTTCGGGGGATTCAAGTTGGCACTTGCGGCCAGCTCCGTAACTTGCAATTTCTACAAGTGCTCGTGTTACCTCCACGTGGTGACCGCGGTAACTAGATTGCTGAGATTGCTTGAGTCAACCTTAAATTGTCAAATCGCTGGGCTGGGCTAAGGTGTTAATCGTACCGTGCCGATAATCGACCATACTAGGGGCCCAGCTTTAAAACTAGCTCAGTCGCTAACGGTGGATCCGGATACTTGGCGCCCTCCGGATTAAGTAGCCTTATCTGTGTACTTCGGATCTCTGCACAGATGGACACTTCTTTCTCCGCTACTCGTGGGAACAACTATGGATCTTAATAAAACCAAACAACCACAAAAAGAGTCCGGCTCTCTAAAAAATCCGGAAAATGTAGACAAAGAGACTCGTGTCTGTAGGCCTGACTCTAAGTCTACAAATAAACAACGGGACATAAGCTCAAACGAGGCTGGTCCCTCCACTCGGGTCACCAAATCTGAGTATACAAATACAAAGCGGAACCAAAGCACGAATGAAGTTGGTTCCTCAAAACCAACCTATAATACTAGGAGGAAGGCCTGGAGGTCTCTGGAAAAGATGAAAAACATCTCGCCAGAAGACAGGACGGATAAAAACAAAGCCACGCTTGCGTGGGCTAAAAAAGTCACCGAGAAAATAACGGAAGGCTCTTCAGCTGGCTCGCAGCTTAAAAGAAATAGATCTCAGGAGGAAAGTCTTAAAATCGCAAAGCGAACAAAACCCCATGCTACAACGATGAGGCCTTTTAACAAGGTCCTCAAGGATCAGCTGTTTGTGGCAGTTATTGACAAATCCCAAGAGGTTGACAGTATTACGCCCGCCAATTTTAGGAAGGTGGAAGAGGCCTTAGCCACCACCTACCTGAAAGTCCTGACGGAAAATCCAGGACCTGCTCCGACTTGTCGGGACGCGGTCTGGCACGGGAATCGGGTGAAACTGACTGCCTGCGCTGATCAGATGTCCTTGCTGCTTTATAAGAAGCAGTTGGGGGTCTTCACGAGGTACAGCCGGGAGCCAGCCTTGCTGTGATTGATAGGGAGGAGATCTCCTGCAGACTAAGAGCTAGGGTGTACATCCCTTCGGAGGCTAGTGATCCGAAGGTGATACTCCATTAGTTGCAGGTTGGTAACCCGGAGTTGCCAACGCATAACTAGAAAGTAGCCAAGCTCGAGGAGGTAAAGGCTGTATATAGCTGTTATCATCTTAAACAGGGAGGCACTGGCTGCACTGAAAAAAACCAACGGTTTAATCAACTATGGTTTCAGTGCAGTCACACTCAAGGTGTATAAGAAGAACGCGGGCAAGACGAAGGCTCCGAAGTCATCTTCAGAAAATACCGCGGTGCTTGATAGGTCATCTGAGAGCGCGGAGGTAGCCAGCCAAGCGGAAACTCTCTCCACGAACACGGAGATGTCAACGTACATGGAGTCTTTAAAGAGGCTCTCAGAGGACTTCTCATCAGGGGATGACTCTGATGTTACTGTGGTGGAGAAGAGGCTGTAGAGATGATACTGACATTCCTTTAAGTCAACTTTCACACCTCTAAGGCAGCATCAGCTGCTCTAATTTTAAATATTGGTATAGAAGCGACAGATGTCGTTTTGATCCAGGAACCTTGGGTCACTGAAGACCGGATAATTGTGGTCAAGACTCCCTATTATAGATTAATGCACGCGAAAAAAGAAGGTAAGGTTCGGTCGTACATTCTCATTAAAAATAACATAAGTTGTTTTCTGCTATCAAATTTCAGTAATGGAGATGTAGCAGCGGTCAGCATTTAGGTCGATAAACGAAACCTCTGGCCAGTATCAGCTTACAAGTGGATACTCCACCAATCATTCTAGGTGAGCTAATCTTGGAGGCTCAGAAGCGCAAGGTTAAAGTCATCCTTGGGAGTGATGCAAATGCTCATCAGACGATCTGGGGAAGTACGGACACAAATGAACGAGGTGAGTTACTCCTCGATTACATTTTAAGTATTAACCTTCATATATGTAACATAGGCAATAAGCCGACCTTTATAACTAATAATAGATAGGAGGTATTGGATATTACTCTTGTCTCAAGCTTTTTGCCGATTAGTCTATTAAACTGGAGATTGTCGAAGAACACGTCGAAAATGCAAAAGACTCTTCAAAACAGCACGGAAAAATTTACAAATATCAATTGAGAAGTGGCAAGAACAGCTCTGGGAGACTATACTGTGGCAAAATTTAGGAGTCTTCGGAGATTGATTGATACTAGCAACTGGTCCTTCCATCCCAAGTTATTTACAAAGACCGGATGGGATATGGACCATTAATAGTGCGGAATCGCTGGAACTTCTGATGGAGACTCATTTTCCTGGTTGTTCCGAATGTGTACCTAGCATATAAGTAGGTAAAAGGGCAAGTAGCCTCATAAGCCAAATTATTAGCAGAAAAAAGATCCTATGGGCGATAAACAGTTTTAAACCATATAAGTCGCCTGGACTTGATGGTATTATCGCTGCGGATATTCAACAAACTACGGATCTAACAATTTCCTGGTTAGAGGTAATTTTCAAAGGAAGCCTAGAACTTGGTATGTCACATTCCTAGTAAATGGACAGAAGTGAAGGTTGTTTTCATACCTATGACGGGAAAACACTCACACTGCAACCCCAATGATCTTAGACCGATTAGCTTATCTTCCTTCCTCTTTAAAACATTGGAAAGACAAATAGAAGCTCATATTAGAGGCACGATTGTGTTGGAAAAGCTATCTAAATCTCAACATGCCTATTGCAAGGGGAGATCTGTAGAGACTGCTCTTCATTATCTTGCATTTTTCATTGAAAAATCTTTCGACTTCGCAATGGTAATCTTCTTTGATATTGAGGGGGTCTTTAATAATGTGCTTCCAGGGGCTATAACTCGGGTTCTTTCAGATCAGTAGATGAATCACTCAAGGACTGGATAGATCAGATGCTAAAAGGCAGGATCATAAATGCTAGTTTTTGGGAATCCTCCGTCAGAAGATTTGCAAGCAGAGGTACGCCACAGGGTAGCGTACTGTCCCCCTACTCTGGAACTTGGTCATAAATGATCTGTTGCTGAGTCTGGAGGACGGTGGCTTCAAGGTAGTTGCCTATGCGGATGATTTTGCTACTGGTGTCCGTGGTAAATATCCCGGCACCCTTAGTGAGCTTATGCAAAATGCCCTCGACACTATTTCATTATGGCCCAATGGCTGTGGGTTGTATGTTAATCCACCCAAAACCGAATTAGTTCTCTTCTCTAGGAAATATAAACTTTCTCAAATCGATCCTCTCACTTTAAATGGGTTCAGCTTGTCTTTTACAGTTGAAGTGAAGTTTCTGGGTCTCGTTTTGGATTGCAAATTATTTTGGATCAGTGGTGCACTGAGGAGCACATCCACTCAGACACTAGAGACTCTGCTATTTTCGACTCCTCTAGATATATTGGGGAAACAGTTGGCAGCTTGTACTGCCATACGACTAAAATCCATCAAAATGAGGACCTGCAACAATATTGGGTAATCGTCTATTTTGTGCAACAAACAAATACCCAAGACGACCGACTATACTGTCCCGTCACTATCTTTTGACACAAAGTTCCGGACTAGGATCCCATCTAATTAGGACTGGATGATGGGTACAGTTTTGGGACCAGGAGATTTAAACTTCTTCACTGATGGTTCAAAACGGGACGGGAAAGTCGGAGCTGGAGTGTTCTGCGAGGAACTTCAGTTAAATTTCTCCTTCCGTCTCCCCGACTTCTATAGAATTTTTCAAGCTGAAGTATTATTATTATTATTATTGGAGGGCCATGCGAGCGATCAGCCACCTCGCACTGCGACCTAAAAGATCTATTGTGCTGGACCCTGCTTAATTATCCGTCCAGCCAATATTTAGGTTCTTAATGAACCTGACAATACTGCCTCCCGATACGTGATACATACTATGTGGGCTTATTGCCCTCCCTCCTAGATGCTTACTACAGCATGTAGTTCCGCTAGAAAGACAGTGGCATTGGAGCCCAAGGACTTCGAGAGGGCTGTCCCAATTCCGTATATTCATACTCCTGCCCCATGTTCCGTTTAATTTTACTCTTATGAGTTGCTGGGAATTGCAAATCACCTGTAGGTCACCCAGCCTTACTACAGGAAGGCTAAATAAAACTGGAGGGTTCCTGGTATCTAGAGTTTGCATATTTGGACTGATTAACCTATCAGCCATTCATCCATCGGCATATGCTGTTCCACCTTAGTTAGGTTTTTTGTCAAGGTTTTCTCCTTTAGCGCCGTACTCTAGCCCTGTGCTAAATGGCCAAAAATGTGCCAAATGGCCTTAGTTACCAGTGGTTGCCACGAGGAGGCAACACGTACACTTGCGAATTGTGAACAGGTTACCCTTACACAATTGTATCCAACACGCAGCTGCCTAATACATGACCAGCACAACTCACGTGATGCGCACCCTACTGGAAGGTGGAAGGTTACGGAGCTAGTAGATTACTCCACTCAACTTTAGTCCCCCCCCTACCAATAGACGCCAAACCACTAAGCTGAAGTAACTGCCATAAGGAAAGTCGTAGACTGGTTGAGGTATAATGTAATATCAGTTTGTGATATTCGCATGTATACGGACAGTCAGGCTCCCATTAAAGCGCTTCAATCACACCTCCTCACGTCGAAAGTAGTCCAGAACTATCTCTCATCTCTTAACGAGATTGCAGATCAGTTCAACATCCACATTTTATGGGTGCCAGGACATTTCATAAGTAACGGGAATATAAATGCCGATGAATTGGCTTGACGTGATACAACGGACCACTTCTCAGAAAGCAGATAGGCTTTTGAAATGCCTCTTGCGGTATGCAAACTGCTGCTTCAGGAAGAAGCTAGCAAGCTGATGAATGACAGATGGCCAATTATCACCTCTAGTGTAATAACTCGGCCGGTCTGGCCAAAGTTGGACTTGGCGAGATCTAAACGGCTGATCTCAATTCTGCGAAGTCAGATCAGTGCGGTTGTTGGAGTGATTACGGAGCACTGTTTCATAGGGAAGCATGCGAGTAGAACGGTGTCTTCTCACATGACTACTGTCGTATGTAGTTGCGAGGACGAAGAGGAGGAAGAGACAGTACTTCGGTGCAAAGAAGATCACCTGCCCTCCTCTGGTACGAAACAGACTAAAGTTTCTAGGAGCACCCCTCTTCAAAGACCTGACGGACCTCTGTAGGATGGACGCCAGAAGTATTCAGCGCCATGTTAACAGCTCAAAATCATTCCAATGAGTTGGAGGAAACAATTTTTCGTGGTATGGCTATGGACAACGTTGAATAAATTATACGAAATGGGACTAGTTTCGATGTTCATTAGAACCTCTTTGTGTTTATACATGAAAAGTGATTCATAAGCGTCCAATTTCCATTTCTCATGAACTGCGTGAATTTTGTGTCCACGGTTAGTCAACATATCGCACATGACATACCATAGAAAAGAGACGTAACTCAAAAATTTGAATTTTTCAGATAATGCGTCAAAAAGATGCGCAATGATGGATTTCATAACCTGATATAGCCGCGTCGATCTTCCTTTTTTTGACACATATTGAGAATAGTACAGTAAAATCGAAATTATCATTTTTTGGTTTGTTCTCCTGAAAAATTTGAAATTTTGAGTTGTGTCAATATTCTTTGTCACGTGCAATATGTTCTGCAATACTCGATTTGTGCCCTTATTTATTTTTTATCGCAAGTGAGAAGGAAAATTTTCATCAATATATTTTCATATGAACAAAACTTTCTCATCGACCATTTTGGCCGTGAGAACATAATAGTTGTACGTTTTTGCCTTCTCAATTAAGGTTCGTATCACTAGATTGTGAATAAAACAAAACACTTCAGTTTAACATAAATTAATTTATTTGTTTAAAACCAAAAATTAATTCAACACAATTATAACATCAATAATTCACAAAAATCACTTTATATAAATTTTCGCTCAATTTTACTTTTCACTTTTACTTTTTATATCTCACTTATTCACTTTTTAATTTTCTCTCTATCGGTTACCAAATACTAGTAATCCAATTCGACTTCATTCGCCGATTTATATACACAAACTAAACTTCTAGAAAGTTCATGACTTTTCGAGTTATAATAGTATAGAACATTTAGAACAGTTTTATCATGGAAAGTTCCATTTTAGTACAGTAAACATTGAGCTATTAATTTAACTTATTCTAATACCCCCTAGGTGTCACCGTAACACAAGAAAATAAAATTCTATAAACACTAAATTTATATTTTTAGCATTAAATGTGCATTAAAACTATAATATGATTCACTTTAAGCTTTACTAATAAATAAATATAATAAAAACTATTCCGTTTATTTAAGAAAAGCCTCAACATAACTAATTTAGTTAAGTTTTAAAAATAATTTGGTTATTTTTATTATTGTAGCGGTGACACCTAGTGTATAATAGATTAAGTTAAAATTAATAGCTCAATGTTTAACTGTACTAAAATGGAATTTTCCATGATAAAACTGTTCTAAATGTTTCTGGACTATCCTTACTGGAAAAGTCATCAAATTTCTAGAATATTGGTTTGTGTATAAATAAAAAGTAAATTAGTAAGAAATAAAAAGTAAAGGTGATCACTAGAATTTGTGCGTAAATTAAATAAAGTGATTTTGTGAATTATTATCGTTAATAAATTGTGTTGTAATAATTCTTGTGTAAAATAAATAAACGATTTGCGTATCATTGTATTACATATACAGATACAGTTAAGCAGTTTAGCATACAGTTTAGCTGTTTCATTGCGAGATTATTTGATACTTTTATTGGTGTTACTCTATTCAAAATTGTCCAGAAGATGTTTCTGGATTCTTCAAAATTTTTCAAATTAACAAAATTTTTAATTGAAAATTGGTGGAGTAATTTGATAGTTTATTAGTGTTGACTTGTTGAGTTACTGCTTTGAGTACATATGCATAGATGTTACGCACTGCCCCGCATTATTTCTCCTGGCTAATATTATCTTAATTAATTGATGATTAATATTAAAAATATTTAGCTAACTTCGAACTTATTTAGCTTTCCTTAAACACTGAGATAGACTTTTAAAACTGTGGTCAACGGGTAATTTGAAAAATTTAAAACTAAACAAGAACCGATTTCAAAATAAAGCAAAATTTTGTTTTTGAACTTTTAGTCTGAGAAAAGAGAGCTTGCTTACCGCAAATACCTAATGCTACAAAAGGATTTTTCATCGAAGAAGGACAACGTCAACTTCGATATTTGAAAGTCACCTTTGATATTTGAAGTTAGAACGAAAACGTTAAGTGACCCAATATGTTGGTGGTTTTTAAAGAATGTGACACATAAAGAAAGAGAAGAGAATAATGAATTATGAATATAGAAGAATAACACAAATTGATATGAAACAAACATATTTTTGCCCTTTAATTTAGTGTCGAAAAACTGTATTGTCTTAATTCTTTTTTAGTAGGATCTCACTTTGCTGCCACGTATGTACAAGAAAATCAAAAATGTAAAATGTTTTATGATATTTTTGTTTAAATTTAGTTTTTGTGCGTAAACAAATAGTTATATGTATATCAAGGGTGCAAAGTGCCGTTTTGTCAGCATCATTTCCAGCGCGGCAAAGTACATACTTTATACACGTTACTCAGTTTATTTTTCCTATGGGTTTTTACTTAATAAATTTATCATGACGGGACTTTTATGTGGAATGGAAGAAAACAGGTGTATTGCTTCCGGAATCGAAAGTTTGCTTAGGGCCAAGATTTCCTAATTATTTTGTGGGGTCCGGAAATTGTTTGAAATTTGTCTGTTCTACAAATTCTACAAACTCAAATTTTCATATTCTAGTAATTCCATAATTCCTATACATTTATTAAAAATTCGATAATTCCTTTAAACTTTAATAATTCTATAAATTCAATAATTTCTAAAAATTTCTTAAACTCAATAAATTCTTTTAATGCTATAAGCCCTACAAATTACTATAAATTCTATAAATTCTAAACATTTAATGAGTTTATTGAGAATTAAACAACAACAATCAGCATAAATTTGTTAATCCCGTTTTTCACTGTGTTCATTCTTATGGTGCACACCACTGGTTTTTGTTGTTTCCACGTGTAAGTGAAATTATTATATAAGGCATCCATAATGACGTTATTTGATTAATTTATGAAAATCGGAGGGTTCAATTTCGACTTCACTCTGCTGGTGAAGAAAGCCCATATAGAAACGACCAGCAGTGGTATAACTATACCCATATCACTCATAATATTTCTCAAGCATTCGAATCGTCAAGTCCTGGTTAGATAGATAGTAGACATTTCAGGAAAACTTTAAGCAAAGGTGGTGGTTGCATTTTCAGAGAAATTATTCCGGTCGTTATTAGGAGTTTTGTTAAGATGTGCCCAATTATTTCTTTTCGATTGCTGAAGTGGAATGCCTGAGAAATTATACGTAATTTAGTTCCATATTGAAATAAAAATCTATTTAGGTTCTGACTGATATTAAGGTTTGGAGGAAAATTCAAAGCTTTCGGTATGGGAGATTTATGGGTGGTTACGCCATTGAGCGAGTTACGACATCCCGGATGTCCAACAACAACAACCCAAGCAACATTTATTTTAAAATCATATTTCATAAATTCCAAATATTTTATATTTTTTTATTTTAAAATCACATTTCCATTATACATGGAAATTCTAAATAGTTTATATAAAATCATATTTCATAAAATCGTATAAATGTTTTTATTAAGAATCTAATCATATTTCAAATTATATTTTCACACAATAAATTGTGTTAACGTAGACAAAACCGTATTTTTTATAGATAATAATTTCCACATTAGATTCAGATTGTATTTGCATTTTGTCGAGGGCATATCGACAAAAATAATAGTACATCGGTAATTAAGTAAATTTAAGTAGATTAAGAAACAATAAAATTATAAATTAAACTAATAAAGATTTACTGAATAAAATTATAAAAAATAATAATAACGAATAAATGTAATAAAATTAATAAAAGTTAAAGTTCAAAAATATAATTGGCGCAGTTGATAGGATTTCCTATTTCAATAGGATCTCTAAAAGTAAAATTTAATAAATAAAACGTAAAATTTAATAAATAGAAAGTGAAATCTAATAAATAAAAAGTAAAATGTCAAATCAAGAAAAAAATAATAAAAAATTTTAATAAAAATTTTTTTTTTGTGTGTTAATAGTAATAAGTTCTCTCAGTCAATTTTTTTTTTTTATCAAATTAAGTGATTAAGAATATTAAAGGAAAAAATTAAGTGATTAATAAGAAAATAAATGCAAAATTTATAAAGCAATTGTGAGTGAATAAAATACAACGAACAGTCGAATGAAAAACATTGAACTCATTAATAAATATAAAAAGTGCTAAATATTGTGCATTGTATCATTGTGCATCGACATCAAAGTGGTGAAGACATTCGAGAGAATATCGGACAGATAAGCCAAGGATCATGCAGCTGTACTTGTTCTGGTAAGCGACAATATTTTTTATATTTATTGAGTATATTCATCCCTGTTCATGTCCTTTAAATTTAGAATTTTAAATAAGTGCAATAATTCTCATTCGACAGAAGCATATAGTTTTAGAGATTTAGTAGATATTAAGTTAAACTACCCAAGTAATTGTACAAAAATGAATGTTAAAGAACAACTAGATCAGCTTAGGATACCAGATGCGATCAAAGACTTACCGCATTTCGACGGTAATAGTCGAACATTATTCGACTTTATAGAAAATGTCGAAGAAATTTTAGCATTAGTGAAAAATTTAGATGGTACGCCAAATGGGAAGATTATTCTTAGGGCGGTTAGGAATAAAGTAATAGGAGAGGCCAATGAAGTGCTAAATATGTATGGCACTCCATTGCAATGGGAAAATATAAAAACTAATCTTATGAATCATTATAGTGATAAAAGGAACGAGACTAGTTTAGTGAAAGATCTCCATAGACTTAGCCAAGGAGTAGAATCAATTGAATTTTATTATTCAAAAATTATCGATATTTATTCAACAATAATGAATAACATTAAAGTAAACGAAAGAGATCAGAATGTATTAAGATCTAAACAAACTTTATATGAAGAGATGTGCAGGAATATATTCGTTTCTGGCATTAGAGAACCTTTAGGGTCTACAGTAAGAGCAATGCGACCCACATCACTGAGTGATACTTTTTCATTCTGTTTAAAGGAACAGAACATTAGCTATCTGAAAACCCCAAATTATAGTAAAATTAACACCCCAATAAGGAAACCATTACATATTAAACCCCTAATTATATCACAACCTAATAACACATATTATAGATCTAATGCACCCATAAACTTACCCAGTTCTTTTCAACCTAGATTTAATCACAATCAATACAATCAATTTACTCCTCAAAGACCTAATTTTCAACCGAATTTTAATACCTTCAGACCTAATTTCCAACCGAACTTTAATACCTTTAAACCCAATTTCAATCAATTAATAATCAACTAATCAAATAATCAACTTTTTAAATTTTTAATAGATACAGGAAGTAATAAATCTTTCATTAGACCTAACCTTGTAAATCCGGAACTTATTAAAACTATCGATCCCGTCAAAATTAAAACTGTATTTAATACTCATTCCTTAAATAAGCAGATAGTTGTAGAAGGTCTAGATGAATTTAGAACAAAAGAAAAACTTCAATTCCTATTATTCAGTTTTCATAATTACTTCGATGGGCTAATCGGTTTAGAGCTCATGCAACAATTACAAATAAAACTTGATTTTCAAAATTCAATTTTAGAAACTAAAGATGGGATAAGAATTCCATTAATTTTTAAGCCAAATTTTATGTCAAAACCATATAAAATAGAATCTGAAAGCAAATTAATCGCACACTTACCTGTTGATGTACAGAGTGGTGACATTTACATCAAACCAGTGAAAATTAAAGATCAGTTAATAATCCCCGAAGGTATATACCAGTGTAAGAATTGGTATGCATACGTTGAAGTAATCAATTTTTCCAACGTTCCACAAACTTTCATTATTGACCAACCCATAAAAGTCGAATCTCTTAAAAATAATAGTCGAGCTGAAATTCATAATTTCACAGTAAATAATTTCAATAATGACAATAACATTGAAACACCAGATAAAGATATCTTAGACTTAATTCGAATAAATCATTTAAATAACGAAGAAAAAACGACAATAGCCAAATTATGTAAAGATTTCGAAGATATATTCTATAAAGATGGACAAAATTTATCTTTTACCAATCAAATTAAACACTCCATTCAGACAATCGATAATATTCCTATCTATAGTAAATCGTACAGATACCCTTACGTACATAAAGAGGAAGTTCAAAAACAAATTTCGAAGATGCTAGAACAAGGCGTTATAAGGCCAAGTTTCTCGCCATGGTCATCACCGATTTGGATTGTTCCCAAAAAATCAGACGCTAGTGGAAAACAAAAATGGAGACTCTTAATAGACTATAGGAAGCTTAATGAGAAAACAGTAGACGACCGATATCCTCTTCCAAATATAAACGAAATCCTCGATAAACTAGGAAAGTGCATGTATTTTACTACATTAGATTTGGCATCGGGATTTCATCAAATTGAAATCAAATCCGAGGATATACCAAAAACAGCATTCAATGTAGAAAACGGTCATTACGAATTTGTTCGAATGCCGTTTGGTCTAAAGAATGCTCCGTCGACCTTTCAACGGGTCATGGACAATGTTTTGCAAGACCTACAAGGCAAAATTTGCTTGTGTTATATGGATGATATAATCATCTTTTCAACATCACTCCAAGAACATCGAGAAAGTCTTGTAAAAGTATTTACAAAGCTCAGAGAAGCTAATCTTAAAATCCAAACTGATAAATCCGAATTCCTCCATAAGGAGATCTCATTTTTAGGACATTTAGAAACAAGTGAAGGAGTTAAACCTAACCTAGATAAAACAAGAGCAGTAAAAAATTTCCCTTTACCCCGTACAGAAAAACAAATTAAATCCTTTTTAGGGTTGTTGGGTTACTACAGGAAATTTATTAAGGATTTCGCCAAAATTACAAAACCGCTGACTGAATGTTTGAGAAAAACAAACAAAATAACTTTAGATTCTAAATACATCGAATGTTTTGAAACATGTAAGAATTTATTGTGCAACGATCCCATACTACAATATCCGGACTTTTCTAAACCTTTTAATTTGACAACAGACGCTAGTAACTTTGCTCTAGGAGCCGTATTATCTCAAGGACCAATAGGATCCGATAAACCAATTTGCTACGCCAGTAGAACCCTAACTCAAACAGAAACAAACTACAGCACCATAGAAAAGGAACTTCTAGCCATTGTATGGGCTACTAAATACTTCCGACCGTATTTATATGGAAGGAAATTCAAAATCATAATGGATAATAAACCATTGACATGGTTAATGTCACTAAAAGAACCAAATTCGAAGCTAATCCGTTGGAGATTAAAACTCGAAGAATTCGATTACGAAATTGTCTATAAAAAAGTGTTCAAAATACAAATGCGGATGCATTGTCACGAATAGAAATACATTTAAATGAAACCGATAATTCCACGCAAGAGAACAGTAACGATGAAACAATATCATCAATGAGTTCAACCGAAGAAAATTCAACAAGAGGACTTCCGATATCAAGTAGACCTCTAAATGAATTTACACACCAACTAGTTTTAGAAAGAAATGATAATTTAAACTCAGATATAAAATTAAAAATATTATTTACAAATAAAAGAAGATACACAATAAAATTGAATAATCTAGATAACGAGGACGTTATAACGAATATTATAAAAAATTATACCTTACCAAAAAAAGTAACAGGTATATTTACTGATGATGAAACATTTAAGGTATTTGAATTAGTATATAATAAATTTTTTAATAACGGTATTTTTAAATTAGTTAGATGTAAGATATTATTAGAAGATGAAAGCAATAGAGAAAAACAAGAAACCATTATTCGAGATTACCATAATAGATCAAATCATCGAGGAATAAACGAAACATGGTTACATTTGAAACGACAATATTATTTTCCCAAAATGAAAACTCCGATAACAAAGATCATTAATAATTGCGATATTTGTGCTAGATTTAAATATGAAAGGAATACAAAACCTTTAAAATTCGAACTAACAGAAACTCCAGCTAAACCTCTTGAAATTTTACACATAGATATTTACTCGGTACATAACGAAACCTTCCTAACCATAATTGATAAATTTAGTAAATCCAGTGCTTATTTACTAAACGGTAGAAATAGTATAAATATTATAAAATCACTAAAACATTTCTTTTCACACCATGGAATCCCCAAAAAAATAATTGTAGACAATGGGGCCGAATTCGTTTCAGTAATTTTCCAAGATTTCGTTAAATTATATAACATACAATTACATTGCACCTCAACCAAGAATTCAACCGGAAATTCTCCCGTAGAGAGATTTCACTCTACAATAACTGAAATCATTAGAATAATCTATAACCAAAATAAAACTAAATCGATAGGAGAAATAATGAGTGTCATAACATATCATAACATATAATAATTCCATACACTCTACGACTAAGTTGACTCCCTTTGAACTAATATCAGGTCATATTAACGAACTTAATCCAATAACTACACCAACCAATGTATTAAGTGGACAAGATTATCTTCAAAATCACATTAAAAATTACGAAAACCTAACCAAACTTGTTCATGATAGCAATTTGGAAACGAAACAGAAAGTAATAAACAAATTAAATAAAAACCGTGTAGATCCCCCAGACTTTAAACCCGACGAACAGATTTACGAATTAGAAAATAGAAGAAATAAGTTAGCCCCTAGATTCATGACACATAAGGTAGTAAAGAATAACAAAATTACATTAATTACAAATAGACGTAAGGTTCACAAACAGAAAATTAAGGGAAAGAGAAAATTCCAAAACAATTTATCAAGTAAAAACAACAACTCAAACGAGCCTAACTCCAGTGAGTAGGTGAAAATTTTCCCAATATTAATATTGAGGAAGTGTGATAAGTCGTATTTTCAGCCTCAATAATAATACATAAACGTAATTTCTGGTTCATCCTCTTCAAAATAACGCAAGGACAGAAAATAGAGATACATGACTTAACAAATAACAGGGGACTGTTACCACTAAAATTAGGCGATGCCAGAGTCATCGAAACTTATTCAAAATTGGTACATATAATAAATATAACTGACTACGAACTGAACATATTAACAACCAACAAAATACTTTAGAAGACCATATAAATAGATTTCAAAACGAAATAGTAGGCAAACTAAACCACGTAGAACATATGTTAAAAGTGAATCAATACTTTGATCTATTATTCTTTGACATTCAAATGTTGAATAATCATTTGGAAGACATTCTAGAATCCGTAACTTTAGCCAAATTAAAAATAATTTCAAAACACATCCTACACCCACAAGAAATAGAATATATCCACGAAAAGCTCAAACAACAAAACATTAATGTTAAAGTCGACGAGAATGTATACGAGTTTTTAGAATTAAGCGCATATTTTAACCAATCTAATATAATCTTCATTGTCCAAATACCTACCTTTTATCCCGAATCATTCGAATTCTATAGATTGAAACAATTACCTATCAATAATACTTACACCCTAGAATTGAAATCCCAATTCCTTTTACTCAATAAATATTTTTATCAATATGTCGACAAACCATGCATGAAAATTGAGCAAACAAGATATTGCTTCAAAACAAAGTTATTGAAAAACACACCAGAGGGATGTATAGCAAACTTGATCAACAATAAACCAGCACATTGCAGTATGATTGAGGAGACAATTGAAGATACCGTTGAACCAATCGAACAAAACTATTTGTTCGTACTTACTCACACAGAAATCATGATGGAAACCACATGTAACAAGGACGCACAAAATAAAGTACTGAAGGGAATGGCGTTAATATACTTCGAAAACTGTACAATAAAGATAAACAACATTCAATATTCCAGTAAATATGCAACATTCTGGGATTCTGTACAAATAATCTCAACATTATACAACGAAATTAATACATCGATAACAATGAAAAATTTAACATTGGAAAAGTTAAATTTATGGACAACAAAAAACACAGAAGCCATTAACATAATAAATTTAAGAAATAATAATAACCATATTTCCATTATAGGAGCATTATGCGTTACAATCTCAATTGTAGTAGGAATCATCATCATGATACGACTGATGCAAAAGACAGCAATAATGGAACCAGGTCCAGATCCTCCAGCCAACTTACCACAGCCAATTCAGCTCAGTTGGCCTTCGCTTCATTCTTAGGGGGGAGGAGTCACGACATCCCGGATGTCCAACAACAACAACCCAAGCAACATTTATTTTAAAATCATATTTCATAAATTCCAAATATTTTATATTTTTTTATTTTAAAATCACATTTCCATTATACATGGAAATTTTAAATAGTTTATATAAAATCATATTTCATAAAATCGTATAAATGTTTTTATTAAGAATCTAATCATATTTCAAATTATATTTTCACACAATAAATTGTGTTAACGTAGACAAAACCGTATTTTTTATAGATAATAATTTCCACATTAGATTCAGATTGTATTTGCATTTTGTCGAGGGCATATCGACAAAAATAATAGTACATCGGTAATTAAGTAAATTTAAGTAGATTAAGAAACAATAAAATTATAAATTAAACTAATAAAGATTTACTGAATAAAATTATAAAAAATAATAATAACGAATAAATGTAATAAAATTAATAAAAGTTAAAGTTCAAAAATATAATTAGCGCAAGCTAAAGAAACAAATTTTTTTTTGCTAACCCACCTGTTCGTTGCTACATTTTTCATTTCAAATTAATAAACCCGTTTTCTTCTCGATCAGAAACCAAGTCAAATTAGCCAAGTTCCATTTCAATCACCGTTTTCAACCAGAAATATCACCACAATTTGCCAATCCCATTCATTTTATCCGCTAAAATAACTTTTCTTTGTTTTCAATGACGATTGATTAAGACTTGTCGGTACCAACATACTACAAAAAAATGGAAAATTTATTGTGTTTTGAGTTCGATAACGACAATATCATACATTTTGCGTACTGTTTGTTGTTGACAAAATGTATCATGGACAGTTGTTTTTGTTCTGTGAATCCTGTTTTTTTTTTTTTTTGGATGAAACTGATGATACATCAATAGTACGAAACATTATTTTCTATTAAAAAAAATTTTATTTGCAATATCCGCACAAAAAAAAACTGTATTTACAAATAGACAAAAGTATTAGTAATCTGACTATATATGGGTGAAACTATGTTATATACAGATTAAAATAATGTTTACCTATCTGTGAAAATAATGAAGGACATATCCGACGATTGGTGTAACAATAGTATCATTTATCATATGCCTGTGATTTGTATTGCTGAAATGTTATTATTTATGACAATATCAAACATAAAATGGACAGAATGATATTCAGGATCTGTATACCTATTCAAAAAAACGTGTTCAAACAATGGTTTTGAATTTGTTTGTCGTTTATGCCAACATAAACATGGATTTACTTGAAACGAAATTAAACCAAATTAAAAAAAAAAAATAATCTGATTTAATTACGTTCAGTTCGGTGAATTCATTAATACCAGATATGCTTTACTGTGTAATAGCTGTTTTGGTTTCACTAATTAAAAATTTTATTAGTTTTTGATCAGGGGGTATACCACAAAAAATATGTATTCTTCTTTTGTCCCACATTTAACTAGTGTATATACAAGCGGAAATTGGTGTAAATTGTACGGAACTAAATATTCATTATGCTTATTTGTAATCAGCTCTTTTACCATTATTTACATCGTAATTTAAAGACAACCATATTATATTACTTGAAATTATAATTTAGAGAATATGTTTTTGGTTCTATTGATTGGCATTTGATTAAAACTGGAATTAGAACACCGGTCAGATATTTATTTGGCTAGCTTTCAGCGAAACACTCAATACTCATTTCTTATTTTAAATTATTCAGGAAACATCCTGAACCCTTTATAGGCAAGAGCAAACCAAAGAAAGTTCAACAAAATAATGATGCACATTTTGCTCAAAAACAAAATTCCGTTTATTGGAAATGAATTTAATTACAGTAATTATAGCATAGTATTTGAAACTTTATGTTTAAGGTTTTCTCATAAAATGGGAGGTCCCAGTGAATTTTAGTCAAAATCGGTTAACCGGCAGTGGCAACTTCCGTCACCGAGAAAATTGATTTTGTAAATATCTCAAAAAATATAAACTTTCCAGAAAAACTATTAAATACTAATTGTTCTATAACACACACTTTCGTTATCTGTCCATGTCAATGATCCACACATTCCTACAGACAGCACAGCAACTGAATGACTTGAGCACATGCACTCTACTGCTATTCAAAAGAATGTGTTACATAAGATACGATTCGGTACCGAACTGACTATAGAAATCCTGAGCCTGCGATAGACTCTACTACTATAGGATTAGGATATATTAAAGGTTCTAGCTTCTAAGAACTACTAGAGCAGCTGGTTCTTTTGGTTCGATTTATGTCAAAGCCCCCAATTAGCAAGAATCCCTTTGTTGGAGTCTTCTTTTCTTACTATGCCATAAAACATGGAGGGATGATCAAAACAAATAAATTAGGTGCACGCAGATACCCCTCCATGTTTTATGGCAGTCAGAAGAGTAGAACCAATAGAATGATTTTATTAGGACTTGTTATTATCCTTTCTTCTACCAACCCATCCTTATGCTCTTTAATCGAAAGAACGAATTTTATACCGGTCATTACTCTCTTTGCGCAGTACCCGATTTTGATTTATTTCATTTCTTTTCCTCAACTTGCTGGTCATCTTCCATCACGCCCGAAAACATCTGAACCCGAGAGTATAATTAGTAAGACGCCCCAAAAACCATTTCCGTTGAATGAATCATAATGAAGAGAAACCATCCAAAACTCTGGGTGTAAAACTATTTTTATTCGATTTGTTTATACCGCTAAACATAAATATAATTTAAATTATGTATTCTGTTTTAGTACATTGCCTCTGTTACCGTTTTAATACTGTAGTAATATTTAACCTATTTTCACTTCCCTATATTGATTAGCATTAGTAGTACGGAGTTTTTACCGTTTCCCTCAGTCGGTTTTTGTCTTTAGCTGAATTACCCACTTCTGTTCTGCTATATTACATTTTTTGGAATCATTTTCTAAGGATGTGTTCTATATGAAAGAAGGGCGACCTATTTTTCTTTCTTTGTGCAAATATCTAATGGCTGCGGTAATGTATTTGTCGCGCTTCTAGTTGATGGACGTGCGGAAGATAACTTTAGCACTGTTGTTACCAATTCATTAAATAACGTAAATCATACAACAGGCCATATAACAAATTTATAAATTAAATAATTTGGTCTTTATTTGTGTTGTGTCACCACCGTGACCCACCGGGTCCGTTTTTCCGGCAAATAAATTTTGTATAAAAAGTTAAGCAAATGAAATATAAAAATCAGAATAAATTTACTTTGAATCATGTGTTTATTTAATCTCAAGATTATTAAGACCCCACCAGTGGTAATCTTAATAATCATTAAATATAACAAGTTCTAAGCAAAGGCGAGAACTTTACATGGTCCTTCGAGCTTATTGAGCATAACCAAACCACAACCAACATCAGGGAGCCCAAAATGGATCAGCTACTACGAAAACAACAAGAGAAGAAGGAGAAGCTGATTCAGATGAACACAAATTACCACAAAGGTGGAGAAAGCAGAAAAACAATAAGCTATCTCGAAACCAGAATCGCTAAACTAAAAACATTATATAGTGAATAATTAACCATGGATGAGACTATCCGAAAGATGGATCCGCATTTAGAACCGCAGCATCCATATCTTATAGTGAGAAAACAAGTTGCTCACACATATACGCAGCTGTTAGATGATATGCGGCTACGATTAAACAACGGGCCACAGAAAACGCCGACAATAAACATACCAGAGAGCAACCTGCAATGATCTCCAAACAACAACCAGCAACGAAAGAGACAACAACGCTACAGAACAACCAGAGGAATCAACAACCAGATGAGGGAAGAAGATGCGACCAAAACCCTCATCAGCCATCATACATTAATAGCTGGCCACCTCAAGCGTCAAAAATGGAAGAAAATAACAACAAAAGGTTGTTTACTCAATAGAGTACTCACTGGATACCAACAAAAACCAGAATGCGTACTTCGAATTAAAAATGAATTAACTGACCAAGGAGATGGAAGAGATTGATTCACTACACGTAACGATCCTCGTCGAAACACAAGAAGAGGAGCAGTGAAAACTACTACGGTACACTCAAGGATAGAATGGACTCCATTATAGTGCGATTGCAAGAAAGACAGACTGAACCAACAACCTCGATCAGAACAACAACAGTGCAGCTGCCTAAAGTCGAACTACCAACATTTCATGGGGATTATGAGCAATGAAGCTCTTTCAACGATATCTTCACAGAGCTCATCCACGGAAACAACCAGCTATCAGATACGGTAAAAATGACGTATTTAAAATCGCACATTCAGAAAGAGGCAGCACAACTAATCAGTCATCTAGCAACAACGGGTGACAACTATGAGAAATCTTGGGAAATATTACCAGCCAGATACAACAACCCTAGACTTCTGGCAACCAAATATTTCAATTCATTGCTATCATTATCAAATGCTCCACAATATCAACCGCCTCAATATAAGCGCTCTATTTGATGCACTCATAGCTTTCATGATGAGTAGAAAATTGGATCCAGAATCCAGTAGGCTATATGAAGCAACATTACCAAATCCTAGAGAAATTCCAAAAATAAACGAATTATTTAGGTTTTTGGAAAGAAGATTTCAATCTTTAGAGGCGATGGGATACACTAACGTAAGCATCCCTCGGTCACGATATATACCGCCCCTAGGACATGTATATGCTGCCACAATCAACAATCAGTGCCTGGTAAAGGGATGCTAAGGTAGTCATAAGTTGGAGCAGTGTAAATTATTCAAGGAGATGTCAACGTTGGATAGGAAAAAGTGGTGAGCGAAGCAACTATCTATGTCCGTTGCTTAAACAAACATTCCAACAATAACGTTACTCCCTATTCCCGCTCATCAAATATACGCTCCATTGTATGTAAAGGAGCTCACCATACTCTTCTACATGGAGACCACTCAGTATCAACAACCACTAAGGGTACAACACAAACATTCTTGGTCAACCAGCAATGCCCAGTATTATTGCCAACTGAAATAATTAAAGCAGAAAAAGGAAATGTAAATTTCACCACACTGAGGGTACCAATAGATATAGGCTCACATGCAACATTAATCTCTGCAAAGGCGGCCAACTTATTAAACATAAAAAGAAGAAGGTTCAGGTGAACATTTCTGGCATAGGCGGAAATAAGGCTGGCATTTGTAAGCATGTAATAAACCTAACACTAGCCCCAAGGTTCGAGGAAGACTTCCGATTAGAGGTTGAAGCCTTAGAATTCGACAAATTAACACAACAACTACCCGACACAAATGCCGACACCAGTAAATGGACCTATCTGCAGAATATACAATTAGCAGATCCATCTTACTACCAAGCTCAATCAATCGATTTTGTGCTAGCGGCAGACTACTATTAATCGATAATAAAAAACAATTTGATAAAAGGCGGGTGTCAGGAGCCCATGGCACAACACACGGAGTTCGGATGGATCATAATTGGAAGCATGGGTAATTTTGAAAAGCAAAGCAGAACAACCATGGTGTCAACCGAATCAATCGTAGAACAATTGCTGGGAACAACCACATCGCAATGGGAGACAGCCCTGGCCCACAATTCGGAAGACAACCTACCAGAAGTACAGCAGCAGGTGCAACCAGAGCTGGAAGAGCAAATAGCGCTAGTGACCATTATAAAGGAAACGCACTCTCTCTCAGAAGTATTTAACAAGGTCTCGATAAAAACAGCTCACGAAGAACTACTGCCACTTTGCAAAGAGATGCCTAAACTGAATTGCAATATTCTAAACCAACTAAAATGGCAATTAAAAACCCTAATTGCGGACAATGAACTGCTACTAGCAAGTAACAAGGGACAAAAACGTGTGAAGCGAGGTGTCGGAGATAAGACTGGTATGATACTAGGGGACATGTTCGGAATATTCACACAACGAGAGGCCAGCGAATATAGAGATCGGTTCGAAAGAATTAACAACAACGAGCACCATCTAATGTCACTAGTGAAAAATCAAACAACCTTGATCGATAATATCGTTAAATTGGTTAAACACAATACAAATCTCACCCTAACATCAATAAACAACTTAATAAGGGAGCAAAATCACATCCGAAAGGAAATGTCGGAACTTCAGGAATACAGAACATACAAGGACAGAGTTCGGTCGATACTACTTAACATACTCGAATTGAGTCTAGTGACTAGCGAGTCTGCTTGATGTGGCTTAAGATGCTCATCGTGGAATCATACACCCAGCTATACTTATACCAGCTCAGTTAAACAGGGAGCTGCAGTTAATTCGGCAGGACGTGCCGGCCTCCATTACCATCCCTAGACACAACCTCCACGACCTTACTCACGTGCTCCAAAGCATGAAAACACGGACCAGAGAAACACAGCAGAGTATATTTATTAAACTCACATTACCGCTTTCTTTCACGTAGGACTGCACATTACTAGCGGTAATTCTGGTTCCAGATATTAATCACGGTACTACTCAGTCGTACATCATCAGAACGGCAGAGTACTTGGCCATAGACGACCGACGAGAGCACTTCGCAACATTAACAAGAGAAGTTGTGAACCGCTGCCAAGTTTTCCAACCAACCCAATTTCTGTGCAAACTTTCGCCAATTAAGAATACAACGGCCGACCAAGGAAAATGCGAATTAGATATATTACGGCGGAAGAACGAAATCAATACCGTGTGCAATAGCAGAGCAGTAAATTGAACCAACCACTGGATCAAGCTTCACACCCCAAACCAGTAGATATATCTCATAGCCAAGGAAAGCACAGTCAATGTTATATTTGACTCCACTATTCAACCGCACAAGTTCCATGGATCCGGGCTAGTGGAGATCAGCCCAGGATGCATGCTAAGGGATGCTTAGTCACTAATCATAGCCACTGGGATAGCTCACAGCAACATCAGTATGGCATTTCATAATTCACCCGGTCTGCTACACGGAGAACAGCATCTAAAGGAATTCAATGCACAAATCCAGAAGAAGACTATAGAATATCAGCAAATCAACTTATTGACCGCGCCAACAACAAGGGATTTAGAAAACCACATCGCAACGCGATGCGTGCACCACGTTCATCACTATACTATGATTCATATAGTATTTTGGAGAGGCGTACTGGTCGCAGTTAACTGGGGCATAAGACGCATGTGTAGAAGAAGAACATTCGGTAGCCATAGCCACAGGGCCCCTCCCCAGTACCAAACGTAGAAGCGAGCTTGGCGTAGCCTGAGTTCGCCACCAATAACCAACGCCGCTAGAATTACAGTCGCCCGGGAGTATGTTCTTACCAATTCGTTAAATAACGGGAATCATACAACAGGTCATATAACAAATTTATAAATTAAATAATATGCTCTTTATTTGTGTTGTGTCACCATACAACATCGTTTTCCGGCAAAACCAATATTAATTGCTTACTAGACGTTATACTTTTATTGTTTCTGTGTAGAATGTAATAAATTTTGTATAAAAAGTCAAGCAAATGAAATATAAAATTGAGAATAAATTTACTTTCCATCGTGTGTTTATATCATTCTTACGATTATTAAGACCCTACCAGTGGTAATCTTAATAATCATCTATTACTGATTTGTACATTTTTATTGCTGTATCACCAGGAATCTTGTTTACTCTAACGAAAGCTGAGAGCACTCTGCTTACTCTTATTGCCTGCTCACACCTCACTTTTATTGTTACCTTTCGATTTAACTCTCTTGTTAAATGAGTACCCAAGTATTTGTTTGATTTTTTCACGACTACTCGCATCCTTCTTTGACTTATTTTCATTGATTTGCATTCCTAATACTCCTAGGAGAAAAACTAGTTCCCGTGCAAAGTTCGATAGATCTTCCCGATTTTTATGTAGAATGCTAATATCGTCTGCGTACGGTAACAGCAGCGGTAGTTTTACATTTTGTCGATGGTATAGTTGGATACTTGGGTGCAATTCCACTAAAGTTGTTAAGATATTATAAAACACAATATTATATAAATGGGGACTTAATGGGCATCCCTGTTTCATTCCTATGCACTTTTCCATCATTGTAGTCCTTTGCTGATACCACATGAGAGATGTTCTTTCCCGAAGACAAGTTTTTACAATTCTATTGATCAAGTGATGCGGTATGTTTTCGTATTTAATCGCATATGTGTTCGAACGGCCATAAAACGGGTAAGAACCCAGAAGTTGTTTGGTTGTTGTCACTTTAGTAATTGGTATATATTTTTTATCCTTTCTTGTGGTTTGCAGCTTCCAAGGTCATTGAAGTACTTAAAACATGCGTCCTTTCTTGCTCTCCTGCACTGTTTATATGGCTCTAGATCTTCTGTGTTAGCTTGCTCCACTCTCTCACATCATCTTGATATTTTAATCTGCTGTCGCTGTTATTAAGTTGGTCTAAATTCCATTGTTTGGCTTTTCTTCTAGAAATGTTATCGTGCTTATTAGTTTCGCTGTCCTGCACCGCTGAAGGCCTTACTGGCTAACATGATTCCTTCTGAATAAAAGCTGAGCCAACCAATCATTTTTATTTGGGTAAAGTAGTCGATATCCCTTGCACTGCCCTACTTTTTTCTGTTGAATTTTGTTTTATTAGGATATGGTCTAATTACGCAAGATCATCTTCCTCAGGAAGAGCATGCTCCTAGCACGTGTTGATTTAAAAGCAGTGTGGTGTATATTGGGTCCAATAAGTCTATGTTATTCGACATTCGTTTGGTCTTTCCTTCTTCTATCTCAGACGTCTCATATCCAAGCTCCTCAATTTTAAAAAAAATATTCTACCAACTCAAAATATTCTCCTAGCTTTATCCGATTTGAAAGTAAACAAATTCATTTACTCAAAAATTATAGAATTCCTCAAAATTGTTAAGCTTGATTTTGCAAAACATGAAAATATTCTACAAAAGTAACTTATAAAAATTAGATGTAGCTGTAAATGTTTCGAAACTAACTATTTTAGGTGGACCTATGAGTGGATCAGAATAGATAACGAAATAACTAAACTAAGGTTAAACCTAAACATTTTTGAGCTTACTAAATTTGTCGAAATTAAATTTTTCCACGATTCTCTAATTCGACCTCAACTCGACCCGAATTTGATTCGTTTTAAATTTTTGTGTTAAATTATTTTTACATCGGAATTTAAAACCAAATTTGAATTTAATATATTCTTCTGAATTATTGAACTATGAAAATTCTGGAAGCATTAAAAAATAAAATTGAATTTTTCCGTACAAAATTCAGAGTTATCTAAAGCTTTTCTTAAATTTTTTCAACTACCAATTTCCAATGTTGAAAGCTTTGGCCCACTTAGCAATTTTGTATCCAAATGTTGAAAATTTATTTATGACGAGTTCTTCCAAAAGAAAAAAAGTCGGAACTCGCCATAGCATAGAAAATGATAGCTCAGTGGATGATATTAGTTCAGTTCTTTTTAATTAAATCATTTTTTTGGTCCCAAAGGGGAGTGGGGTGATTAGGTTGACCTCATTATTTTATTGAGGTCTGCATGCGCTAGAAATAAAAATTAACATTCAATTTAAATTTTATAAATATGGTCGTTTTGAGTCTTAAACTTAGCTTAACAATACTTATGATTACGAAGGCCATTAAAGCGAAATTTATATTTTGTGTAAACTGCCCTACTGCGGAAAAGACACCTTTAATTCCACGGAAGTTAGTTTTATAGCTAAAATGTGCTGACATGCTAATTAAAACAAGTTCCTAGTGATTATCTGCTTAAACCAAACTGAGTCAAGTGTGTTGCGTTAAATAGTAAAGTGTTTCATTCCCCAAACCTGGTGCCTATACTTTTTCCTTAATTGCCAACTTCCATGATAAATTAATCGAATTAATTGAATTTTTAATCAGATTTAGTAGATTTGCAAATCAATCAAAAGATTTTTGGTCTGAAAATTGGAATGGCACCAATGACTTGGTGTAAAATCAAGGTAAGGGTTTCGACAAATGTAAAAACTTATTAATAATTTGTGTTTTATGGGCATTTTGTCTAATTATAGTCATAGAACGAAAATTGCAAAAAAATAAATTTAGAGTTCTAAACACTAACCTGGCATACAATTTAACCATACAATTTTTCATAATCTATATTACAATATACAAGCATACCCGATTGAAGCAACCATCGTGTGATTTCGTTAACATAAAATACTTCGTTCACAAAATATTTTTATTTCCCCAGTTTTCCTTTTGTTCATAATGTATATCACAATGTGTTAGTTAGTATATTATGTGTATACCATATGTTTGTCAGTATATTATGTGTTGCTATACACGAGAAACAATTTTTGTTTCAATTAAGAACAAAAGACAAAAATATTTCTGCAATCTGCACCGACACGTTATAGCTAGCTGTGTGATTTTAATATACATGCACCATTACATTGACTTAGAACAGTAATTATAAAATACTAATATACATGTATAGGTATTGTAATATGACGTATCGTATTATGTATATTAAACACGTCGGGATAAATAAAACAAATATTCAAAAATTTTGCGCATCATCAAATCAGTTCGACTTTCGATTTACAAATAGTATTGTATAATTAAGAGAATATAATTCATACCTAAAAATCATCTATTTCACTATGCAATTTTTTTGTTATTTTTGTTATTAATAAGTGATAATACAGGAGCCAAGCCTAATAAAATAAAAAAAAAAAAAAAAAAAAAAAAGTGATAATACAACACTGTTGTATTGTCGCTGTGAGAAAAACGTTGTTATGGCAATAGCCTACTATTTATTATTTTTGGCGATTTTTATTAATAAAAATAAATTCATTAGAATCAAAGTAACACACAACAAAAACAAAATTCTTATATAACTATCTGTCAACTTATGCAATTACAAAATATTTGTGAATCAGTATTGATTACTGCTTGATACAGAGATGGATAATTGTGATAATCAAAGATGGGGAGAGTGTACAAATAAAAAAATCGAAGAGTTAATACTCAATAGTGTTCCTTTAAACACGGAACGAAATAAGAAAAGTATTTGGAAACAGTTTATGGATTTTTGTGCAACACGTCAATACACAATTGAGCGAGACACATCAATTGATATGCTCGCGTCATATTTAAAAGATTATGCATGCAATATGCGTAAGTCTAACGGAGAAAATTACAAGGAAACTGTAATTAAAACTATTTGGAATACGCTAGCGAAAATGCTTCAAGAAAAATATTATGCAGAATTTAAAATAAAATTTGATCCATTTCGTGATATTGAGTTTAAACAGGCAAGATGTGCCAGAGATTCAAAACGGAAACAACTTCAAAGTGAACCGAACAAACGGAAATTAAGTGCTGTAGCTTTTACGTCAAATGAATCTACTTGTATGCAAACGTATTGGGATGAAGATAACCCTTATGGACTTCAAAAGAAATTTTTCAACATTGTTGCGACAGAATTAGCGTGGCGTGGTAACGAAGCCGCGTTTGCTTTAACTCATTATTTTAAGAGAATTACAGACCATTTCGGTAATGATACGGGACGAATTGAATATAACCCTATATTCACCAAAACTACACAAGGAGGTGCAAGCCGTTGTGCTAATAGTAAGTGGCTCACGCAAAATGTGAATAATATCAACGTTTGTCCCGTACGATTATTCAATAAATTAATGAATAAACGGCCAAATCATGTAACCTCCGAAAGATTGTTTCTTACACCCAATCCTTTCTGGAAAAATTCAACTGGAAGGTGGTATAAAAATCTTCCTGTAGGTGTCAATGAATTATCAAAATGGACCAAACAAACGGCCCAGGCAATTGGAATTGATGTGCAAAATAATAAAATCACCAATCATAGTCATAGATCAACTGCGGTTACTATAATGGCAAATGCGTGTATTTCAGATCAACAATTGATTAAAATAACCGGCCATAGCAGTGCTAATTCAATTCAGCCATATTTAAATATGCAGCCAGAGCAACACAACAATATTCTAGAAAAGATGCGAGGAAGTTCTGTTGAGCCGTCAAAAGCTGTAAACCCAATCGTTTCATCTAAAATTAACAACAAAAATGAAGGACAATTCCGACTTGAAAATTGTACCTTCAACAACTGTCAGTTCTAAATATAATATGTTTCAATGGTATTCTTGCATAATAAATAATTGTTATTACAAATATAATCTTTCATGTTGTGAATTTAAGTTTTATCTTTCACACCAATTCATTATATTCTCCACCCAAATATAACTCGTGGTCCTCTTAAGAATCGATAATTTTTTCCAAATGTCACTCATGCGTATCCCAAGCTTTAGAAAATGCAACTCGTGCTGCGCACTCGTTGCATTTTCGTCGCTGGGATACGCATTCGTGACATTTGAAAAAAATTATCGATAATAACCACTAGTTATATTACGTCTGAGAGTTAAATTTTCCGAAATATTAGTATGAAACGAAATAGACAAGAATATTTTACAAGCTATCGTCGTAGAAGAAATAGTGAAATAAATGGACGGCAACGAGTGAGGCGTTCACAACACCAAGTGGATATTAATAGACCTACAATTCATCTTGAACTTCGCAAATCCACTTACAAGTCGGCTATTTCGAAAACTTCAGAATTTTTTTTTCCTCAGACACATGATCTAGGACCGCTTTCGTTCACATGCATCCATTGCGCTGCAGTTCACTTCAAAAGTGAGCTTAAATCGAATTGTTGTCACTATGGTAGGTTGTCTAATTTACCTACTTCCAACGCAGATTTTCCAATTGAAATTAAAGAATTGTACATTGGTACTGATCGCAAGAGCCGAAATTTCCGTGAGTTCATTAGGCAATACTACAACTGTAACGCCTTTGCATTAATGGGAGCCAATATACATAATATACATGGCAGTGTTTATTGCTTTAAAGTTTCTGGTGAAGTCTACCACAGAACTGCTGATAACATTCCAATTGACTTAAATTTGAATATGTGAAACGTCCACACTGCTGATGCCGATATTTTGTATGCTGAAATATTTCTTGATGATACTGATACCGCTGTCAATATTCGTTGAATAATCATAATAACTCAGCCTGCCTAAAAGAAATCATAACAACAATTGGTAATGTTTTGCATAACATATCACCATAAGCTAGAAGTTATCAAAAGTTTCGAGGAGCATTCGAAACCGATAAAAAAGTGTCCTTAGTTTTTTATAGAAATTTACAGGATGATGAAAGAGTGTATAATGCACCTACAAATGCTAATGATGTTGCGTTAATTTATGTTCCCGATCGTGATGGCAACATACCCGCCCAAATCGATTTTGCAGTTTATCCTACCAATAGCAGAAGCATTAAGCGAATTAACTTCCTATCCAAACATTTAGACCAAATGATTTTTCCTCTTTTTTACCCTAATAGACATTTTGGATGGACTACCAATATACCTCATTACACAACGAACTCTACGGCTGTATACGAAATACTACCACCATCCTACAATTTTACGCATATAAAATAGTAATTAGACTAACAATTTTTAACCCTCTTCACTATGGGGGAAAGCTATTTCAGCAGTATATTGACAATGCTTATGCGCGTGTAGAAGCCAATCGCTTAATGTATATTCGATCCTATCAAAAATCTCTTCGTGTTGATTCGTACAAAGGTCTTTTAGATCATATGAATAGCTTTAGTAATGATAACAATGTAAGGATTGGTAATTTATTCATACTTCCATCTTCATTTACTGGTCACGCTTTATGTCAAAACTTTATCAGGACAATATGGCTATGGTGAGAAAATTTGGGCGCTTCGATTTATTAATCACGTGTACGTGTGCCGAGATTAAATCGCAACTACATTCATTTTAAAGCGCTTCAGATCGCTCTGATTTAGTTACACGAGTGTTAAATCTCAAATTAAAGGAGTTTTTGAACGATATTACCAAATCCCATGTGTTTGGAAAAACATTCAGTTACGTTTATGTCATTAAGCACCATAAACGTGGCCTTCCACATGCTCATTGTTTATTTACTCTCCGTAAGGAGGGTAAGTTAAAATAAGCTGCAGATGTGGACAAAATCATTTCAGCTGAAATTCCCAATAAAATTACACATCCACAACTATACGATATGGTAATAAAACTTAATATACATGGGCCATGTGGAAATTTAAATTCCAATTGTGTTTGCATGGTTGATGGTAAATATTCTAAACAATTTCCGAAACCATTCTGCGAAGAAACCGATATATCTAAAGAAACTTATCCTAAATATAGGCGACGTCTAAATAAAACTTCTGAAGTTATGCCCTCAAATGTTTATGTAGATAATCGTTTCAAGTTCCGTACAATCCGTTTTTGACCTTAAAATATAATGCTCATATAAATGTTGAGCTTTGTTCAACAGTTAAGGCCATAAAATATATTCACAAATATATTACCAAAGGACATGATTGTGCTAGAATTGGTGTACAAGTTGATTCTAATAATGATCCCACAGCTGTTGTTGATTTCGATGAAATTTCGCAGTATCTTAACTGTCGCTACATTTGTGCACAAGAAGCAGCCTGGCAACTCCAAGAACTTCCAATTCATGGTCAGTCCCATAATATTGTTATGCTATCTGTGCACTTGAAAGATGGGCAGTCAATATTTTTTAACGAGAATGGCATTGAAAATGATTTGCGACGTGAATCTATTGCAGTGACGACTTAAACATCATTTTTTGATTTTAAACTTGAATGATCCAACTGCACATAATCATTTATATCAAGACATACTAGGTTAGGTTAGGTTGGAGTGGCTGCTTACGCACACTTAGACCGGTGACGGTCCATTGTGATAAGACATACTACATATTTAAAAATAAAAAATGGGAAAAACGATCCCCAAATTCACATCACGGCAATAAAGTTATAGGAAGAATAATAGCAGTTTCACCAAAAGATACTGAGCGGTATCACCTCCGACTGTTATTACTTTCGGTTAAAGGAAGAGAAGCTGTTTCCTTCGAAAGCTTAAAAAGTTTTGAAAATGTAGTATATTCAACTTACAGAGAAGCTGCTCGAGCTAGACGTTTGTTAAACGATTCTGCAGAATGGCATTTTTGTCTTTCTGAAGCTTCGAAGTATATGCTTCCAAAATCATTACGCTCTCTTTTTGTTACACTTATTTGTCACTGCAATCCTTCAAACCCATTACAATTATTCAATGACTATAAAGATTATATGATTGAAGATTTCATTTATTCTGGTCTAGGGGAAAATGCTGCGTTAACGAACTGCATTATTTCGCTGCGTTATTTATGTGAAGATGTTGGGTTTGATCTCTTTACTGTATTACCAGTACCAAATTCAGAAATATATGCCAACCTTATTATAGCACCACTTTGTTTTCCTAACAATGAACCATATCTTTGGGATAACCTAAACGAAGCACAGCGTATGGCTGCTTCAAACATTTGGTCCTATATTCAAGGTATAAATTCACAGAAATATTTCTACTTAGAGGGCCCTGGAGGTAGCGGAAAGACATTTTTGTTCCGAGCATTAATACAAAAACTCAGCACAATTAATAAAACAACATTATGTATTGCTTGGGCTGGAATTGCGGCCAATCTTCTGCCACATGGTATGACTTTACATTCTGCCTTTGCACTGGCTTTAAACCTCGACTGCGTTAAATTTCCTCAGTTATCAAAAAACAAAAGGAAGTTACTAACATCAATTGATTGCTTTATATGGGACGAGGCACCTATGGCACCTGCAGTTGCTCTTGAAATTATTGACTTAGTATTTCGTGACTTAATGAAAAATAATTTACCTTTCGGTGGAAAATTTATTATATTAGGCGGCGACTTTCGGCAAGTTCTTTCTGTTATCCAAGGAGGAAACCGTGTCAGCGTTGTAAATGCTACAATAAAAAGTCACCACTATGAAAACTTTTTCAAATATTTAAGCTCGATCAAAATATGAAAGCAATCACTGATCTAACTTTTTGCACATGGCTTCTTTCAATTGGCGATGGTAAATGTTGCTCCGATCAATCAATTAAAAAAACACAATATTCACTAAATATACCAAATGAATTTCTATCAGACGATATCGTTACCGATACATTTGGCAATAACTTTACTCCAGGAGATATGGCTTCTATATCTCAGAGAGCGCTTCTTTGTCCTAAAAATGATGATGTTCGTCATATAAATGACACAGTATTGAACAATTTAAATGCCGAAGAAGTGTTCTTTTGCTCAGTAGATTCCGTTAAAAACGAAGATGGTACCGATGACAGTAATTTACAAGTGAATTTCCCAACAGAATTTTTGAATTCGTTAAATCCTTCTGGTCTTCCTCCACATATTTTAAAATTAAAAAAGGGATCCATCGTAATGCTTATGCGAAACCTATCTATTAAAAACGGTTTGTGTAATGGAACAAGATTAGCAGTCACAGATTTACATAGGAACGTAATAAAAGTTGAAATTTTAACTGGCACAGTAAAGGGTACTTCACACTTCACACTTTCAATTCTATTTAATAAAGTTTAAATTTTGTTCCTAACTAATTCACCTTTTCCAGATTTTCGATACGAAAAACGGACCTACAACTGTATGTCTTCGAAGACGCGCAAGAGTCAAATTTGGAGTGAAAATTGGCTTCCCGTAGCGGAATTCAAATATAAATAATAATAATAAATAAAACACTTAATTTAATTTTTGAAATTATTAAACAGTTTTATTTAAAAAATATTTTTGCTTTTGCTGCTGCTGCTGTCTGCCTCTAAAATTCCAAATTTGAATAAAAAAGAGTTGGGAGTCCGCGAGCAACAGAAATTTAGAAATAAAGAAACAAATTAATAATAAAATTGTGCAATTGCACAGGTGACCCCTAGTTCAAATTAGATTAAAATAGGAGTAACTTTTTCAAATTACATACTAAATACGTACATTTTTAATATCCAATTACCAGAATTTTCATAGACCTAAGTTCCTATAGTTTTTACTTTAAACTTAGCTCCTAAATTTCTGAGAATTTATTTCAGATATCGACCTATGATTTAAAAAAGTTGCTGCTTCATAAAAGGCCTTAATTTTAACCATGATTTTTTTGTTCTGCAGATCAAAGTTTGCGATGTGAAATTCCAGTTTATGTTCATTGTAGAATAAGAAGTTGCCTACCAAAATCCTCGTGATTTTAGAATTCATATACCAAAACTGTTGCAAATCATTATGGGTTTCTTTGATGCTTTTAAAAAAAATTACATTCTATCTTCCCTGCTAAACCTCACCTTTAAGGAGAGATTGAGACATACTAGGCTTCCATATTACTATTCTTGCACGTTTAGCTCAATCATAAGAACTGGGGTGATACGGGTAGTTCGATATCACGCTCAAATATCATAAATCCGTGCCCACATTCAATTTTGACTATTCAGATTAAATTTAAATAGATACATAATGAGGTAAAAGGAGGATATCATGCTATCCACACCAGTCGTTTACTAATTTAAGACCATATTGCGTATGCTCCGCTTTTGTAACCATTACCAAAAGAAATGACTGGTAACCTTCCGTTGGCATTAAGTATGGTTGTGCGTCAACAATTTAGTTGGGACGAGTAGGGCCCTGTATTAAAACCAACCGAACAAATAGATTGAATAAGGAAATTGTACACCAAATTTCGAGATGTGATAAATCCCATTTATCAATCTCTGACATAATTCTTTCACAACCGATATATCAAATCCCATTATAAACAGTTCGTGTGATTGATCAAGATCAATGATTGGTTTATGTCAATTCGCTCCATATACATAAAATAAATCTTAAACGTGTATAATATTCAAACGACCCCATCATGTATTTGGAATGAATCATTATGTTTAAACAATAAATCTTATTTTTCATTTTTGGTGGTTGTTGTTGTTCGTCATATACTTAGAAGCATCCTAAATGTTTTGTTTTTAAATTGAAAATGTGTTTTTTATTTTAATATAAATAACATGAGACTATTCTGATAAGAAAATATCGATAAGCTCTTTCCAATTTACCATCCGGCTTGTCTCGCTTTAAAGTTTGTACGAGTACATGGTTTAAAACGAATTGAATAGGCGATCAGAAACAAACCATATTTCGTCTTCTTCGTTACACGTGTACATGTATATGTATTAACAAATTTGAGTTCTTCACAATCCCTTGTTGACACAACTTCTTAGAAGTAATAATAAAGCCGCGAACAAAATATCTTCCAAAAAAAAAAAAAAAAAAAAACAAAAATAAAAAAATTGGAAAAAGTTTCTCTCTCACATAATTTATTTTTACATTGTTTATCTTTTTCTTGGCGGGTGTTATACCGCCCCTTCGTTTCTTTTTTTTACCCGTCTTGTTATTAATATTATCACAGGCAACAAAAAAAAAAATAAAATAAAATGGAACTTGAAAGCTGATGACGAATAAATTTAAAAGTTAAATTTGCTCAAGTTCTTCTACTCGCATAATATGTACTTTGTATACGTATTCCATCATTTTATGTATTTATTTTTTGCGGTAGCATATACAAATATTTATGATTTGCTAAATAAAATGGATTATTGCTTATATGTGACATTTAAGATAATATGTATTCATATGGTTTGGTATAATCGATAAGGGCTGTTAATTCACTGTGGTGAGGTAAATAAATTGGAATTGAAAATTTAATCTGTCTCTAACCACCCGCAATATGCTCTCAGATTGAAGAGACACAGCATGAGTCAGGGACACAGTTTTGGGTTTGTCACTGACAAATGAATTTTGGAAAATATAACGTTGCGCTTCCATAAACGTTTATTGGCCAATTGTGTACGAGCTGTGAGCCAGATTAACATGTTTTATAAATCAAATTTAATGTAAAATATGTGTAATGTATAAAAATATGTGTCCGCTTGAGTCCACTCGGCCACAATGCAAAATTAGTTAAAATTAAATTTCGCATAATCTTACTTAAAGGGGCGAAACATACCTGTCCCAAGTGATTTATCGTTTACATTGAGAAAAGTTGTTACATTTTTTGGTTAGATAGCATCCCCATAGTTCTTGATGAAAAAAAGTGACCACTTATTGTAGTGTATGATGTTTGGGAAAGTTTGACTTACTAAGGAAACTTACATACACTGACGCAACAGGCTTCACATTTTTGGAAGTTGTTATATTTTTGGGTTAGAGGGGATCCCCAGCTAGTCGTGAAAATATGTGGCTGCTTGGGTACAATCTTTCAGCCAAATTGACATGTTTCTTTTTAATCGTACAAAATTCTCGTATAGTGATGGAACACATCTATTCCCGACCACATAGATACCCGATTGGATTAGCTTAAACTTTTGTATAGTGTATCCGAATTTCTTATAATATGTTACGCTTACTATTGCGCTAAAAGTTAATAGTCAATTTTGCTTTTGTAATTTTAAGACGGATTTAGAACAAATTTTTTATAATTCTTGCAAATCTTAGGAATTAAAATGGATTGAGCCTGTAACTTTTCGAAGAGGTTTCATACCGATGACACTCTTTCAGCAGAAATACGAGTAGAAAAAGTATACGCATCTTTTGTGTTACATTTCGATAAAAAAAAAATGGCGATTGTGACATTTCGAACGTTATTTTTCCATTTGAATTTAAAATAATAAAACGTACAGTAATTTTCATGAATAGATAAATAAAATCTCTAGCAAAAATAAAAAAAAATGAAATTTGTATTCTACAATATTTTCCGGCTTTTGAGTATAATATTCTTTTTGATAAAGTTCAGTTGTTGTTTTCCACGTTCTGTTCAATATAATATATTTGTGCTTATCGCTTGAGGCTATTCACAGATGAGATACCTATATACATATTAGCGGAAAATTGAAATCGTATATAATGTATATACGTATTTCACTTTGAACTTGGGTTTAATATGTATTTTATATTGATATACAAATTATTCAGTTGCTCGCGTTATTTCACCAATAAAAAAATTTTAAATTGATGAAGGGTGAATGATTACGACAGTTTCTTTGTTCTTTTCTTATTTAAATTTTCTTCTGTATTTAGGTATTCGATTTTCATATTTTACTACTTTTTTTTGGTATATTCGCATAGAATTTAAATTTTATATCTACATACGCTCGTTTACATACATAAACATATACATACGTATGCAATACCTATATTTAAAACATATAGCAATTTTTAAATCATTGACATGAAATATTTTTTTTATATGCACACAATATTGAAAATTTGCCTGTAAGTCGTACTGTATATGAAGCTGATAATTTATTACTGAATTTACGATATTTTCAAATTTCATTCGCCGATTAATATGAGAGTAATAGATATTATCTTTTTTGCAAATTTGTGTTAAACGTCAAAAATCTTCTTATGGCTTTTTCAACATTTACTAAAACATAGTGAGATAGATACTAAATAAATTTTTTGCCCACGAAAGAAATATTGTTTAAGAGAAATAGAATCGGAAAGCGGAATGTCACAAGGCCGAATGTCCAAATGCCGAATGTCGAAAGGCTGAATATTGAAAACTGAGTGCGAGAAATATTTTGTTGAAAAATGTTCAGCAGACCGAATGGGTCGAAAGGCCGAAAGGGTCGAGAGGCCGAAAGTGACAAAAGGCCGAATGTCGAAAAGGCGAATGTTCCAAAAGGCCGAATGTCGAAATAACAATAATAATACAAAAATGATTATATAATTTGTTTTATATTAAATTATATTTAACCGAAACTAAATTACAAACCAAAACACCAATGAAGTAAATACGGTGAAGCGTAGATTGTGTTAATTTTATACTAGCATCCTTATAGGTATAGGAGTACATAGGGGCATGTTGAATAGGTCGAAATCTGTAAAGTACATCATATGGTTCGATTTCAATCTATTAATAATTGAAGACAGACCCAGATTAGTTCTAGAAAGCGATGGTAGAAACATTTGCACGAGACGAGTCCTAACAGAGTTAACCTTCTCTGAACATTTTCGAGTCTATTGCTATATTCTTGTGATAATTATTCTAAGCTAGATCGAACCAATATGGTTAAAGTTAGCCGAAAGTTGCGAGCCGAAAGTAAAAAGTCGATAATGCAGATTGTGTTAGTCCAGCCAAAAGTAAAAAAAATGATAATGCAGATTGTCTTATCCCAGCCGAAAGTTTCCAGTCGAAAGGAAAAGGTCGATAATGCAGATTATGATATAACATTGCAGCCGAAAATAAAAAAATTTGTAGTTATCAGCCGAAAGTAAATAGGATACAAAGATTTAAATAAAAAATTTTGTAAATAAATTTATGTGTAAAACTTTGCTTCGTAGAAAATATCGGAAAATCAGAAGAATATACAAAATTGGAATACAATTAGCCTGTAGAGTATATATCTGAAACTGAATCATTTTTATGTGATTTGTCAATGGCTATCGAATGAAAAAATTCTGTTCACGTTTCCCGTGGGAAATCTCGGAAAATTCGATTTTCAAAAATATTAAATCCCGAGATTTCCCACGGGAAACTTGAACTAAATTTTTTCTTGCGATAGCTATTGACAAGTCACATCAGTGCAATTCATCTCCAGACATAGCACTCTAGAGACTGATTTTATATAAATTTTCTAATGATTTTCTGGAAAATCGCATTTTTCGAGATTTCCCACGGGAAACTTGAACTGAATTTTTGTCCTGCGATAGCTATTTACAAGTCAAATTAATGCAATCCATCTCCACACATAACACTCTAGAGACTGATTTTTACAAATTTTCTTATAATTTTTGGAAAATCAAATTTTCCGAGATTTCCTACGGGAAACTTGAACTGAATTTTTGTCCTGCGATAGCTATTGACAAGTCCCATTAATGCAATCTATCTCCAGACATAACACTCTAGAGACTGATTTTTTACAAATTTTCTTATAATTTTTGGAAAATCGAATTTTCCGAGATTTCCCACGGGAAACTTGAACTGAATTTTTGTCCTGCGATAGCTATTGACAAGTCACATTAATGCAATCTATCTCCAGACATAACACTCTAGAGACTGATTTTTTACAAATTTTCTTATAATTTTTGGAAAATCGAATTTTCCGAGATTTCCCACGGGAAACTTGAACTGAATTTTTTTCCTGCGATAGCTATTGACAAGTCACATTAATGCAATCTATCTCCAGACATAACACTCTAGAGACTGATTTTTTACAAATTTTCTTATAATTTTTGGAAAATCGAATTTTCCGAGATTTCCCACGGGAAACTTGAACTGAATTTTTGTCCTGCGATAGCTATTGACAAGTCACATCAATGCAATCCATCTAAAAACAAAACACGGTAAAGGCTGATTTTATTCATCCATTTCTTATTTTCGGCTGGAAACTTTTTTGAATTTTCCGAGATTTCCCACGGGAAACTTGAACTGAATTTTTTTTCTGCGATAGCTATGGACAAATCACATCAATGCAATGCATCTCCAGACATAACACTTTAGAGGCTGATTTTATATAAATTTTCTAACAATTTTTGGAAAATCGAATTTTCCGACATTTCCCACGGAAAACTTGAACTGAATTTTTTTCCCGCAATTTCTATTGAGTAATTACATCAATAGAATCCATTTCCAGATATAACACTCTAGCGGCTGATTTATTTTCGGCTGGAATGTCAATAACATAATCTGCATTATCGACTTTTCACTTTCGGCTGGAAACTTTCGGCTAACTTGAACAGGGTATCGAACCAGGTTAACAAATAATAGTAAGAATCGGATTTTTAAAGTCTTTACCTTGCCTGAATATATAACCTAACTTTTTGAAAGATTTTTTGTACATAACATCAACATATAAGTCAATGCGTAGCTTAGAATCTAGCGTCACTCCTAAATCTTTAATACTATCCACTTTAATTTATGTTGACATTCCAATATTATAGCAAAACCCAAATTGATTCATTTTTATGGAAATAGTTGCAGAGACGCATTGGTTAACATTTAGAAGTAATTTATTTTCAACAGACCATTTATAAATACAATTTAGATCCGATTGTAGTAAATAGGTATCATCTGCTGAATTTATAACCCTCAATATTTTTAAATCCTCAATGGACAACGAATGTTCCAATTTAATCACCATGAAATATCATTTATAAACAATATAAAAAATAAAGGATTTAGAATTGAACCCTGCGGAACTCCGAATCATCCTATTAAATTTGGCAAATTGAGTTCCAACAGTTAGGTATGAGTGAATCCAATTTTCGAGGAATGGTGATATGTTAAAAGACGCAAGCTTATTAGAAAAATATAATCAAAGGCTTTCGAAAATCTCATTCCTAACCAGCATAGGAACCAAGCGCAAATTTTAGCGAAAAAAACCCCGAACTAAATGTATTGTAGTTGGCTAGAAAAACGTACGTTCAACTTTAAAATATTTTTTTTTTACAGCAGAAGCTTGTGCAATTTACAAAATACTTTAGCGTTTTGAAAAATTGTTGTGGCATAAAGATTAGACGCTGATATTTTTAGTTTGAGCGATTTTAATTTTTTCCAATTAAAAATATATTGATTAAATTTTAGGTATCTAATATTAGAGTTTAAAAAATCTTTTGGCCAACGTGCATTAAATATTGTTAACTCTTCTGCGGATATACCGGTATATGCCGTCAAACAAACATGCTGCTACGTATGATTTAAATAAAATAAATCTATAAAATGGTACTTTCCAATGAACTAACAAAAATTGCAACTGAAATTTTATCTTTACGTCCTAGTCCCAGCAAAACGTCGTTTGACTTTAATTTTGACTCATTTAAAGTTGCATATGTTTCAAAATCTCGCACATTTTTTTTTGAAAATTTAGCGATTGTCTCAGCAGATCCAGTAATATTTTTGTTTATCCGCGAAAGATTAAAGGGTAAAACGGAATTCAAATTTTCTGCAACAAGGTTCCAGAAAGGTTCTGTCTTTTTGTCGGTTGTCTATTGCCCTTTAAGGAAAACCTATTATTATGAAATTACAAGTGAGGCATTGGTTTACCGTGAATAAATAGAAAAGCTTCTTAACTAGTTGACTAAATTAATTTAGCAAACTTTAGCACAGTTAGCATTTAAAAAAAAATAAATAATCCTGTGGTATTCTTCCATTATCTATTTATATGTATCGTCCGTCATTTTTAATAGCTGGATTAGAAATTTAAATGCCAATTTTGCTTTTGTTAAAAAGTATACAGAATAATTTATTTGGTTTAAAAATATATAAACGACTTTTTAAAATTTTATAAGTACCCTCAATAATTTCTAATGAGATTTTCTCTAATATATCGAGCTTTTTAATTTGGTTTCATGCACTATGTAGATTGAACACGAATTTTTCTTAACTTTTTGAAATGGGCCTATAGTTTTCAATGGTCGCTAAGTCTCCACTTTTACGAATGGGTAGCAAAAACGATGCTTTAAATTTAGATGGAAAAATAGAATAACTGATTGACAAGTAAAGCAACGCTATAGTAACTACAAGAACATACCTCAAAAGCTTCAAAAATAAATTAGGCAATTGATCTAGAACCGGCCCTTTATTGACATCTAACGATTCCAATATTTCAAGAACTTCATTTTCTAGAAACATCTATCTTTAGTATTGATGTACGACATGAAAATGTATGTAAGATCGGATCTTGTTCATAAATTGATTTAAAATAATCTGCGAAAAGCTTTTAAATTTTGGATTGTTTTAGGGAAGACTTGCTTTGCAGAAACATCTTCCTGGGATAAATAGCTTTGGTGCGAAGTGACCTCTGATAGCTCCAAAATAATTTAGGGATTATTCTTAAATAACTCTCAATCCTTGCAACATGGAAACTCGAGCATTTTATAATTTCACATTTGCCTTTCCTTTCCTTCTATATTCCGAGAACATAAAATAGTCGACCCTATTATTGTATGACCTAAAACGTCTTAAAGCACTTTCCTTACGTTTGATTAGGAAGACGAGATATTTCGAATACCAATTAGGAAACTTTTTTTCTTTTTACAACAACTTCATCAGAGTCCAATATCAAGGAAAATAAAATATTGTAGAAAGTGTCTGTTGCATTATCAACCGACAAGATAAAAAGTGTCCCAATCCATACACGGTAAGTTTTCCTCCAGTTTAACATTATCTAAATTATGAAAATTAATACGTTACACATAATATGTTTCTATGAACTTTTAATGAAATGGCGACAGAAAATGGTGGATGGTAATAATCGACTTTCACAAATAATGCAAATATAAAGTACATAATATAAGATTTTCCCTACAATTGGGGTTGGCTACCTTATCTAGAAAAAAATAAGACAGAAACTGAAAATCCCGAAAAAAATCCATAAAACTAAAATCCAGAAACACAATTATCAAATTGCGGCCTAAGTTTTTTTTTTATATATATTTTTATTATGGCACTAGCTCCAAAAAATAACCTTCCGGCCCAATTTTTATTATTTTTTTTTCCTTTCAATCAACTTTATACCACTCAGCATTATCATGTACTCATTTTTCCCCATTCGTAATAATTCATTATTTTTTATTTTGGCTAAATTTGGAACATTTTAGAATTAAATGTTCGATGTCCTCCACAACCATAAAGCTTTCACATAAATCATCCTCACTCAAATGACGCTTCTTAAAGCATTCTTTCCAATTACCATGATTCAATCTCACCTAGTGTCTCCTTTGATTTCCTTAAAAAATGGTTTTCTCAAAGGAGCACTACACCATTCAAAGTACTTCTTTCCTTTTACCCTACTCTTTTCCATAAAATCATTCTCCCATTTTCTCCACAGATTCTTCTGAAACATCCGAAGTACATCTCTTGCATCCATGAATTCATAATCTGTTATCTCCTAAAGCATACAACATCTTTTTGCAAGCATATCGGCTATTTAATTACCTTAAATCTGTAGGTGTGAATGTATTCATTGTAGAATCATCCCACTCACACAAGATTGAAGGTACTCATACATCATTTTTACAAACACACTGCCCTGAGTACCACCTCCCTGTTTTATTAATTCTAAACCACTCAGCGAATCGGAGAATAGAACTACTCTCCTCCTCCCTTCATTCATTGCCAACTTGATTCCTTCCATAATTCCAATCCAATTTCTCTTTTTTCATTGCCGGAATGTAAATTCCTACACCCACTCGATCCTCATTGACACTAGCATCTGTATATACTTCCACATGTGCAAAATAATTCAGTTGCATTCTTCGAAATTTTCTTTTAATCGATAACTCATTCATCATCGCTTTTGTTATGCCTCCAAAATTCAAGCACACAGCAAGATTTTCGTGAGGAACTTTTGGACCAGCGGCCCCAATACCACTCTAGCACATGCATTCTCAACTTTCATTAATTTTTCAAACCCGACCTTAGATCCATCACCATACACACTCAACCCATAAGCAATTTTGGAAGACACTAGCGCCTTTCCCAGCATATCAGTCACGCTAGGGTGAGCCCCCAATTTTGGTTTACTCACCCTTTTGATCACATTTAATCTGCTCTTACAATTATCGGCTAATTTTTCCATGTGCACTTTAAAGCTTGATCGATTGTCGATCCAGATTCCCAAATCCCAGTTAATCTTGAATACTTAAGTATCTCATTATAGATTCGCACATCAGTTCTTTGATTCGTTCTAAATGCATTACTATTACATTTTCTCGAATTCACCCGCAGATTTAAATCATTGAACACGCATTCCTGACTTCGATTTAGGGCCTCGCCGACAGTTTTGCCATTGCCAATTAGTACAAAGTCATCTGCAAATTGCCAGATAACTTTGTCGGGGGCATTATACCTATGTATTGAGGTCGTATACAGATTGAAGAGGGTCGGAGAAATTTTGCACGTTAATACTTTCCTCTCGATGATCTCAAATTAGTACAAACACTCATCGATCTGTTAAAGTTTATAATTCTTATTTATTTCGTTCACCGATTAATTTATTACTTGATTATTATAATATTCTCCGCTTTCTAATACCTTCAGTTTCTGCAACACGATTCCGAATGGCAATACCTCTTCCACCACTCCCTGTCGCCCGATGTGTGTAAATGCCATTACTCTTCCACCCATACCACTACTCCCTACTACCCAGTATACCTTATGTCTACTGGGTTACCATCTTTCATTTACCCTACATCTCGGCCTATCTGACTTAACATCGCCCTCGATGTCCTTCCCAACTTTCCCTTAAAACTGCCTCTATCATTTAATTCATTTATTCAAAAAAACATATAACAATTCAGTTTTAATTTATATCTGTAATTCCTTCCCCGCTTCCCTTGTTCTCCCTTGCATGTTCAGTCCTCTTCATCCTGCAATTAACAATAATTATTCTTTATTGTATTACTGCCCTTCCTCTATCCTCCTCCTCTCCTCAATTGACACGTCTTCCTCATCGTCGTCTTCTTCCCCTACTCCATTGTATTTTTCTTCTTCCTCCAATTCCTCCCATGTTAACACATTTACCCTACTCAATGCGTCCGCATGTCTCAACCTTTCCCCTTTCCTATGCTCAATGGTAATAAAATCAAATTCACTCATCCAAAGTGCCCAGCTCTCTATTTTTGGGCTAACATCCCTCTTTCCAACATCCCAAGTATGATCTAGATCTTTGTAGACTATATACTACTGCTAACGTTTCCAACACGAAACTGTGCAACTTCTGATCCGACTCTGTTGTTTTCCTGCTATAGTATGATACTGGATATAACTTCCCATTCACCGCATTGCTCTGCATTAGGACTGCCCCAAACCCTCCCGCCGACGCATCTGTATGTTATTGCATTTCCGCCGGGTGCGAAAATATTTTTAGTACTGGCTCCTCTAACAACTTATCTCTCAGTCTGCGAAACGCCCTATCGTGCTCTCTCTCGCATTTAAATTTATTTTTCCTTACCACTTCTAGCAACGGCGCCACCACATCCTTGAAATTGTCAATACATTTTCTAAAATATCTCACTAGTTCTATGAACCTCTGCACCCCTTTAACATCCATTGGTCTTGGATATGTCCTTATCTCCTCCACATGATGATCACTCGGTGTTATGCCTTCCTTCTATAACCTAAAAAATTTATCGTCATCCTCAACCAGTTACACTTTGCCATCTGTAATTTTACTTTATTTCTAGCCAAGGTGTATAATAGTCTTCCCAATATCTCCAGATGCTCCTTTATCGTCTTTGTTGCTATCACTATGTCGTCCATAAAGTATACCACGTCTTTGCACCTTCTGAACTCTCTAAACACCCTCTTCATATATCTAATAAATACAGATGGTGCATTCGCGAATCCAAATGGTAGCTTATTATATTCGTACTGCCCTTGTGTCGACATAAACGCCGTATACTTCCTAGAACCTTCTTCCATATTTACATGATTAAACCCGTTTTTTAAATTCAAGGATGTAAAATACTTCTTCCCATGTAATTTTTGAATTACATCCTCGATTACCGGCATCGGATAGTGCTCCTTTTCCACTATCTCATTCAACCTCCGGTAATCGATACACATCCTAAACCGGCCATCCTTCTTCTTAACTAATACCACTCTACTCACATATTCCGAATCACTTTCTCGTAAAATACCATCCTCTAACAACCTTCTGCCAATGCCTCAATCTCTAAAAAATAAATTAAAAGCGTCTGCCCCCTCTTCCTCTCCGTTGAGCTCACCACTTTCATAATCTCGAACGCCGTTCTCCTTACTTTGAAACCCTTCACTAACCTGTTTCTTAATTGCCCCCACGAATCGTTGTCCTTCTGCCTGAATTGTAACCATCTTAGGGCACTACTTTTCCATTTTGCCCTAATGGCTGCTAGCAGCATCCGGTCGTCAACGTCGTACAATTTCTTTATCTCTTCCACTGCATTCGCCCACTTTTCCACTTCGATGCTCGTTTGTCTCTCCGGATCGAATTCTGGTAACATTCTTTCCACTTCACTTACCACCATTCTCAATGACGTCCCTTGTATTTTCTCCCTTTTTAATTCTTCACTTCCGCTTTCTCACCGCTTCTTCCTTGAGCTCCCTACACATATTTCTCAATTCTCTTAACTCGTACACCATCTTTTCCATCTTTCCCTCGTCCTCCCGTGCTACTTCCGTTTCCACATGTTCTTTTTCCTCTTTTAATTTCCCACACTCAATCCGTACACTCATCAACTCTTTCGCCAATTTCGCTAGTTCTTTTTTTATTTCTGGATCCATTTCCGTTAATTATCCTCCTAATTATTGTTTAATATGCGAGGATTTTTCTTTGGCACGTGTTATTAAAAGCAAATTCTAACCCTACATCTGAACTGTAAGGCACGTTAATACTTTCCACTCGACGATCTCAAATTAATACAAACACTCATCGATCTGTTAAACTTTATAATTCTTATTTATTTCGTTCACCGATTAATTTATTACTTGATTATTATAATGTGATGTGTATAAATTCCATTATCCTTCCACCCGAACCACTACTCTCTACTACCCAGTATACCTTATGTCTACTGGGTTACCATCTGTCATTTACCCTACACAGGGTTCCCTCCAATGTATAACCTCTTCCATACAAAACAAACTTACGCTCATTCATAAACTCATACACCCATTTACAAATTTTCCCAGAAAATCCCAGGTTCAAAATAAGCTGATATAGTTTACCTGGGACCACATAATCATACGCTCTTTCAATATCCAGAAATACCGCCACAACAAACTTCTTTTCCCTTCGTACTTCCCACACAAATTTTTCCACACATTCGTTTGTGGCAAAATTAAAGTTTATAAGATGCCTATACAATTTTAGGTTTTCCGTAAAGTTCTTAGTATTTATGATTTTGGAAATTGCTTCGTCAATCTTTCAGACACAGATCAAAGGAATTATGTAGCGATATGACTTCTATTAATAGTTCTACAACAAATGTTTTATATTATTTTGTGGTTAGCTTAATTCGTTGGGTTAGCATGATATCGATGGATGTATTGGAGTGGATTACGGCTTTAGTGCTTCGTTAATGCTTCGTCAACCTTGCCGAGACAGATTAAAGGAATTGTATCGCTTGTATCACTTCTACTCGTAGATGTGTGCGAATTTTTTATTTTTATATAAGGTAGCCAACCCAACTAAATGAATAAAAATGATAATATCTATAAGCGAAATATTGTACATAACTTAAATATATATTTTTGCTACCCACTCATTTACTAAAATAGGCGAGAAAATATGTTAAAAAATAACGTCCCCAGTTATTACAACAAAATTTACAATACATGGAAACGATACATCAAATAGCAATAATCAAAAAAACACCAAAAAGACAAAAATTTATCCGACAAAATTTGATTCCAAGATCATTCGACATTCAGCCCTTTGACCCATTCGGCCATTAGACAATCGGCCTTTACGAGTAGACACATTCGGCTTTTCGACATTCTATCTTTTCACATTCTGTCTTCCGACTCATTCGGCCTTTTCGCGTTCGGCCTTTTGACATTCGGCCTTTCGACATTCGGCCTTTCAACATCAAACGAATTTACCGATATTGTGTCATCGTTTGTATTATCATTTGTTTAATTTAAAAATGAAACGAGCAAACCGTTCGTGATAGATTTGTTCGTTGAGCGATTATAGGGGAGAAAACAAGATAACAAGTCAATGTTGTTTTATGTAGAAAACAGCATCGATTTAATTAAGCTTTTAGGATATTAGTCTAAATGTATAGTTTACACATTTTATATATTTTCTAGGTATTATATTGCGTAGGTACAAAAAGGATATAAACTTATGCTAATTAGGAAACAGGCTTCTTCAATTTCAACAGTAGATTTTGGTTCGGTAGACATATTTTGATGAACGAAGGTGCGAAATTATATACTTTTTGGATTAAACTTACTTCACCTTTTTTGTGATTATCATAAAATCTTTAGCACGGGGATGTCAAAAAGTTTTTGTTATATGCCGGTTTAAAATTTAAAATTAATTAATGTATAAAACGAGAAGAAGGTTTTTTATTTTATTTATGTAAATTGAGATATAATTCATTTTTAACATTGGTGCGTGAGTTTTCTTTATTCTGAAGATTTATGAACGACAATCATTCAGAAAATTTGTTTTATTAAAACAGTAAAACCTTATCTTTCAAAACAAATAAAACCTGAAATTTTGATGTAATGCACTTTGATCTATTTGAGATTTGAACAACTGATGCTTACAATAAAAAATAGGTTTTTAATACTTCAACTAAATTTCTAATTTAATGATTACTGTCATTATTATTGTATTCCCTATCAATACATTAATAAAAAATTAAAACGCTAATAAAAAATGTAAGATATAAAAGTTGTATCGTTTACTATATATCAAGAGAAGACGGTAGAATAAGTGACGAAGGCAAAAAAATAACAAATCGAAACAATTTTTTATTGATTTCGATAATATTGAAAATTGTAATAAATATAAGTTTTGGCTATAAAAAAATGACTATAAATAGCTTATCGATAAACACATAAATTAGTGATTATATAAATTTAGTTAATTTGAACAAATAATTGAACTTAAATAAAAATAGGAAAAATCGGGGGGAAAGATGAAACAAATATGATCCCACTTCTATTCCAACTGATTTGTCTGTAGAACTTGTGTTTTATTTTTATTCCAGCTGCATCTGTTGGCACTAAAACCATTATCAGTTATTTTATTATTTTTGTCATTGGTTCTACATTATAATGCCATTTAAGTTAAAAAAAAAGAATCGACCAAATTGAACCAGACTGTTTGCAATTTAATTTTCTCTTGAACAAATAACAACGTTGTCGTTTTCATAAATTTTACTTCAATTATTTGATTGGAAAATAATAAAATCAAAGTGTTTCATTTTTTTCATCGAATTAAACGTACAACGGCGATTGTATAAATAAGTTATCAGTTTGTTATAAATGATTGCATTCAGATACACATCCCGCAAGTCGGCAAATAACATTTACCGACAGATTTTATTTATTAAAATATTTCTATATACATACATTTCCACTTACAACATCATTTCTAAAGGGTTTTTCATTCAGGGCGATGTATATTTTGTTCTTAATAAAAGAACTTGTGCGTACGATTATTATTATTATTATTGGAGGGCCACGCGGGCGATCAGCCACTTCGCACTGCGACCTAAAAGATCTATTGTGGTGGCCTCTGCTTAATTATCCGTCCAGTCAATATTCAGGTTCTTAATGAACCTGACAATACTGCCTCCCGGTACGTTATACATACTATCTGGGCTTAATGCTCTCCCTCCTACATGTTTACTACAGCATGTAGTTCTGCTAGAAAGACGGTAGCATTGGAGCTCAAGGACCTCGAGAGGGTTGTCCCACTCCCGTATATTCCTACTCCTGCCCCTTATTCCGTTTGATTTTACTTTTACGAGTTACTGGGAATTGCAAATGACCTGTAGGTCACCCAGCTCTACTACCGGAAGGCTTAATAAAACTGGAGGGTGCCTGGTATCCAGAGTCCGCATATTTTGGGCTGAATAACCTATCAGCCATTTGTAATGTCTTTTATTGTTTTTCTGACCTAACACTAATATTATTTTCTTCTAATTTCTTCTTCATATTTCTTGTAACTACATTTATTGTTTCTTTTGGGATTAACGATTTCAGAGCTTGTGTATCCCACACTATTCTTTAGAGCGCATCCGCATTCGTATTTAACTTCCCTTGCTTAAAAATTATTTTAAAATCATAATCCATTAAATCTAACCTAATTCTAGTCATTTTAGATGATGGGTTCTTATTTGTAAAGAGGCTTACTAGCGGCCTATGGTCAGTGATTACAGTGAAACTTTTGCCATACAGATACGGCTTGAAATAATTTATAGCCCAATGAATTGCTAAGAGTTCCTTCTCTATTATCGCTTTATTTAATTCATGTTTATCCATTGATCTACTTGCATACGCAATCGGTAGATCTTTTCCAACTTCCCCTGAGATAAAATCGCTCCTAGTGTAAAATTTGATGCATTAGTTGTCAAGACAAATTTCTTGTCAAAATTAGAGTATTGGAGAATCGGTGGATTCATTAGTTTTGTTTTTAAAAGATTGAAGGATTGTTTAGAGTCTTGTGTCCAAATGAATTCTGTACCTTTTTTTAATAATGTATTTAAAGGTTTTGCTATTAACGCAAAATCACGAATGAATTTTCTATAGTAATTGCAAAATGCAACAAATCTACGCGCACCATCTGCATCGGTTGGGCGAGGATAGTTCTTGATTACTTCATATTTCTTAGGATCTTGTTTTATACCTTTATCGGTAATGCGATGACCTAAATATGTAACTTCTTGTTTTAGAAAATTACATTTTGATGGATTGATTTTTAAATTATAGGACCTCAGTCTCTGTAATACTCTAATTAAATTGGAATTATGATGTTTTAATCCACATCCAAAAACAATTATATCATCTACATATAGAAAAGCAAGTTCATCTAAACCGGCTAATGCTATAGATAACATTCTTTGAAAACTATTTGTTGAGATTTTTAGTCCAAAAGGTAATCTTTTAAATTGAAAATGCCCTTGATTCGTTGAAAACGCAGTCATATGACCGTGATTATTTTTCTAACTCTATCTGGTGAAATGAACTTGTTAGATCGTAGAGAAATACTTCGCTCGGCCCATATTGTCTAACACATCTTCTAGCCGTGTTAACGGAAACTTATCATCTATTATTTTTTTATTCAATTGCCTGAAATCAACCACTAATCTAACTTTTTTATTTCCATCTGGAGATTTTTTTGGAACTACTAATAAAGGTGAATTGTAAGGACTTATTGAAGGTTCTATAATATCATTATCTATTAGTTTCTTTATTTCTTTTTTTATTTCTTCATAATGGACATGTGGTAGCCTATAATTCTTTATAAAGACAGGAACATTATCTTCTTTTAATATCTCTTGTTTAAAAAAATTATTTGTTGTCAACTTATCACCGGAAACATGAAGTACATCTAAAAATTCTCTACATATCTTAAAAATTTCCTGTTTTTCATAATCATAATTATTTTCTAAATTAATTTCCTTAATTATTTTCTTATATCTTTCTTCATTCGATATATTATTACTACATTGCATATTCCACACTACATGGTAGTCACTCAAACTATCCACTTTTGGTTCAAAATTCTCTATTTGAACAGATTCTTCTGTAGTATATTATTTTTATATGTGCAATACCATTTTTTGGAATTAATGTGTTGCAAATAAATACTCCTTTTCTTATTTCACTACTTAAGACTATACTATCACTTTTTCGTTTTATATTTAATGCCTGTAAAATTTCTGTTCTAGCAGGTATTTTAAAAATATTTTTCTTGAGCAAACTCGTTTCCATTGGTAAGACAACTTCTTTTTCTTGAAATCTTATCAAAATTGTAAAAGTTTCATAATCAATTATACACTGGTTTTGACTCAAAAAATCTCTACCTATTATACCATCAGTGATAATGGGAAAATCTTGACCTACAATATGCGTTTTTTGCTTTATACTTTGTCTTGTAACGGCGTCCGCGATTGTCGTCGTTACTACCACTGATTTTAATAATTTCCCTGTATTTGTTTGTTTTTGGAATTTAGTATTGACCAATTTGAAAAAAAAATCAATAAATAGCCGAGGAGACCGCGAATTGTGATCTGGTTTTTTTAATTTTTTTTGAAAGACAGACGGTGTGTGATTAAACCAACTTTTTGTTTTGATATAAAGAATCCCTGTATTAAATAAACAATATTGTAATTAAACGCGTGGGGATCGCGTTATTTAATTAAATTGAATTATTTTAGTGCCAATGTACATATATATACTTTTTTTTTATTTGAATTCGTGAAGTTTTGGGTTGTTGTAGTGTACAACCGAATCCGCCTTTCCTAGAAAATTTATTGTTTTGTGATTAAAACAATAAAAATGAACAATTCAGGAAATAATATGGCGATCGGAAATTTAATGTTGAAATGTGCTTGTGGCAAAAAAAAGTGATAAAAAAAAAAAAACGGTTGAAAATGTTTTGTCCAAGTGGATCTTTATAGAAAAAAAATACATCACAGATAACATAATCTAAGAACGGTAATGAAATAACCGGTGTTTAACATTTTATATTTTAATGAAATCGTTATTAATTTAATACGATCAGTTATTTAGTGATATGTAAGAAAAATAAAATTTCTTTAAATATTTTTGTTATATGGTGCATTTTCTAAGTTTATATCAGTAAATCCGAAATTTGCATAACTGTTATTATAAAATAAAATAAAAAAAAAACATAAATCTTTGATGTTAAACGAAAATTTAATTCATAATTGTTTAAAAAAAAAAATAGATTACATCAATAAAAGGCAATAAATAAATACAAAAAAAAAATGAAGTTATAAACAATATTTAATTCATAAAACATAACAGTGATTGTGTGTGTATGCCTTCAAATATCATAAATTGGTAGTAATGACACATTTTTATACGTTAATCTCATAGTATAAAAGCGGTACAAACAATTGTCTATGTACTATCATTGGCCGATATATAACATAAATATTAGTACATACCTATGTATGTATATCATGGATCAGCGTAATGCAGCTAAAATGGATCGAGCCGCCATCAATAGATGAGTTTATTTTTGTTTTTTTTATAAATTTTTTTTTGTTGTTAATTATTAATTATTATTATTATTACTATTAATATTATTTCCTTAAATTAAGTTTTCATGATTTGATTTCAAATTCAAATTTCAAATTATTTCTTAGTATTTAAGTTTATTTAAAATTTTGGAAGTCCGGACTAAATTTATTTGCTTATTAAGTTTATTTTATGCTCCATTTTATGCTATGGAGCATCTTAATAATTGTATTATTATTATAAAATGGTTTTTTTATATATCTTACTAATTAACAGATATTGATTTAGTTTAGAAATATAAAGCTTATAATTGAACTTGATTATAAATAGTTAATTACGTGATGTTTATTTTTTTTTTTTTATTTTTTTTTAATTATGTATTACTTCCTTTTCATTTTCTAAAGAAATGTCGTAAAACGTAATTGTTTTTGCGGGGAGAATGAGTGTGAGGTGAGTTACTTGGTTCGTTGATTCGTTGCATTTCTTTCCCCAATAACGGTATATTCAAGATTCGCATATGCTTCTAAAAACCCCACGACCATATACCCTGAGCTCTAGCCGGCTACACAACACCGTTCAGAAGCCTCTATGTGAATATTCTGCTAACGAAAATCGAATCATCTACGATCGTTACAGTGGCGCCCAAATATTAAGCAATCAAATATATTAAATGGCTTTCCTTCCACAACTTTACTATTTTAATTTTTTTTTTCTCCAAAATTTAATAACTTTCATTCTACAGTTCCCTTTTTAATATTTAAATAATTTTTTTTGTCTCATTCATTCAACTTTATTTCTAGTTATTTACACTGTTTGAGTTAAGTGTTTGAATGTGTCAAGGTTTTTCTTTAAATTATTAATATGTTAGTATTGAGACGTCCAACTGCTTCTGCTTTTAGCATAGATTATTAAGTGGGTTTCTCAGTACAACTATAGTCTGTATAAATGTGGCAACTTGAGCATTTACATTAATTCACCAAATTGGTTTGATGTTGTGTTTTATGTTTTGGTTGTCGACAATCTCAATCAACTATTTTCAATTGATCCCGGGATAGATGATCCCGTAGACTTCACTTGTCAATGAGTTTGTTTTCTTTTCCTCATTCTTTTCCGTATATGCAATGAATCATATTTACTGAGAGCTGCTTTTACCTCATGCTCATTATCCCCGTAAATCATTCGAAATTTTAAATTTAAATTTATTAGTCTAATATTCACTGGGCATTACAGTTCGTTCAATTTTTTTTTTGTTTTTTTTTTAGGTATAAAAAATTAAAATTTAAGTATTACTAATTATAATTTACAATTTATTGAATTAATTTTTTTTTTCTCACATTAAGTTGGTTTAAGTCACATTACCGAAATCTGTTTTCGTGGGTTTTAACTTATTATGATATCAAATTATATAATAATAATAACTTGTCTTAATATTATTCTTTTCTCCTCTACAATTATCGTTGTTTATTCGTTAATTTTTTTTTGAAAAAAAAAAAGAAAAAAAATGGATCTCCATTTATTGTTTCCGGATGTGTTAGAAATCGAATGTAGGATCCGTAATTTGAAAGGGAATCCCACGGATGTTATAATTCAACTGGGAAACGCTTTGAAACTAGAAGAGGGAATGCCTTCATTACGTCCCTACAGAATGCATGCCGCTGGTCGTAAAAAACCACAACATGAGATAAAAAAATGTTCCACCAAATTGTCCGAACTCAAACTTCAGTTGGAAGCCTTGGATCCTCAAGAAATTGATAATTTGGTTTTACGTCGTGCAGAAACTCGGTTGATTCATTTGATCGGTCGATTGAACCGAGCACAACTATCCCCTACATATGGACACAAAACTAAAGAATTGTATAATACAGCTCAAACATTACTTTTAAAAACCCAATCTGTCATGCAAGATGAGACTAGGATCGATCAAACTTTAGGTGAATTAAAAGAATTGCAATTGGAACAGCCGGAGCAACTTTCAAAATCCGATCTTGATATTGATCCACCCATATTTGTTTATTCCGCTGCGGCAAAACTTAAAGGTTACAGCGATGTTAATAGTACTCCAATTAAACTACCTGAACAATCCGATACAAATTTCGATAACCTAGAACAAAATATGGGAAATCAACCTAACCCTAATAATTTAAATGCTCAAAACAATATAGCGAGTATTGAGTCTTCAGATGGTACCCCGCAATCCACTAAAATGCGTAAATACATGTCTGATACTCGAACACTAGCTAGATCGGGGATTTCTTACGATGGTTCTCCTACCGCAGTTCCGATTGACTTATTCATATTTCAATTAGAAACCTTAGCTAAATCTCTAAATTTATCGGAGGAACTACTTTTTACCGAAATCTGTTTTGTTTTAAAAGGAAATGCATTACGTTATTATTGGACGTATAGACGATCCAGTCCAAACGCAACGTGGTCTCAGTTCCGACACGATCTGATTGAGAGGTTTAAAGACAGAAGGTCTGAATTTGAACTTCGTCGATTAGTCGAATCCAGGAAACAACATAAAGAATCGTTTCTAAATTTTTATAATGATGTCTGGAGTCTTACATTACAATGTTAGAAGCCCTATTCCGAGGAAGATCTCATTGAAGTATTGAGGGTAAATATGCACCCTGCTTTGCAGTTAAATCTGACGGGAAAAAATTTTGAAAATGTACAGGAATTAATAAAGAGTGCAACCGCTTGGGAGACAATATGGGCACGTTTAGGTGTTAATCCTGATATTTACATTGCATCAAAGAGGTCAATTCATGAAATTGACTTGACTGGGAATCCTGACAACTCCTTGCAATCTAACGACCCTGCCACTAATCTGTATCCAGTCGATTCATTTCGTCAAGATGTTTCACAATTGAATTTGTCTAATTATAAGTCAATTCCATCAACATCAAGAGGTTTAAGCCAAAATCAGTTATCCATCTGTTTCAATTGCGATGACATAGGTCACACGTTCCACCAATGCTCATTACCGCGTAAACGTTTTTGTTACAAATGCGGGTACAAGGGAGTAACGGTAAGCGGATGTCCTAATTGTGCGGGTGGTGCTCCGGGTGAGGGAAATGCTTCGCGGGACCAAATGCATGCTGGGAATTTGAGTACCCCGAGACATATATTGAAGACCCAGAAAACAGACAGTGCTTGCAACACGGATTACGAAATCAGTCAACTGAACTCCAACAATGGGAAGTCGAGTCAATAGATTCTGTTGACTCATTTTATTCTACTAATTCTTTAGGTTTTTCATCTCGTCATCAATCCAATAATTTTTTTTTTCCACTCATGTCTAATAGTATTTCAAATTCTCCATACCAATCATTCAATAGCAATTGCCCAATCGTAACTAAGTCCGTCGAAACTCAAACATCTGACATTATTGATATTGAAAGTGAAACGTTGTTAAATTCTAATTTTGTCACCAGGACAAAAAACTCATATAAATTAGGGAAAAGATTTATTTCGCAGAAAAGAAAGGAACGCACACGTCAATATTGGGATAAAATTAGAAGTCTTCGATTTAACATTATTTCTTCTGCCATAACAAATGATCCAACCGACAATAGGCCATATGCTGATGTTTTAATCAATGGGCAGCTATACCACGGATTACTAGACAGCGGCGCTAATGTTAGTATTTTGGGGGCTGGTTCTGATAAATTGTTACAAGATCCAACTATCACGATACATCATTTGCCTACAATTATCTCAACAGCTAGTGGAGAGTCTCAGCGAGTCTTCGGATATATCAATGCACGCGTCACGTTTAACAATCAATCAAACCCAATTCGCCTATTTATTGTTCCCACCTTACAACAACCTTTGTATCTAGGAATTGATTTCTGGAACAAATTTGGTGTCCATATCACTCCACTTCAAATTTACAGTCATTCCAATAGTTCATTAAATTCTGATATCTCACCTCAAATCAACGAAATTTCTATTACTGATCAAGACATTACTAGTCCGGCTGAACATCATATACTATCCCCCGTCGATCAAGAAAAATCAAAACGAATTATTAATCAGTTTCCATCTTGTTTGAAATTAGGACTTGGCCGAACGCATCTTGTTCAACATCAAATTAGACTCACGGACGATAAACCTATTAAGCAACGCTTTTATCCTGTTTCTCCTATAAAACTAAAGCTAATAAATGATGAAATAGATCGGATGCTAGCGATGGATGTTATTGAGGAATCCAATAGTAGTTGGAGTTCACCTATAGCGTCTGTTCTGAAGAAAAATGGCCAAGTACGTCTTTTCCGCTTGTTTTAATGGGTCATGAACTAATTTAACTAAATCAAGCCAATTCTCTAAATCCCTAGGTTCTCCATTAAATAAAGGGATAATTTTAACGGCATCAGCAATATTTAGATCCATCTTTTTCTTAAATGGTGGAATCACAACTTTATAACTCATCAACAGATGAAAATCGAAATTAATATGATCCACATAAAATAAAAATAAAAATCACAAAATATGCACAACCAAACGACACTTTTCTCAAACCAAATTTTCTTAAATTCTTAAACTTAAATTCTACTCTTTCAGAGTAGTTTTAAATATTTCTACAATATTTATACAATCTTTTTTTTTTTTTATCTACGCATTTGAGGCTCGTACCGCAGCTTCTGCTACTTCTACTATCAAACGCTTCTTATATCGACGACAAATTTCTCTTAATAATAACGTTATTATAATTAGTACTATAAATATTAATATTACCTCGATGTATCCAAGGTTAGGTTTTTCTTCTTTTCTCGTTTATGTTGTTGTTGTTCGTAGATTGCTGTGCAGGCTGGCTCTGTTGTATCCCCATTGTTCTAAATAGATACACCAGAAAAACATCCATTTAGTGCTCGTACTCGTTTTTTTTATATAACCCCAAAATTTTAAGTGGTGGGCCCACTCTCGTCTTTATCGGTTTTTTTATATATATTTTGTTAATGCGACGGACATTAACTCCACTTCACTTCACTGTTTTATTATTTTTTTAGCTTAATAGCCATGCAATGGCACACAATAAATTTTTAAAGTTTATTTTGAAGTTTTTGGTAGTTTGAAAAATGTCTCTTCGGACTTAAACAATTTTATTTCAAAAGTAATAACTGAGTGTAATTCAAATCAGATTTCACATAATGTCGAGGTTGAAGTGAAAGCACAATTAAAAGCTACATATGAGCCGTTCAGCGCACAAATCGATTAGCTCCACTTTTTAAAAAATTTAAATTTAATTGTCAAAGCACTTGGTATAGTCATAACTTTATCTTTTTTTTACCGGATCGTAATAGGCAAGATCGCCATGTAATGTCTTTTATTGAATTTATTAAATCACATTTTTTGTTCACTATGTTAAGTCTTTATTAAAATTTTTAATTACATTTTTTGTTCACTATCTAAATTTTTTTTGACTTCTTTTGATTATGTTTACTTAAAAACTAAATTTTCTTATACATATATTGATTTTTAATTCAATTTTTATTTAGTAAGCATATTTTATATCGTCAGCACAAATTAAAATAATTTATATATAATTTGTGGACTGAATTACACTGCGAATATTGACTTTTAAAATATGCTTACTTTACAATATTAACAATTCAATAACCTAAAGTAATATATTTTATAAAACGATGATGGATGGCATTACAATTCATCTTTCGGCATATGCTGTTCCACCTTAGATTAGGTATTTTTGTCAAGGTTTTCTCCTTTAGCGCCGTACTTTAGCCTGTGCTAAATGGCCAAAAATGTGCCAAGTGGCCTTAGTTACCAGTGGTTGCCACAAAGAGGCAGTACGTACACTTGCGAATTGTGAACAGGTTACCCCTTACACAATTATACCCATCACGCAGCTGCCTAATGACAAGACCAGCACAGCTCACGTGATGCGCATAGTACTGGAAGGTTACGGAGCTGGTAGATTAATCTACTTAACTTTGATCCCCCCCCCTCTAATAGACGCCAAACCACCAATGTGCGTACGATACTAAGCTGATTTTTATTTCATATGAAATAACAATAGATTCCATTAATTATGGAGCACAATATCATTAAAATGTCCTCCACGGAAACGATTGCACGAGTGAATGCGCCAAAATAAACATTCCGTTACGGTAAATGGAAACAGTTACTGTAATACCCTGACTGGTTTTATGTGCGATAAATTGGACGAATTGGACTTGGCCGAGATGTGGTTTTCAGCAGGATGGTGCCACACGACACAAAGAAGCCACAATCGAAATCGTATTATATACGATTTCGATTTTCCGCTAATGTGTATATATATATCTCATCTGTGAATAGCCTTAAGTGATAAGCACAAATATATTATATTGAACAGAACGTGAAAAACAACAACTGAACTTTATCAAATAGAATATTACTCAAAAGCCGGGAAATATTGTAGAATACAATTTTCATTTTTTATTTTTGCTAGAGATTTTATTTATCTATTCATGAAAATTACTTTACGTTTTATTATTTTGAATTCAAATGGAAAAATAAAAAGTTAAGTAAAACCTTTATTTTAACTTGAGAAAACTGAATATACGAGTATTACATGTTTGTCGGGTTGATAGGTGAGATATAGCTGAGAAAGAAGGAAAGACTTAGGTTGGTAAAAGGATCGTTCACAATCTTTTCGTATTAACAAAATTGTTTCTCATTTTATTTTCCTACATGTCAAAGAGCAAAACCAATCGAATTCCCAATTGTGTTGCAATTTCCAGAGGGAACAACTTTCCTTCCTTCTGTATGATAACGGTTCACTTATTCGTGATTATTTTAGTTAATATTTTTTTTTTCGCGAAAGTCATTGGTGAACGAAATATAAAGATTTAAAAATCCCAACTTGACATATAGAATTGTGAGCTTTTACTAACATTGTTAATGGTTACGTCAGCAATATTATTGTTTTTAATTTATTTTTGGTTTTTATACCGCTACGTTCGACGTTTTATTCCATCATCTTTAAGGGGAAAGTAATTATGAACAAAATTGTTTGATAACGTTTTAATTTAACAATTAAACAAAAATTATGAAGCTTTTCCATTAATTAATTCTATATTCCATTAACAAGTTAGTCACTATTGGACTGACTGGTGAGTCCATTGGAGAGCCGAAAACTTGTTTAAAACATCTTTCATTATAATTATAATTGGTGGTCTTGGCGTCTGGTGAAGGGGGGAACAAGCTGCGCAGTAATTACCAGCTCCGTAACCTTCAGCAGGGTGAGCTCTGGCAGGCTGTTCTGGTCATGTTTTAGGCAGTCCTGCCTGGGGCTCGCGATCGCGTGAAGGGTAACCTAATCATGGTTCGCAAGTGTTCGTACTACCTCCCCGTGGTGACCACCGGTAACTGTTGTTTTGTTTACCAGAACAACAGGCTAAAGTACGACGCTAAAGGAAGAAATAACCTTGATAAAAAAACCCAAATCCAAGGTGAGACACGTGTGCCGAGGGATGAATGGTCATGGGTTAGTTGGTCTCTAGCACGGAACTCCGGATACCTGGCGACTTCCGGTTTCAATTTAGCCTTACCACAGTAAGAGGCGCTGCTGTGGTGGACCTTCCTTCCTCAAACAAGATCTAATGTATGGACAAAAATAAAATAAAAAACTACGAGGGCGGTGCTCCTCTAAACGCACCAGTCCTGGTAGATGGCAAGGACCTACAAGACCCTGCTACCGAAATAACTTTTTCAGATAACGAGAGCAACTGCTCAAGCATGGACACCGTGGTTGGCTCACCGACTCATGGCACTCATTTGCCAGTACAAGTTGAGACGCAATCAACATCAACAACAACAGAGGTTAGAGAGAATCTCGCGGGCCTTGAGCTTGAAAACAAAAAAAGGACACGCCTCAGCGGTGCCGCAAGGAAGCGCCTGGCCCACTTAAAACAGTCAGGTGTGCCTCACGATGTCGCCGTTGAACAGTGCCGAACAAAAATAAAGGACAGAGATCCTAATGATCCTAATAGAACCAATAAGCGGAGCCGGTCAAACGGATCTACCCCTAAAGATCAAACACCAAAACGGGAGAGGAGGTCCATCCCCTCACCAGAGGGAACGGGAGTCGTCCCCCAGGTTGTGGCGAGTGTGGATCGTAGAGATACGACCGTACCCAGATACAGCGAAACAGTCAAATCTATCAGGTTGGAAATCATCGACCAAGGCTTCCCGGATGTCAAGCTGGGTATCGCCCAGATCTTGCAAATTCAGGATGCCATTATGGAAACGGAGACAGATTTGCCGCTAGACGGAGTCAGCCCCAACTTCCTGGGCTGCCGTACTAGGAACGGATGGCTAACTGTCAACTGTGCGGACGAGGACACGGCGGCGTGGCTTACAGCCGTCATACCCAAATTAAAACTATGGGAGGGGGCAACCATCAAAGTGGTCAAGGAAGACGAGCTTCCTCGTCCCAAGATCTTCTTCGTATACTTGCCACGTTGCGGCAAGGAGACGGATAAAAAGATACTTCGGCGATTAACAATTCAAAATAAAGAATTGAGAGGAGCGGACTGGAGGGTTGTGGCGAGGAAGGAGCGAGAGGGCGACCTCCTCCAGGTGACCATGTCCGTTTCTCACAAAACAACGGGGATCCTCAAAAGCTCCAACTATAGAGTAAATTGGATGTTCGGCGCCGTACACTTTCGCCCTAAGAAGGAAAAAACTAGGGATTGGTATACCACAAGGGGGGTCGAGCGGAGGCGACCGAAACCACCAAAGATGGCAGCGGCGAAAGACGTGGTACGCGCTAGAGATACCTCAGTTCATGGCGAAACAAATAGGCCTAGCACATCAGGTGTGGCAAGGCCAAGACAGAGCCAAGGTAAAAAGGGGAAAGCCACGGCTTAAGCCCAAGGGGCAGGGTGGCACAATCACACCCTAAAAAGGGAGAACAAGGCTTTTCAGAGCCCAAGGATAAGGTATAGTAAGATTATGCATGGTTCAACACACCACACATCCTTGAGATTTGTGCAAATAAATCTCCATAGATCCAAGGCGGCCACTTGTAATCTAAGCCGCCTTTTCTTAACAGAGACCTGGGACATAGCGCTCATTCAGGAGCCGTGGGCCCACAATGGAAAAATCAAAGGTTTGCCGAGTAAAACAGGTAAGCCAATTTACAACACGGAAGAGGATAGGCCGAGGACAGCAATTTTCTGTCGCTCGACACTTAACATATTCTCCATTAATGAATTTATTTCCAGGGACATAACAGCGATCTCGATAGAGACGCTTCTACCCAAAGGAGGCCGAAGCACGCTCAACTGTGCCTCGGCATATTTTCCCGGGGGCGAAAACGACTCACCTAAAGAACCGGTACAGAGATTCGTTAATTATTGCACGACTCATCACCAAAAATTCATCATCGGCTGCGATGCAAATTCACACCACACAGTCTGGGGAAGCAACGGCACCAACATCAGAGGTGAGCAACTTTTTGAATTTTGTTTAACAAATAATATTATCATTAATAATAAAGGGAACGACGCGACCTTTGTGAATGCAGTCCGGAAGGAAGTGCTAGATCTTACCCTGTCTGACATGGGTACCTCTGGTACAATTCTGGATTGGCATGTATCAAAGGAAGCCTCCTTCTCGGATCACATGTATATCAGGTTTGATATTAAAACCCCTTCAAAAAACGAGTCGGTGGTAAGAATACCAAAACGTACTAATTGGCCAGTATACAATGAAAGACTTTGTGATAACTTAACCGGTCTACAGACCAACATCAACTATATTGAGGATCTTGATAGAGTTTCAAGCAATGTAATCGAGGCAATCATTGATGCCTACCACTCAAGTTTACCCTTGGTTCGTATCAGGGGGACAAGGGACGTTCCTTGGTGGAATCACACCCTGGAAACCAAAGACGTGAGGTTCGAAAACTCTTCAACAGGGCTAAGAGGACAAACGATTGGACAACCTATCGAATGTCTCTTACCAAGTATAATGTCGCTCTTTCGAAAAGCAAGAGGTCGAGCTGGAGAGACTTTTGTGGGAAAATAGATAGGCTGCCTGCGGCTTGTCGACTCCAGAAGGCACTCTTCTTGGACCACAGAAATCCGTTGGGATCCGTAAGGAAATCGAATGGAGAGACAACCACATCCAGAGAGGAAACTCTCGAATTCCTGGTGAGAGGCCACTTCCAAGAGTGTACGGTCCTTCAAGGCCAGGTAGACCTCGATGCAGACAGCGTGCATGCCTACTTGGTTCCAAGGGAAGCTTACAGGCTTTCAAAAGATATATTTACTCCCGGAAAAATAAGATGGGCCATTAACTCCTTTGGTCCCTTTAAATCGCCGGGAGGGGATTTTATATATCCTGCATTCTTACAGCAAGGCCTAGAAATTTTGTTGCCTTATTTAATTAGACTCCTTAGAGCCAGCTACAGCTTGCAATATGTTCCAAGAAGCTAGAGGGAGGTGCGGGTGATTTTTATCCCGAAAACTGGAAGAATACCTGCAGAGGATGTCAGGTCTTATAGACCCATTAACCTTACATCATTTATTCTGAAAACCATGGAGAAGATACTGGGCCTACATATTAGATCCAATGCCCTCCTAAGGCATTCCTTAGACCCTAGCCAACATGCATATCAGACTGGGATCGACAGAAACAGCGCTTCACGAGCTGACAACAAACATCGAAGATACACTTCGGAATAAAGAGGTCTTGTTATGCTCCTTCATTGATATTCAAGGGGCTTTTGACAATACCAGGTTCGAAATGATTCAAGAACAAGCACAGGCAAGGGGAATAGACTCCTCCACCATAGGGTGGATAATTAATATGCTTAGGAACAGGAGGATAACGGCCTCCTTCGGTAATAAAACCATCACGATTGCGGCTACTAGGGGCTGTCCCCAGGGGGGAGTTCTCTCACCCCTTTTGTGGCTACTCGTGATGGATGAACTACTTAGAAGATTAAGAAACTCTCACTTCTCGAATATCACCTATGCGGACGATTTAGTCCTAATGGTCGGGGGGGAATTCGAGAGTACAATAGCGGAACGTATGCAATATGCCCTCGAGTTGGTAAGCGATTGGTGTATTGAGACGGGCCTTAGAGTGAACCCCAGCAAAATTATTTGCACTTTCTTTACAAATCGGAGAAAAACAATTCTCCCACCTCTGTCTCTAAATGGGGAAATTCTCCAGATGGCGACAGAGGTTAAGTACCTGGGAGTGATACTTGATCAGAAACTGACATGGAACCCGTTTCTAAAATAAGGATGATTGGCAAAACGTGGAGTCTGAATCCCCAAATGGCGCTTTGGTTATACTCAACCATCGTAAGACCAATAATCTCTTATGCGGCGTTTGTGTGGTGGCCCAAGACAGAGCAAAGTGGTGCCTGCTCTATATTGGATAGGATTCAGAGATTAGTTTGTTTAAGTGTAACGGGAGCAATGAAAACCTGCCCTACAGCTGCTCTTGAGAAGCTACTAGGGCTCTCACCACTACACTTGCACCTTAAAAAAGTAGCTGGTTCAAGAGCAGTCAATCTAAAAATAACGTCTCAAATTAAAACCATTAAACCAGGACATAATAGTATCCTACAGAAATTGGATTTGAACGAGGAAATAATTCAACTATCAGACGTGATGGTTAAAACTATTGACTGCCGGAGGAATTTCACGATAGAGATACCCGACAGAGAACAAGCGGGGAGTATCATCTCCTCCTTACCCCGTCACGCCTCCATATGGTACACTGACGGTTCGAAATCAGAGGTGGACACAGGTGCGGGTATAATCGGGCCGGGATCTCGAACTCTGTATTCCATTGGGTAAAACCCCACAGCTTTCCAAGCAGAGATTTTTGCGATCGAGGTATGTGTGCTTCGATATCTCACAAAAAAATATAGGAAACCCGAGATTTACGTGATCTCGGACAGCCAGGCGGCATTGCTTGCCATAGGAGCATCTGTCTTCTACTCAAGGATTATCTGGAGTTGCTATCGGAACCTTCTAGAACTCAGCAGGGAGAATAAAGTAACCCTTTTGTGGTCCCCTGGCCATTCTGATATACAGGGAAACGAGGCGGCAGACCGCTGTGCAAAGAAGGCAGCGGAGTGCTCTTTCCTTGACCCCGAGCCTAGTATTGGTTACTCCAAGAACTATCTGGCAAATGGCATGAGGAATTGGGAACTGAGACAAATGAAGATATGAGTCCTCCACTGGAATGAGACGGACCAAGAAACTACTAAGCTATGATATTAGACGTCTAGATCAGGCAACCAAGATGGACAGATAGTCTTTGAAGTCCCTTATTTGGTATTTAATAGGATATGACCCTTTTAATGGACATCTGGAGAAAATCGGAAAGTCCTCTACAGACCGTTGTAGATTCTGCAACCTGGAAAGGGTAACATCCGAACATCTACTATTTACGTGTGATGCTATAATCCATAAAAGACTTAAATTCCTCCATGCATACACAATACAGTGGCCTAACGCCGGCCCGTTGGATATGCATGAGATGGTTGCGTTTATCAAGGACTTGAACCTCCACTTTATCTGAGAAGCTTGGTTTATAACATCGAGAGCGACATAGGAAAAAAAACCATAGTATCTAGTTGAAGTTAGTAGCTGTTGATTTTGTTCAAAATATTTGTCTATTTTGTACGTGATTTTATTTGTGATATTTCTCATTACACATTTCAATTTGCGTTTGGATTTGGCTGTGTTAATACTAATGTTTTTTGTAGTTTTGTGATTATTGTGAAATTTTAAAAGTATTTTTAATTTTTTGTCGGGTTTCTACAACGTTTTTAATTAATTTTCTTGTTTCTCGTTTCAATTTTTTGTTCATTTTACAAGTTTTTCGTCATTTTTAATCACTTCGGAATTTTTACGAGTTCGTTATTTATTAATACATAAGTTGTGTTACTAAAAATTTTTTGTGACAAAATCTGTGTAATTTTGTCCATAATCAAACTAAAGATTTACTGACGGTTAACATAACCTCAAAAAGAAATCACATACATACTGCTTGTGCGTACGATTGGGCATCAAAAATTTGTGTTTTTTGACAGCCCAATCGAACTCGACATAAATAATAGAAAATCAAATCAAATGAATCGTCAAGAAAGATCTATTTAACGCGATTTGTACTAAGAGCAAAATATTGCTAATATTTTTTTTTTGTTTTTTGGTTGGTGACCCTGCGCTACCCTTTGCTCAAAGTAAGAATTTTTTCAACTCGAGTAAGGAACAAGTAGGAGGAGCTTATGTCATTTAAAGTGATTTGATTGATAGAGAATTCGAAAATAAATACTATGGTATTTTCCCTATGAATCAAGCTTCTGAACAAATTTTAATGCTTCCAAAATGTTATATAAATCTGAATCAGTTATGGTTTTAAATTTTATGTCATTCGAAAATGTTTTTACCAAATTTAATACCAACAACGAGTCTACGTAGGTAAACAAAGATTCAATATCCAAAGATATTCTAGTGTGTCATAGAATAAGCTAAAACTAATAGCTCAATGATTAACTGTACTAAAATGAAATTTTCCATGATAAAATTGTTCTAAATGTTTCTGCGCTAGAATAGCCAAGCATCTATGAAGAAATAGCGAAAGCTTCAAAATTTGAAAAGTTTAGTTTGAAAAGTCTTCTGAAGCACACTGTATAAATGTGCATTGAAACTATTGTGACGGTGACACCTAATGTGTAAAAGAATAAGTTAAATTAATAGCTCAATGTGTAACGGTACTAAAATGGAATTTTCCATTTTAGTCGACATTTGTTCTAAATGTTTCTGCGCTATTCTAACCGGAAAAGTCATGAGCTTTCTAGAAGCTTGGTTTGTGTATATAAAAAGGCGAACGAGGTCGAATTGGATTAGTAGTATTTGGAAAGCGATAGTGTGAAGATAAAAAAGTGATTAAAAAGTGATTTAAAAAGTGTTTTAGTGGAAAATAAAAATTATAAGTTTATAGTAAAATTTGAGAATAATTTATATAAAAAGATTTTGTGAATTTTTATTAATTAACTGTGTTGTTTGTGTTATTCACAATCCAGTGATACGAACCTTAATTGATAAGGCAAAAACGTAACATATTAAGATATAATTTTGAGGTAGAATGAAGGTTGAATTTTATATTCCGGAATATGTTTTTTTTTCGAAGAAAATTTATTTCCAACAAAACAATTTAGAATGTTACACAACAATTTAAATAAATTGTGCAGTGGATAACCATCCTTGTCGATTTTTGGTAAACTATACTGCCAATTTTGCCTAAACTTTCCATTAAATTTAAATCTGTTTGAATTGAAGGAATGCCAAATTTTTTAATTTCACAATATGAATTGTTGTCTGACAAGAGTAAGTTTATTTTCTTTAAATACTCAGTTTAGTTCATGTGAACTGTTGTTTTACCCTTGTCAGCTTTCAATATATAAATTTCACCGTTATCTTTCAAAAACCTTTTTGCTTTAAATGAATCGCGAGTTTTTTACGTTTCTTCAATTTTGAAAATATTTTTGTTTGGAATGTTCCTGCAAATAAAAATATTTGTTTGAAATGTTACTGCAGATAACAGTTTCCTGATCTAAGCAAGTAACATTTATTACCTAAACTTAGGATTTTGGCCACATCTAGAGAAATTTTTTAATTCATGAAATTTATGATCCATTCCTTGTCCGAAAAAGCACCCACAAATCTTTCTACTGCTTCAGTGGTAGTTGTATCATTTAGCATAGAAACCATTGCTTCCACAGGTTATGTATTTATAACAGCTGGTGAGGTGGGAAACCGTTCTTTATACCGCTATTCACAAAATGTAAATACGCTCTATAACCGTAAAATTTCCAATTAGTGCTATAAGCGTGAATTATGCTCTGTAAATTTACAGTGACAAATTGGTTGACTTAAAGCTAGATATCTTGATTTTATTGGCTCATAACTCGGCAGACTAACAATTTTTCGACATGATTTTTTCAGGAAGTGCTACACTCAATAGCATCTACTTATTTACCTGCGAGAAATCAAGATGATTTAATTTGAAGTTTTTGAGATTTTCACAAATAGGGTTTCTAGTAGGATTTCTTTGTGTTCGTGACGAATCAATATTTAATTATACTCTTACTTTCTTTTACTCTAGTAAAATAAAGTATAGTAATCATGAAAATTTTGGACCTTGAGATTTTTAGAGATTTATTTGTTTTGAGGTCCCCTGAGTCCAAAAAATTGGGTTTCGAAATAGTGTCTGTCTGTCTGTCTGTCAGTCTGTCAGTCTGTCAGTCTGTCAGTCTGTCAGTCTGTCAGTCTGTCAGTCTGTCAGTCTGTCAGTCTGTCAGTCTGTCAGTCTGTCAGTCTGTCAGTCTGTCAGTCTGTCAGTCTGTCAGTCTGTCAGTCTGTCAGTCTGTCAGTCTGTCAGTCTGTCAGTCTGTCAGTCTGTCAGTCTGTCAGTCTGTCAGTCTGTCAGTCTGTCAGTCTGTCAGTCTGTCAGTCTGTCAGTCTGTCAGTCTGTCAGTCTGTCAGTCTGTCAGTCTGTCAGTCTGTCAGTCTGTCAGTCTGTCAGTCTGTCAGTCTGTCAGTCTGTCAGTCTGTCAGTCTGTCAGTCTGTCAGTCTGTCAGTCTGTCAGTCTGTCAGTCTGTCAGTCTGTCAGTCTGTCAGTCTGTCAGTCTGTCAGTCTGTCAGTCTGTCAGTCTTTCAGTCTGTCAGTCTGTCAGTCTGTCAGTCTGTCAGTCTGTCAGTCTGTCAGTCTGTCAGTCTGTCAATCTGTCAGTCTGTCCGTCTGTCAGTCTGTCTGTGTCCTCTCTACAGCCCAGATGGTTTAACCAATCGAACTGAAATTTCAGATTTAAGATTTTTTGATAAATTGGGAGGTCCCATAGAATTTTACTCCAAATCGGCTAACCGGAAGTGGCCACTCGCTTGGTCCAGAAAATTTATTTTGGAAATATCTTAAAAAGTATAAGGTTTACAAAAAATGTTTCCAAAAATTAAAAACAAATAAAATTAAAAAATAAAAAATTAAAAAAAAAATTTAAAAATTTAAAAATTAAAAAAAAAATTAAGAAAAAAATAAAATTTCTCAAAATTCTCTGTTCGTAAAAGAAAGTCGTGTGTTGGCGACACCTCCATTTTTTGTTTGTTTTTCACTTATTAAATATTACAACTGATTTGCAAATCATTTAGTAATTTATCATTCTAAAATGCAGATTCACATTTGACGGGCAGTAACCCAATGGTTACTCCCGTTTGAATTTACATAGTAATTATTTTTTTCTATCCTAGTTAAATACAACTGCCCAATTCCAAAGGTTTCTGCCTTTAAAGTCTTCTTACTGCATTGGTGGTATCCAACAAACTTCGTATGTCTGCATTTTGGTGCCGCGATATCCGCAGAATGTGTTTCTTCGCATGATTTTGTATTTCTTCACTTACATATTTCATGTTTAAGTCCCTGTGGAAGTTATCATTTCTTATGTACCCTGGTGCGTTTACAATGCCACGCAGCACTTTGTTCTGAAAACATTGTATCATTTATACATTTGTCTTCTTGGTAGAACCACAAAGTTGAATACCGTAGGTGCATAATGGTTTAAGTATTTTTCTTTTTTCTTTTTAACATGCTCTTTCCATCTAAGCTTGCAATCGAGAGTCATGCCGAGGTATTTGGCTATATTTGCATTTGGAACCGGCCTTGAATTAAGTTTCACTGGAATCTAGTTAACTTTCTGGTTTGTGAAGTTTACGTGAACCGATTTTGCCTCGTCTAGGCTAATGCGCCATTTCTTTGTCCAACTACTCACTGTGTCGGTTGCTTTTTGAAGTTTGGTCGTTGCTTCTGATATACACTTTCCAGTCGCCAGAATAGCTGTATCGTCTGCAAATGTTGCTATGGTGGCACCTTCAGTATTTGGCATAACTCTAGTATACAGGATGTACAATATAGGACCCAGTACGCTACCCTATGGTATGCCTGCTGATATTCTCTTTAGTTCAGAGTACTCTCCGTTATATTTTACACAGAAATGTCGGTCTGCGATATAAGATTTAAGAATTTGATAGAACTGCTCAGGTAGATCTCGATGCAATTTAAATCCAAGTCCTTGGTGCCAAACTTTGTCGAAAGCTTGTGCTACATCCAAGAAGATGCTGGAGCATATCTTCTTATTCTCAAGTGCGTCTTCGATTATGTCCGTTATTCTGTGAACTTGTTCTATCGTAGATTAAATCTCTCTAAATCCAAATTGGCGTGGTGGAATCAAATTTCTCTCTTCTATTATTGGCTTGAATCTCTTGAGCAGTAATTTTTCAAATAATTTTGAAATTACAGGAAGTAGTGAAATCGGTCTGTACGACTTTTTATCGTTCTCTGGTTTGCCTGGTTTGGGGATCATAATTACTTCAGCAACCTTCCATTATCGTGGGACATATTTTAGCCTGAAGGCAGCATTAATAATTTGAACCAATTTTCGTAGTCCCTTCTCGGGAATAGCTTTTACTACTTGTCCAGTAATTAAATCATATCCTGGAGCTTTTTTTCGTTCAAATTACACTTGATATCACCTTTCAATTCCTATAATATTACACATTGAATATTATATTCAATAATTTTGCTAGCTGTGATTATGTTTTCATCTGCTGTTTGCCTAGGTAACAGTTGAAAGGTGTTGTCCAAGTGAGTCGCAAATAAAATAGCTTTTTGCTTGTCGCTTTTGGCCCATGTTCCATCCCCATTTTTAATAGGCGGCACATGCATTTTGGTTTTTTTTAATCCCTTTATTACTTTCCAAAGAGAGTAATCAGTATCTTTATGTTCGGTGAGGCCATATTTGTTAATCGTTTCGTTCCTAATTTCTTTTATAAGTTGTTTCAGTTTATTGCATAGAAAATTAAGGATTTTTTTGTTTTCTGGGGCGCGTGTCCTTTGCCAGGTCTTTCTTTCCTTCCGTTTCTCTCTAACTAACTCCTGACCTCAATAGGATAATTTTGATTCCTACGGGATTCGGTGTGACTAGCAGGAGAACTTTCCCATGCTGCTTGTTGAATAGTACTGTTAAATACCTCTAGTTCATCTTCCAACTGTACCGGTGTTTTAATCGGCACTCGTAGATTTATTGGCATTTCAGTTAGTTCTTGGAATAGGTCCCAGTTAGTTCTATTATTTGTTAATTTAGGCAGGTTATCCTTATTAATTATTATTGTGCTGCGAGTCATGATAACAGGTGTATGATTGGAATATATCCCTTCGCTGTTTTCGATGCACATGTAATCCTCGAAGACCCCTTCCATTACATAGAAATCAATGAGATCTGGTATTTTATTTATATCAGCAGGCCAGTATGTTGATTTACCTTCAGAGTGGAACTCGCAGTTATTTATTCGCCCGGCTTCGAATAGCTCTTTTCCTTTAAGGGTTGTAAGTCTTGATCCCCAATAGGTGTTTTTTGCATTAAAGTCACCACCAATAATAAAATTGGATCCTAGTGATCTAAAGAGTCTATTATAATCTTTTTTGTTTAGATTATAGCGTGGAGGACAGTAGATAGAGGAAATACTGTATTCATTATTATTGTTAGTTTCAACTTTTATGGTTTTAACTTGCATACTTTCTTCTTCGATACTAGGTTCTTCATAGTGTTTTAAATTTTTTTTCACTATTACTGTTGATCCTTCTTTGGGTTTTCCTGCTGGGTGAACATCATGGTAACATTCATAATCACGTATTTTAATAAATGATGTTTTTGTCAAATGGCTTTCCGATAATAGACATATATCTATTTTTTCTAAGTTTAGAAAAATTTCTAACTCTGGAACATGCTGCGCTAGTCCGTTCGCGTTCCAGGTGACAATTCTTAATGTTCTGCTCATTTCAGTATATGAGGGCTGCTGCCTCGTTAATGGTTTGATGCATTTCTAGACGCTTATATAAAGTTTCTTAACCACGTTTTTGCTTTGCTAGCCGTATATTTATGGCTTATGTGCTTCGACATATCCTTTTAAGGGGGTTATCTTTCATAGCATTAGATGATTGCTGTACAATTTATGAATAACTTTTCCGCCCTGTACCTATATCTGGTGGTTTTGGCTCCGCTTGGGTTTTAGTTGGTTTCTCTCTGGTAACCTTAGAGTTTTGAGGAAACTGATGCATTTTGTTTCTTAGCCTTTGAAGTTCTTGGGCTACTTCACGGCCTCTATAATTTGCAGGTTGATACCTTTTACAGTTTATACATTTTGCAGGGGTGTTTCTACTTTCTGTACACACTTTCGCGTTGTGTTTTCCAGCACATTTTACGCATATTGGCCCCCGTCTGCTATATTTTTGCGTGTGGTTGAAACCTTGGCATTTTTTGCATTGAGGTTCTATTTTAACTCTCATATTAAGAATTGCTTTGATGTTGAAGATGTTGACTTTAGGTCCTCAATTATGTCCTCCTTCTAACACGTTGGATGAAGGCCTCTGGCCATAACCATAATTGCGCGTTCGTTTTTATCTTCGTATGTGAACCATTCTTTACCTTCCGCATTCAGCTGGTTGCTGGAGCTCTATATGTATCGTAATCTGGTGTGTTGATTTTCCACACGTTATTGTTTAGTGACGCTACTCTATATTCCTTAGTTATCACTAATAACATTACTGATTGTATACTAGCAAATTCTGTTATGCCGATTACATTAATTGGCGGAGGAGCCTTTTCTTTCGGTACAACCTTTTGTTGTCGATTTTGTTGCTGTTGCTGGTGAGCTGGTTTGTTGTTAGTATCACCAGTTACTAATAAAATAGTTTGCGAGTGGTCTCCAACTTCAGGCGAGAATTCTGTTTTTTGTTTTTTGGTAGGTTTTTTCTTACTTTTCAGTACCCAATCTGTTCCTTTCATGAGATCCTCTTCATCAGTATGGAACTCATTGTTATAACTGGTGTAAGTACTTGCTTCATTATAACTTGTTAGCGGGTTTTCAGAAATCTCCATTGGTTTGGGCTTCTTCAATTCTTCATTTTTTTTTTTTAGTTTTTCAATTTCGCTTCTTAGTTGGGTTAAAAGTACGTCTACTTCACTGAGTTTTCGACAGAGTTCAGCGTTTTTTTCTTTCTGCTGATTTGCAGAACCGGGGTATTTACCACCTGGGGTATTATTACCTTTTTGTGTTGTATTCATTGCTTTAAAACTGGTTATGTATCAACTACCAACCTAACCAGTACAAGTTGGTAGTGGGTCATCCAAGAGAACATCGCCGTATCTCAGTCGCCAGAGCCTCGTTAGTTAATTAGTAGGAAGTACCACGAGTATACTTGATGGTATCTGTAATTCATATCAAAATAATTATTTTTCTTGAGAATTTGAGTTCAGAAAACAACATCTGATTTCTTGGAACTATACATTTGAGAAATTATTCAGATTCTTGTGAGATTTCTTATCCCCTATGACAAAGGTTTATGGGACGCCATAATGCCAAGTAACGCCCTGCCACCGGCAATCTTCTACGCTTTCTATTAAACTCAAATTAAATACCTTACACATGCCGAAAAGCCGATGGTTTAATGTGTTTGGGTGTAAAATTTGATGCTACCGGATTACAAAAAAGTTGACGAAATACAAAAACAAATATATGCGTTAATGAATTATTTTCTCTGACGAAACGCGGATTTAATTTGCGGAGAGGGCTCCGTCGTTTAGTTTCGTTACCTGTGTCTATCAGGTAAACGCCTGCAAATAATCTCAAATATTTTCTTTCATTTTACTTTTAAGCCAGAATTATGTCTGAAAGTAACTTCTGTAAAGTTACAGTTACAGAATATGTATGACTTGAAAATGCAGACAAACTGAACTTGTATATATACATACAATGGGTGTTGATTAATCCATTTGTCGTTGATGGATGTGAAAGTTGATGTTTCACGGAATGAATATAAAAGATGACTGAGGTTCATGACTTTCGAGGAAAGAATCTTATGTGTGATTGCTCAGAACTCGGCAATGGTTGCACATACGAAAAATCAGAGTAAAAAGTGTAATGCAGTACAAACATTTCTTGTGATTCATCTAAGAATTAATTCGCGGAAATGGCTCCATCGGATTCTTTTGACGAAAATTTTTTTTCTATAAGGTAAATAATCTAATCCAAGCTTCATCATTCGAGTTGCAAGCCTTATTGACCTGTTATGATGTATTTTATGACAATTTTGTGAATTGTGGCTTTAATCTTTGACTTCTGTTCGGAGTTAATTTATATTATTAACTCCGCGACGACGATAAGTACTTAAAATTAGTTTGCTCCTTAAGTGTTGTTTTATATTAAATCACCCCTATATCACGTGCGAATCGAAGCCATTTTGTCTCTCGCAATACGAAACGCTCACCTGAAAAATATGTAAAGTGCTATAGTTGATTTTCTCCACATGAACCTTTGTTTGGAAATTTCCGAAAGCTTCAGAAATTGCCCTTATAACATCTCTGTAACCAAAAATATCTTTTCTGACCCCTACTGAACTTACAAAATTGTACCAATCATGATTAGGTCGGAGTCGTATTCATTGTGAGTTTGTCCTGAAATGAGAAATTTAGGGTCCACCATCTCTTGTAGATGCGGTAAATTTTGGATAAGAACTTAAACGTTACTACTAAAAATGAATTTATATTTTGACTAGCACAGCAGTCACTATACAAAACGAAATGTTTTATGGTATGAGGCAAATGCAATAAATGTTCAAAGATGTTCCCACTCCTTTTGTCAATCTTAAAGTTTTGAATTGTCAATCTTAAAGTTACTTCCTAAATAAATTTAATCGGTTGAATTTGCGAATTAATTTCAATGGCTACAAAAGCAACTTTGCAGCGTGAAATACATAATTGGGATGAGATAAAACATTTGACCTTTTAAAAGCTTAAATGATTTAAACGTTCAGTCTGTAGATAAAATGTTAGGAAATGTCGTTTACTTTAATAAATTTTAATGAAACAATTCAGAAAGCATTCTACGCTGCTTCCGTTATACTGGAAAAACTATTTGTAGATGTCGTAATGTAACATAAAAAAAATAAATAATATTTAAATTTTATAAATATTGTTGCACGTTTATAAATGGATTAAAAATATTATCTCATTCATTTTATGCATGATAAAACAAAAATAAAGTTAGTTTCTTATGGGGAATGATTTGTTTATATCTTCATAAAAATAAGTTCTTAATTCAAATAAAATTTGCATGCCACGCAAATCTACATCAATCTAAACTTCATCTAACAATTTACTTTGTGTGTATTTGTACAAAGACCTTATGGTACTCTATAGTGTTTTGCATATACATGTATGTACATAAATATAATGAAATAAACAATAATCCTTGGAATTTCATAAGAAATGTTGGTTATATGCACTGCATACCGAACTTTAATATCTGTAGGTATAGGAATTAGAAGTAGGAAGATGTTAAAGAAAAATAAATTATATTTGGATATGTATACAGCAGTTAAATATAGTATTGTATACTATTTTGCATAACAAAATTATTTTAGTGTAGTTTAGTTTAAAAGAAATTACTTTCCGAAGCATTTTGCCACGCAACTTTATATTTGTACGAGTATGTGACAAAACTTGTGTCGCCTGTCTAGATGACTAATTGTTTAACTTTAATAAAATCTTAAGTGTCATGCTTAATCAAGACTAAAATAGTGAAATATAGGCTTAAAGCTAGCGTAACGACTACAAGTATTGTCACTCTTAAGGATTTTTCATCGGAAACTCATCGTAGTTTAATTTTGAGAATTTTGATAATAGTATTTTGATTGCTTTCTTATAGATTAATTGGTTGTCTTTTAACTGAAAATACTATGTTTTGAAATAAAATATGAGAAACTTTAGAATTTAGAAAAAATCCCATAAGTGTTTGTGTGTATGTCTGCGGGATAGCCTGGGGTAATTCGTCCGCCGTTCGTATTCGATAAATCCGATGACTTGTTGTCGCTCTGATTGGTTGCAAGCGGAATATTTTCTCGTGTCCGTTGTATAAAGCGTGGGTTGTAAAGTTACAGTAGCAATTTTCCAAAGTCCGCAGTGAATGCTTATGTCCAAATTGTAATTCAATAGATTGCCGTGTCCGGGTAGAGAGCTGGGGTCAATTATTGAAGCAGGTTGTTCGGATGTCCAGGAAAAATGCAGGTAAAAAAATATAAAATTCACTTTTTCTCCAATTAATTCGCTTTATTTTCACACTTGTTGTTGACACTTGAAAGTATTTTTTTGAAGTGATTTAATTTTTGCTTTCACAAAAATTGTACAATTTTTTAATAATTATATTACAGTGACATCTACCCTATGTAACTTAGATTAACACTTTTTCTATGGTTTAGTACGACTATGTTCATGATTGTTATTTACTCTATTGCAACGTAGATGTCTCTGTATCTTAGTATGAAGTAAGTTTTGTTATTTTATAAATGTCAAATACATCAAAATAAATAAATTTGGTTGTCAAAATGGTTTTTATATAATGCAAATTGAATTAAATGAATATGAATTAGGGAATTTATATAATTTCAAATTTAGATAATTAACAAGGACATAACTACAGTTTAGATGTACAGCTGTGACATGGACAACGGAAAGGAAACTAATATCTTCCTCTACGGTGATGGCAATGACAATGACCCGAGTATGCTGATCAGCTGTTGGCTTAGATAAGTACAGTGTAAATTTATGTTTATTTAAGTAATGTTTCTTTGTGTTGTTTTCTTCTGTTTCTTTTAGGTATTGGAATTGACGATAATTGGCGAGACGTTTGGTGAAAAGTATGTGTTGTGAAAGTTAATGTGTGATATGTATTGTGTGTCAAGAACTCTCACAAACCATAAGTCTTTCAAAATCTATAGTTATTGTCACCCTAAAGTAGTACAATTATTAGCATTCTTAAGCTATTTTATAATCAAACAAGTATTTCTTAAAGTATAAAAATTCAGTGAACAAATTATTTATTTCCTATCAAAATAGCTACATAAACTGATATAGTACATAAAATAAATACTTCTACTGTTATTAGATTAATATATTTTAATTTATTAATTTTACTATCACATTTAGTTATAATTTCAATTGTCTGATTTGCATCCGTTGCATACAAACATTGGAAGGTATGCCAACTTAAATTTTATTACAAGAAATGTTTAGATATAATCGAGCAATCAAAATGAAAATTGTCACAACAATAACAGGTCCCGAAACCTATTGATAGAGGTATCAACTATCGTAATCGGACCATTTTAGATTTTTGCCGCCCAAAAACTTGTGGGCTATCAAAGTATAGCAATAGCACAGTTGATTTTCAATAAAATTGAATTTTCTAGGAAATGTTTAGAAATAATAGAGCAATCAAAATGAAAATTTTCACAGCAATTACAGGTCCCGAAACCTATTGATAGAGGTATCAACCATCGTTATCGGACCATTTTAGATTTTTGTCGCCCAAAAACATGTGGGCTATAGCACAGTTGATTTTCAATAAAATTGAAATTTCTAAGAAATGTTTAGAAATAATCGAGCAATCAAAACGAAAATTGTCAACAGCAATTACAGGTCCGAAACCTATAGATAGAGGTATCAACCATCGTAATCGGACCATTTTAGATTTTTGCCGCCCAAAAAAAAGTGGGCTATAGCACAGTTGATTTTCAATAAAATTGAATTTTCTAAGAAATGTTTAGAAATAATCGAGCAATCAAAATGAAAATTGTCACAGCAATTACAGGTCCGAAACCTATAGATAGAGGTATCAACCATCGTAATCGGACCATTTTAGATTTTTGCCGCCCAAAAAATTGTGGGCTGCACAGTTAATTTTCAATAAAATTGAATTTTCTAAGAAATGTTTAGAAATAATCAAGCAATCAAAATGAAAATTGTCTCAGCAAATACAGGTCCCGAAACCTATTGATAGAGGTATCAACTATCGTAATCGGACCATTTTAGATTTTTGCCGCCCAAAAACTTGTGGGCTATCAAAGTATAGCAATAGCACAGTTGATTTTCAATAAAATTGAACTTTCTAGGAAATGTTTAGAAATAATAGAGCAATCAAAATGAAAATTTTCACAGCAATTACAGGTCCCGAAACCTATTGATAGAGGTATCAACCATCGTTATCGGACCATTTTAGATTTTTGTCGCCCAAAAACATGTGGGCTATAGCACAGTTGATTTTCAATAAAATTGAAATTTCTAAGAAATGTTTAGAAATAATCGAGCAATCAAAATAAAAATTGTCACAGCAATTACAGGTCCCGAAACCTATTGATAGAGGTATCAACCATCGTAATCGGACCATTTTAGATTTTTGCCGCCCAAAAACTTGTGGGCTATAGCATAGTTGATTTTCAATAAAATTGAATTTTCTAAGAAATGTTTAGAAATAATCGAGCAATCAAAATGAAAATTGTCACAGCAGTATTTGGACCATTTTAGATTTTTGCCGCCCAAAATCTTGTGGGCTATAGCACAGTTGATTTTCAATAAAATTGAATTTTCTAAGAAATGTTAAGAAATAATCGAGCAATCAAAATAAAAATTGTCACAGCAATTACCGGTCTCGAAACCTACTGATAGAAGTATCAACCATCGTAATCGGACCATGTTAGATGTTTGCCGCCCCACTCAAGTTATTTTCAATAAAATTGTACGGATGGCTTGGCCTGTTCACTTTATGGAAATATAAGCCCACACTTGGTAACGTCTCTGAGATTTTTGTAAATGGTCATAGTGAAGCATCAGGTTTCGACAGGTTATTTAATTTTCACAATTATCAAAATAGCGTCAAACATACCCAACCCTTTTTATTTTAATAACAAAAATTGTTTAGGATAGTTTGACCTGCCCACTTTATGGTAATATCGCACCATATTTAGTTCTACTTATTATTTACACTTTTTATGTAAGCCTACACTTTTTCATTACACTTACACTTTTCGTTAACTTGTGTAGCTACACTTTGTGTAAAATACTTCACACTGGTTATCTAAACGCGCGTTGGCGTAACAACTGTAGGTCCCGAGACCTATCTTTAGAGGTAATAAAATCAGCAATTGGGGCACAATTGCAGTTTCTAAATTTTTCTGGCTCCGAATTTGGTGATTTATAGTAAGTGATTTTCCAAAAGTTCGAATTTTCTATGAAATGTACGAAAATAATCAAGCAATGTAAACGCGCGTTAGCACAACAACTGTAGGTCCCGTGACCTATCTTTAGAGGTAATAAAATCAGCAATCGGAGCACAATTGCAGATTCTAGATTTTTCTGGCTCCGAATTTGATGATTTATAGTAAGTGATTTTCCAAAAAGTCGAATTTTCTATGAAATGAATGGAAATTGTCAAGCAATTTAAACGCGCGTGGTGACAACAACTGTAGGTCCCGAGACCTATCTTTAGAGGTAATAAAATCAGCAATTGGAGCACAATTTCAGATTTTTCTGGCTTCGAATTTGCTGATCTATAGTAAGTGATTTTCCAAAAAAATCGAATTTTCTATGAAATATACGGAAGTAGTCAAGCAATCTAAACGCGCGTTGGCACAACAACTGTAGGTCCCGAGACCTATCTTTAGAGGTAATAAAATCAGCAATCGGAGCACAATTTCAGATTCTAGATTTTTCTTGCTCCGAATTTGATGATTAATGATTTTCCAAAAAATCGAATTTTCTATGAAATGTACGAAAATAATCAAGCAATCTAAACGCGCGTTGGGACAACAACTGTAGGTCCCGTGACCTATCTTTAGAGGTAATAAAATCAGCAATCGGAGCACAATTTCAGATTCTAGATTTTTCTTGCTCCGAATTTGATGATTAATGATTTTCCAAAAAATCGAATTTTCTATGAAATGTACGAAAATAGTCAAGCAATCTAAACGCGCGTTGGCACAACAACTGTAGGTCCCGAGACCTATCTTTAAGAGGTAATAAAATCAGCAATCAGAGCACAATTGCAGATTCTAGATTTTTCTGGCTTCGAATTTGATGATTTATAGTAAGTCATTTTCCAAAAAGTCGAATTTTCTATGAAATGTACGAAAATAGTATAGCAATCTAAACGTGCGTTAGCACAACAACTGTAGGTCCCGTGACCTATCTTTTGAGGTAATAAAATCAGCAATCGGAGCACAATTGAAGATTCTAGATTTTTCTGGCTTCGAATTTGATGATTTAGAGTAAGTGATTTTCCAAAAAGTCGAATTTTCTATGAAATGAATAGAAATAATTTAGCAATCTAAATGCGCCTTAGCTGCAATCTAAAACAACACACAGTAACTTATACTAGAGTTATCTAACTGCGTTTGTAATAAATCATTTCTACTCTTGTTTCATCTACAGAGCCACGAACATATTCATCGCGGCGAAAAACCATTTAAATGCGGAATTTGTTCACGGGCATTCACCGAATACTCGTCCGCATTCATACACAGGCGGGTCCACGAGGAATGCAACCTAACATGTAATTTCTGTCAAAAAACTAATTTAAAAAATGTAAGAATAGTGTTTTCTGTTACAGGAACATAATTTACAAGCCCAAATGAAACGTTTTCACCCTGAATATGTGGATAAACTTCACTCGAACGATTTGGACCTGAACGACAAAAATTTGTCGAAATTGTTGAATAAAACAAGTTTTTTAAAAACAAAATATTATATTTCACTATCTGAGTTATACTCCGCCTATTTTTCATCATTTAAGTTCACTGGACTCCCTTCCAGCTTCTTCTTCGTCAAATACTTATTGAATTGTGGCCGACACATTCGATTGTCAACCTTTGTGGCGTATAGAGCGAATTACAAAATAAAATAAAAATTTAGTGAGTTTAAAATATTGAAAAAGATTGTGATATTAGTGCTGTCCAAATTTGATAAGCGCAATTCTGCGCAGTGGTTAAATTTAATACCTGTTTAAAACAAGGTTGTGGATCAGTAAAAATGGATAGTTTAAGACAAAACACTGTAAAAGTACAGTTTCAAAAGACAGATGCTAAGCCAGCAGATCAAGAAATGATGCAATTTGTCTTGAACAATGGGCTAACGGCTAAAGATATACATACGCTGTACCAGGATTTGTACGAGCGGTGTATTTACATAAAGTTTAACAATGAACAGAGGTATATTGAATTTTTACGAGAAACACATGTTTTGACGTTCAAGTATATTAATGGAACATCAACCGAGGTAACGGTAAAAGGAGCAAGTGGAATAATGCGGTACGTGAGGGTATTCAATTTGCCACCAGAAATAACAGACAAAGCATTGAGTGAGGCCATGCATCGTTTTGGCAATATATTGTCAACACAACGGGAAAAGTTTGGTGTTAATTCACTTCTACCCGTTTTTTCGGGAGTAAGAGGAGTATATATAGAAATCGAGAAGGAAATACCACAATTTATATATATTCATAACATTAAAGCAAGAATATTTTACGACGGCTGTAACGAACGCACTAAATTTGGCACCGTATACTGTGCGTGAGCAATTAGTTTTTATTTATTCTTACCCGTTCATAAGTATGTATATCTCATAACCATTAAATTTCATAGTATATTACCTAAATTATATAAATAAACCAACAAATTTTAGATTGACCTACTCTATTTAGATTTACCTACTCATCTGTTTTTTTTTAAATGATCCATAAAACAATATTGATCAGCTGTTTTTTTTATTTCTATGGAATAATAATTATTAATTGAGTATTGGTGACGAATTCTTGGAAGAAGGGGAAAAAGCACTGGAATTTAATTTATGGAAAGCGAGGTGAAAAGTAAAGAATCGGGCGAATGAAAGAGAGTCAAGCGTAGAATTGGGCACAGAGCACATCAAACCCAAAAATATTTACTTATGGTTTTTGGTTTGTTTATTTTAAAAAGTAAAAAGTAAATTTAAGAGAAAATAATTGAAAAATAAAATTTGATATAAGAATGTACTGAAAAGTAATGTAACAAAATTTATGTACATAGAAAAAAAAAGTTTTTTTTTTTGGTTAATAATAATTGTAATGATAATAAAGAGTGATTCTCAAAAATTTAATTGGACAATAAATGTTTTGATTTATATTGTGTAAACGACATTTGATCAAGAAAAATTAATGTTATATAAATAAACATAAAAATAAGATTTACAATAAAATAAAATAAAAAATTTAAATGTTGTCTCCAAAATTACGTAATAAAATATGTACTGATTAAAGTGTGATGTTCATAAATTGAATTGGTCAAAATAGTGTACCAAAATTATGTTGTGTAAACTACCTTTGTGACAAGTTTTCTTTTGTGTTAATCAAATAAAAATAAAGTAAAATTACAAGAACAAGTTCATAATTAAAAGCAAAAGTAATAAAAAAAAAACGGAAAATAATCGTGCGTTTCAATGTGTTTGGTTGAGATACGGCTAATGATTACGTTCGCTATACTATATTAACCGCTGTTGAGATTTACGGTATTACCCTAAATTTGTCAACATAAATCTGCAAATTATATCATCCATCCGCGGAATTATACAACCCCAAAACGGCAACAAAATATATGCTGGTAAACATTGGCCACAGAATCCAGTGAATTCAGAACAATCGGTGGTCAAAGAGGCAGCGTTACTCTATATATCATCATTAATGAGGCGGTCAGCAACAAATTTTTTTTTGGAAGGGTCAATATCAACGGGTGTTTCATAGTTATTGTATTGTTAAGTATTTGCATGTAATTTTTTTTCTATTTATTTGATTCTAATTAATTTTCTATAAGCAATTGTAGCTATATACATATAATCATTTGTAAGCATTATTGGGATTGTTCAAATTTTGCCCCTTGTTCCTAAGGTTTCATTTTTTTTTTTAAACGTGGGTTTGCAATTTTTCCATTGTGCCGATTTTTTCTTTTCTCTGATGTAATACGGTAGTGAAAGATAGATATGTGGTAACCAAGTGAAAAGTTAGAGGGATAGTGATATATACAGTGTGTGAAGTGCTTTTCCATATGAATTTTTTTGAGTTCACCAAATAACAGTTTTTTTAAATTTTTTTTTCTGCACACTTTAAAGTGAAAACAATTGTAACATGGCTGCTGATATTGGTGGAGAAAAGAACCTCCCTATCCGACGGGGAGCTACCCGGTAATAGTGTGCGACCACCGTTTCAGCCGTTGTCCAAGCCATGAGGTTACACGGCATGAAAGAGAGATGTTACAAATGCGGAGAAGATTCACACAAAAAATCAGAATGTCCACTTTTAAATAACACCAACAATTTAGCAGAGCAACAGCTACAACAACAAACACTACAACCACAAGAACCAGATGAACAACATTTACACACACAAGGACAATCACAACATGTACAACAAACAAGCACGGTCGACAAAAATACAGTACAATCAATTACCACGCAAGAACGAGTTAAGTATAGCGATGTAGCAAAAATTAACATGTTACATGCAGAGGCAGAAAACAAAATCCAAACAATCAAAAAAAATGGTTAATTTAAAAGAATTTAACTGCAAAGAGAGAAAAACAGAAACAGATTCGTCATGTATGGACACAGAAAATGAAGATGTGTCAGTAAACGTTAATTTAAATAAACGCGGTCGACCACACAAAAAAACTCGGTACACAAGTACAAAAAACCGTATAGCGTTCATGGACCAATATAACAGCACAACGTTGAATACGGACGTTAACAATGAAAATTTTATTGTACCACCAACACCGATGAAACCAGATAATAACGCACATCATAAATAAATAATAAAAATCAATATTACGTACACACGAAACTCAGCAGCAGTAAAAAAGATGGGACAACAACTCGCAACATCAACATCTATATGAAGGATGCAACAACAGTAATTTCATGCAACAAAATTTTATTGTTTCATTAAAATTTATTTTTGTTAAATTTTGGAAGCGGATACTCCCGGACAGATTTTTAATTGGTATGTATAGATTGTTATTGGGGTGAATGTGAGACATGAGTGAAAGAATTATTGTTGGCCAGATAAACATACAAAGTTTTTACGCAAAGAAAAGTATGTTGGAAAATTATCTGGCCAAGAATAAAGTGAATGTGATGCTTATAAGCGAAAAGTGGGAAAGAATGAACAAGACGTTGTATGTGAGAGGGTACAGATTTCTTTCCAAACCAAGAATTGATGGTTATGGTGGAGTGGCGATAATGTACGCCAGAAATATAACGCTTCAAGAGGTTCAGTTACCCGCTTTTGAGGTGATTGAAGCAATAGCCGCCTCAACAACGAATTTGGAAAGAAATCTGTTACTAGTGAGCGTGTATGTAACCCAGGTTCGTGATGAAGATGAAAGGAAAAAAGCCTTGAGTGACTTTAAAAAATTGTTTGAGTGGGTGAAAGATAAAAGTGACCTGATTGTATGTGGAGATATGAATGCGCATGCGAGAATGTGGGGTTGTTTAGACAATTGCGCAAGAGGAAAACAGTTGCCTGCCCTGATTCAAAACTCCAATATGGTGCTCTTGAATGATGGAAGGCCAACTAGAATGGCGAATGTGGGAGGCACAGCCAGCGCAATAGATTTGTCTATGACAACTATTAAACTGGCCTGCCGGGTCACTTGGAATGTTGAAGAAGAGAATTTGGGTGGTGATCATTTCATGATCAAAATGATCATGAATGATAATCGAGTGTTTAGGAAAAAACGTGAATTAATGAATAATAGGAAATGGGTGAATCAAATGAATGAGATTCTCGGAGAAAATGAAATAAATCAAAGCCAGTTAGATAGTGAAATAGAACGGGTAAATAAATTGTGTATAAAAATTGTGGATATGAAAGAGATTAATGTGAATGGTTGGTGGAACAATGAAGTTCAGTACTGGTATGAAAGAAAGCGAATAGCCTTGCGTGAATTTAATAGGAATAAGAGTAGTGAGAATAAGATTATGTATGGTAAAATGAATGGAAAATTGAAAAAGGCTATTCGCAGAGCAAAAAGGAAAAGTTGGCGAGAATATGTGTCCCAAATGACACATAGAACCACAACTAAGGATGTATGGAGTCTGTTTAATAGGGTGAATGGTAAACATTTTAATGTGAGCAATGTGGTATGTGAGAACAGAGAAAAAGGTGAAGAATTTGTAAGAATGATATTGAATGTAAGCAATGATTTGAATGTAATAAATGAAGTTGATAAAATGAGTAGAAATGAAAGAATGGATTGTAAGTATGAATGGGGAGAGCTCCTGAGAGTGTTAGATAGATCAAAATCTACCACTCCAGGGACGAACCGAGTAAGTTATAAGATGATTCGGTTGTTGAGTGACTCAGCAAAACATAATTTGCTTGAGATACTCAACAAAGTGTGGATGGGTTCAAAAATACCGGACAAATGTAAAGAGAGCAGGGTGGTTCCTATCCCTAAACGGGATAGAGATCCAGATGTGGCAACAAATTATCGAGGCATATGTATGTTGAATGTTTTTATAAAAATCTTAAATGGAACGATGAAAGAGCGCATGGAAGATTTTGTGAATGAAAATAATTTGTTGCCATCGACAACATTTGGATTTCGAAAGAACCACTCTGCAATTGAGTGTGTGGAAAAGTTTGTTTGGGAAGTAAGAAAGGATAATTTGAAAGCTGTTGCGGTATTTTTGGACATCGAAAGAGCTTATGATTATGTGGTTCCGTGGAAATTACAACAAATTCTATCGAATTTTGGATTTTCACGGAAAGTATGTATGTGGATAAAAGATTTCATGACTGATAGAAAAATGGTTCTGAATGGAAGTGGTTTTAGGTTGGAGGGAGTTGCAAATATTGGACTTCCGCAAGGAAGTAGAATATCTCCAGCTCTGTTCAACCTATATACCAGCGAGATACACCACATCAATACAGACAATCAAATCGTTCTGCAATTTGCAGACGATTTTGTAGTAATTGGAAAAGAGAGAAGTATTGATGTGGCGGCTCAAAGAGCGCAAAAGGGGGTAGATGATTTAATTCAAAAACTTAAAATGTTGAATCTGAGAGTGAATCCTAATAAGTGTGCTTATATGAGTTTCAGAACAAACGTTGCAAATGTTAATATAAGTGTTGATAGTCAAAGTATTGAACAAGTAAATGCGTACAGGTATTTGGGTATTTGGATTGATAGGCGTATGAATTTTGGGAAGCACATGAAGATTTTGGCAGATAACTGCAAGGAACGTTTAAATGTGGTTAAACGGGTGAGCAAACCTAAATGGGGCGCTCATCCGAGTGTGACTGACATGTTAAGGAAGGCCCTTATATCCTCCAAAATTGGATATGGTATTAGTGTGTATGGGAATGGTTCGAAAGGGGCTTTTAGCCAATTAATGAAAGTAGAAAATGCATGTGCAAGAGTGGTATTGGGGGCGATTAACTCAACCCCAATACACACTCTGTGGTCTGAAATGGGTGATTCACCTCTTGATTACAAGAGAGAGTGGATCACAGTGAGAGAGACAGTGCGAATGATAACTAAGAAAAATGAGTTTTGGAACGAGATGATAGTAAGATTACAAAATAGGGCGGTGTACAAACCGACATATAGAACTAGTATTGCACTTGAAAACTTGAACATGTTTCTGAGTATAGGCAATGCTGGTCCGCAACCCGTTCCTAATAATCTTACTGTATGTTTGAATATGGAGGAATTTAATAAGGGAATGAATGAAGTTATCGCTAAAATTATGTTTGGGAAAATCAGTCAGCGGTACGTGCAAGATGATATAGTTTATACAGATGCTAGTGTGAATGAGAATGGAGTGGGTGTTGGTGTATTTATGCCTGGTAAGAATGTGGAAAAGTATTTTAAAGTGGACAAAAGCATCTGTATAATGAACGCTGAACTGATTGGAATGTTTGAAGGAATTAAACTGCCTGTGAATGAAGGGGAGAGGAAAATAGTAATATTTTCCGATTCCCAGAGTGGTTTATGTTTGCTGAAATGTGGAGGTGGAAGGGAAGGCAATGTGTATGTTGATTTAATTTTTGAATGTGTTCGAGACTGTCAACGTGATGTGACCATACAATGGATCCCATCACATAGACAGATCGAAGGGAATGAAAGAGCCGATATGTTAGCTAAAAAGGGTACATTAAATGACACGGTTCAGGAGTACGGAAGTAAGGATGCAAGAGATGTACTTCGAATGTTTCAGATGAATCTGTGGAGAAAATGGACAGTGAATTTAACGAGAAAAGTCTTACGAAAGGAATGAATTACAGCGTGCTCCGTGGTACTCCTTTGAGAATTCCGTTCTTTAAGGAGCTCAAAGGAGATACGCGAATGTTGCGAACGGTTGAGAGAATCAGGCTGAACCATGGAAACTGGAAGGAATGCTTGTGGAAACGTCATTTGAGTGAGGACAAAGATTGTGAGTTGTGTGGAAGTGTGGAGGATGTTGAACATCTCATATTGGCTTGTCCCAGATATAGCCAATATAGATCAAAGTTCAACATCCTTCGGAATGCAAGAAATCTAAGTGAATTAATGAATGAGGGTGATTTTTTGGCTTACAAGGAAATGTATGAATTTATTAGGATGAGTGGAATAACAATTTAGTACGAAACAAATATTTACTAGCCGATAGAATATGTGAGGGGATAATCCGGTTCTTTTTAAGAGTGAGGTAAATATTATTAAAAATGTAAATTGAATTAAAATATTAAATATGTAAACAGTAATTAAAATATGTAAACAGAGAATTATAAATATGATTTTTGGCGATATGGCTCTTTTTTATGTAGGAGCCAAGCCTAATAAAAAAAAAAAAAAAAAAAAAAAAAAAAAAAAGAATTGTGGCCGAATACTAATAAACTTGGCATTTTTAGCTTTAAACTGTTTCCACGTGCCTTGATCATAATTTTTCTTATCCTTGGTCATCTCTTTGTAATTCCCACCATATTTATTCATAAACAACCATTTGTCTGTGTATAAACAAATTGACATTGACAAATTGCAAAGTTGTGTTACAGCTTCACTAGCCAACTTTTAAATTTTCCGTAACTTCGTTGTTTACCGTAAAGGTTTGACAAGTTGTATTACTGATTCGCTGGTTGAGTCATTAGTAACCACACGACAACACGCTTTCATTTCAATTTGGCAAGAATGCTGTCATTATATACATTTTATAAATTTTGGTTTAAATAAACCAATTATTTCCAAAAAAAATTGACGATGGTCATAATTCTAGGTGAAAATGAAATTGGCAAATTCAATTTTCGAAATAATCCAATATCTGGTTGTTTCATAGCAGTTTAAATGTGTATTTGTTTTTGAATCAAAGTTAAATACAATTTTGAATTTAAGTAAATTGCAAAAGCTTTTTTATAAATTTACAGACATAAATTTTTAATTAAATTTTACATTTACCTTATTTTTATATAGAGTATCTTATGTATTCGCACAAAGATACTAAGATAATGCTTGGTTGGTTTACTTATATCCAAGTTTTAAAATCTGCTAATTTTCTACGGTGTAAAACTTAAAACTATTATTCCTAATTGGAAATCATACACAGTATAATGTTATATAATATTTTCGGTACTGTGATAATAGTTCTCATGTCTTCATTTCATAACCCCAGAGATATAATTTTAATATAATTAAAAATACTTAGTACATTTTATTTTAATTAAAATACTACGTATACACAAATTAGTTTTGTTTCAGTTTTCCGACAAAAATTTAAGTTTTTTAAACATTATTTAAATAACATTGTAATCTAATTATTAAATTTAGAGAGTGAGTATACGTTTTTGATTATCATTCATAGTTTTTGTAGATGCTACTATTTCCTTTGCTGTATAGACTGTTTTAGTTATTATTTTCAAACAGAGCTATTTTGCTTTCCAAACAAACAAAAAATAAATAAATAAATAAATCTTGTTTAATTAAAAATTTAAAGTTTTTTAATCTATCATGGTTTTTTCTCCTGCAGGAAAAACTATTTTTACGGATTTTTGGCGCTATCTGTACTTCAGAAGTGTTTTGGGTAGATTTTGAACACAAGGAAATTTTTTGTTGTTAATTGATAAAAAACAAAAAGAAATTAATTAAAATTTTAAGGTTATATTTTGTTTGTCAACAAACCAAAACAATTTTATAAATTGTGAGACAATTTATTAAACGTTTTGTTGCTAATAATTGTTAAACAATTTTGTTCCAGATTTTCACATTTCTCGACAAATTAGGCTACGACGACACCAAAACATCGATTAAAAAAATGTTGTGTCCGTCCTTTCATCAATTCAGTCATACTTTTTTAGCTGATCGTTCTGGAAGAATTTTTGTCAAATTTTTCGCTTTAAAGACATTAACTGCGTGTTAGATTTTATTTCAACTGATAAGGAATTGTATGGCACTAGGCCGCGTGCCCATATTCTGTTCTTTCTATGATCCATCCTGAGACTTTACACAAAGTAATTTGAATAATTTCGCATAAAATGAGAATGTATTGACTTTACTGTTATAAGATCATAATTATGCACTTTAATAATTTATTTTGAATTTTGAATATCATAGAATTAACTGGATGTCGTTGATTACACATATAGGGGAATTTTCTCTTCGCCGTATAATTCAACTGAAGGTGCCCCTTGGCAATTTCCAAATTATTTTAAAGAACTTATTTTTCAAATTTTCTAATTCCTTCTGTTTGATTAAATCAATACAGTTCCAAATAGGATTTAAATAAATGAGATTTGAGTAAACAAAAGCGTAATATATTTTCCAAACGGTTTGTTTAGGAATAAATCGCCTAATAAGTTTAAGCATAAAGAGATAAAGACTAATGAGTCACTACATAAAAAATGATTTAAACTAGTCTACATTATTTCATGATCAGACAACTGACAGCTATCTATTACTAAATTTTATTCGTATTTAGGTAAATCGGTAATAAAACGATGAAATATTATGTTACACGCGACTTCAGCCATAATCGCAATTCTAGTTGAATATTGCTTTGTAAGATTATTTAAAATTATAAAACCATTCAAACTTAAGAATGATTTATGGTTAAGTAAATTTAAATTGCAATCACCCACTACGATAGTTTTCTGATATCTACCAAGAATCCCATCTAACTCTAAAAAATTTTAAAAATTACATTTCCTCTGTCTATAAACAGCACATAAGTACATATATTAAAGTTTAAGCTAATTAAATTTATAGTTCATTAAAAAAAAATAGGACACCGACAACTACATATATTGTAGGATAATTCATCTAATACAAAGCCGCTTATCCTTCCAGCTCTTCTTGGATCATATGGAATATGAGCGGCATTGAATTTGTTAATATTTTTAAAATTGACTTCATTGTGGTACAGGCATGTATCAGGTAAAGCAACAATATTTATTTTATGACTTATCGAGACAGCGCATATTGAAATTCAGAATATTGACATTGTGCTGACTGACCTTAACAGTTTGAATATATTTACCGTAATTTACATTGGGTTCAATAATATGATGTCTCATACTTAGCCATTTTGTTTATGTTGAATGGACAAATATTTATTAAATACTACCAGGTTTTGATCTAGATCTCAATTCATGTTCAGAAGGCTAGATAATGCAATTCCATTTAAAGGCTATCCTGATTGAGGTAACTTTGTTGAGTCGAATGAACTCTTCACTAGAATTTGTTTGTGTATTGAGTTTGTTTTCGGATAAAATGTTCATTATCTTGAATGTTCAGTTTCTTGAATTAAAACAATGTTGTTATAAGAAGTTAAATGATGTCGCATACATATTTAAATTAATCTTCTGCCTCACTTTGTTCTATTAAAATTCTCGTTGGTTATCTAATCTCTTCGCTTAGTTATATATTAAACTCTCCAGCAAACGTTCATTTAATTAAGGAATTAATTAAAATCTAAGCATACTTGGTAATATCAACGTGATAACAGCAGGTTAATTTAACTTAACATTTCTTTAAATATTTAGGTAAAATTGACACAAAATGTTAGTTAAGTTAAGGGGAAGCCAAGTTACTAGAACATTGCAAAGTTTTAACCTCATTAGTTTGAACTAATTTGGCCAATTTAATAGTAATAAACTAGCGCTTAGTTGGTACAAGAGCAATTCAAGCATGTTGTGATCAGAACAAACAGCACAATTAAAACCTAACCTACCAAGATTTTTAGTATACTAGAGATGTATAACTGGGTCTTTTTGTTAAAGATCGAAGAGGACAATGAGCATTTAAACCAGTTTTCTCCAGCGAACACAATTGAGTGGCGAATTGTCCTGAAAATTAACTAGACTTTCAAATCAATTCCTAAGTGAACTAAGAGGTACAATCTTCAACTCAACCTCCAACTTAATTTTAAACTCAACCTCAACTTATTTGCAATGAAATCCCCAACCCAGTCATCAACCCTGTCATTAATTTAACCGCGAATCAATATTCAAATTAGGCCCCAATCTAGCCCTAAACTCAATTCAAGAAGCAACTTTCAAATAATTCCCCAGCCTAACTCCACACTCAACGTCAATGCAAACTAATTAAACAAATCTCAACCCTATACTACCCTGTACTTAACGGCCAACTGAACTCCGAAATCAACACAATAACCTCTCACTAAACCATTCCCAAGATTCATTAGATTCGCCGTATTCATAATATTTATATTTATTTATTTATTTATTTACAAAAGTTTTTAATAAAACACCAACCCCATACTTACACAATCTGTTTTGAGCTAGAGGCTTATTCATAATAGATTGAACAAGATGAGGTGTGGATTAATACAGCTATAGATTTACTAACAAAATTTCCTAGTCCAGCCTTTCAAATCCATCCTGTAATACGGCAAGGTACTGCTGCTTCGAAATTTTTTTGGTTTTTATAAATTCGATGTTATACACATATTCTATTTCCAGATGTTTGAATTGTTCCAATCGAAGCGATTAAGAGGATTTATCTCGGGCTTACTCAAAAATCATAACATCGTTGTACGGCAACATTATTAGAAAATCTGTAACAAATCGTTTGGCGAGTTTTGTAACATTCCATACTGCTCGATCACGAAGATTTGATGCGGTTTGTTCATTGTTGTTGTTACATTTTTTCATTTATTCAAAAATATGTAAACAGCGTATTTACATAATTCTACGTAATACAAGGCAAGCAGCAAAATGCACACTGTAACGTGACTTCTTCGCATAATATCTAGGTATATATAATTCCATCCATATCTTTATAATTTTCTTTTTGTTGTTTCCGATGCGTTATGTGCTATATATATGCTTCAATCATTTTTTATAATTTGCCTAAAGGTTTGAAAGGTCCCTGGGCTTGAGGAAGTCTAGTGTAATGTTTTGAATTTTAATTTAAGTTTTAGAAAAATTAAAGTTTATAATTTTGTGTAGAATATTAAAAAAAAAAAAAAAATTGTCCGCCTGACCCGAAAGTTAAAGCCAACTCCCAAGATTCATAAGATTCATAAAATTCATAAGATATGTAAGATTCAGAATATTTATAAAATTCATGAAATTCATAAGATTCACAAGAGTCACAAGATTCATAAGATTCATAACATACATAATATTCATAAGAATCATAAGACTGATAAAATTTATATGATTCACAATATTCATAAGGTTCATTAGATTCATAAGATTATAAAATTCATAAAATCCATAAAATTCATAAAATACAGACGATTAATTAGATTCATAAGGTTTATAAAATTCATAAGATTCATATGATTCATAAGATCCAGCCGATTCATTAGATTCATAAGATTCATTAGATTCATAAGATTTATAAGACTCAAAAGATTAATAAAATTTATAGGATTCATGACATTCACAAGATTCGTAAGATTCAGAAGATTCAAGAAATTCATGACATTCACAAGATACGTGTCGAATTTATAAGATTCATAATATTCATTAAATTCATAATATTCACAATATTCACCAACTTCATTAGAGATTCATATGATTCATTAGATTCATAGCATTCATTAAATTTATAATAATCATAAGATTCCGAGGATTCGTAAAATTCTTAAAATACATAAGATTCATAAGGCTCATAAGATTCATAATATTTATATGCTTAGTAGGATTCAGAATATTTATAAAATTCATGAAATTCATAAAATTCACAAAGATTCACAAAATTCATAAGATTCATTATAATCATAAGATCCAGAATATTTATTAGATTAATAAAATTCATAACATTCATAAAATTCATAAGAACCAGATGAATCATTAGATTCATAAAATTCATAAAACTCATAAGATTCCTAAGATTCATAAGATTCAAAAGACTCATAAGATTCATAAAATTTATAAAATTTATAAGATTCTTAGGATTCACAATATTCGTAAGATTCATAAGATACATAAAATTAATAAGATGAGTAAGACTCAGAATATTTTTAAAATTCATGAAATTCATAAGATTCACAAGAAAGATTCACTAGATTCATTAAATTCATAAGATTCATAAAATACATAAGATTCATAAGACTCATAAGATGTAATAAAATCCATAAGATTCATAAGATCCAGACGATTCATTAGATTCATAAACTCATAAAATTCAAAAAAATTCATGTGATTCATAAGATCCATAAGATGCATAATGTTCATAAAATTCATAAAATCCATAAGATTCATAAGATCCAGAATATTTATTAGAGTCATATGTTTCATAAGATTTAGAATATTTCTAAAATTCATAAACTTCAAAAGATCCACAATGTTCAGAAGATTCACAACATGCACAAGATTCATAAAATTCACTAGATTCATAAGATTCATAGGTTTCATAAGATTCATAAGATTCATAAAATTCACTAGATTTATAAGATTGATAATATTCTTAAGATTCATAAGATTCATAAGAATAGGCTTTGATTTTCACTTCAGCCGGTCGTATTAATTTTTCTTTTATATTTTAAATTTTGTAATTTTATTTTCGAAATATTTACCGTAATATGCATAACGCCAAAATGCTTAAATCATGGGGACCCGTGGTGTGGCCGAAGGAACCAGAAAGAAATCCATCCAAGATTAGTAAAAATTCTTTAATCGCCAGAACAGCCGTTAGATCGTGGAGCCAAGATAGCAAAGATGTTTTACAAGATGGATTTAAATGTGCTGAATGGATTTAAATGTGATTAACTCTTAGTATTAGTACTTATGATAATTATCTTCTATGCTGTTGCATAACTTATAGTGAATGAGCATTCTTGCTCAAATTAAGTTGTGTATAAGCACGGGGGGTGACAATAGTTTAGAGAAAATTAGAAGACTGATCTCAATATAAAATGTACCATTATAAATAAATGTAGTAGGGGCTGCCGCATGAAACCTCACTTCCTAGATTCCAATATTCATCGAAATTTGAATATTACTCAAAATTTGAGTTTTTGTAATAATGATAATAATTAATTCACATATTAAAACTGAGAATTATTCTTCAAAGTCGTTTGGCGGTTCTACCCTATGCGCAAGGATGACAGAAAAGTAAGATTTATGTATGTTAGAATAAGACAAACATATATGTAATATTGTTTGATGAAATAAAATACAAATAAAAATACAAATAAGCGAGATAAGATTCCTAAGATTCATTATATTCATAAGATCCAGATGAATCATTAGATCCATAATATTCAAAAAATTCATAAGACTTATATGATTCATAAGTTTCATAAAATTTATAAGACTCACTTGATTTGCAATATTCTTAATATTTATAAGATTCTTAAGATTCACAATATTCGTAAGATTTAGAAGATTTATTGGATTTATTAAATTCATAAGATACATAAAATTCATAAGATTCAGTAAATTTATAAAATTCATAATATTCATGAGATAAGAAAGATTCAGAATATTTATAAAATTCATGAAATTCATAAGATTCACAAGATTCATAAGATTCGTAAGATTCATAAAATACATCAAATCAATAATACCCTAGAAACACTGTGATTTAATAAAACCGATTTAGTGAATTTTTCGAGATTAGTCGCAATGTGTCAACATCGATTTTAGCTAATCCCGCTGCTTTTCCATGGATTTATTAAAACAAATTCTGCCTGCTAGGGTATAAGATTCATAAGATCCAGACGAGATTCATAAGATTCATGAAATTCATGAAATCCATAAGATGTATAAGATCAAGACGATTCATTAGATTCATAATATTCATAAAATTCATAAGACTCATAAGATTCATACGATTCAAAAAATCCATAAGATTCACTTGATTCACAAGATTCATTAGATTCATGAGTTCCATAAGATACATAAAATTTATAGAATTCATAAAATTCATAAGATTCATAAAATTCATAATAATCACATGATTCACAAAATTCATTAGAATTTCATAAGATTCATAGGATTCATAAGATTCGTTAGATTCATAAGATTCTTAAAATTCATAGAATGAGGAAGATTCAGAATATTAATAAAATTCATGAAACTCATAAGATTCACAAGATTCCACAGATTCATTAAATACATAAGATTCATAAGATCCATAAGATTCATAAGATCCATAAGATTCATAAGATCCAGACGAATCATTAGATTCATAAATTCATAAAAATCATAAAATTCATAAGATTCATAAAATTTATAAGTTTCGTAAGACTCATAAAATTCATAAGATTCATTAGATGTATAAGATATATAAAATTCATAAAATTTATAAAATCCATAAGATTCATTAGATCCAGAATATTTATTAGAGTCAAAAGATTCATAAAATTTATAAAACTCATTAAATTCATAAGATCCACAAGGTTCACAAGATTCACAATATTCACAAGATTCACAAGAATCATAAAATTCACTAGATTCATAAGATTAATAAGATTCATAAGATTTATAAGATTCATAAGATTCTTAACATTCATAGGATCCAGGTGAATTATTAGATTCATGAGATTCGATTCATGAGATTCATAAAATTCATAAGACTCATAAGATTCATAAGTTTCATAAAATTTATAAGACTCACTTGATTTGCAATAATCTTAATATTTATAAGATTCGTAAGATTCATAATATTCGTAAGATTCAGAAGATTCATTGGATTCATTACATTCATAAGATACATAAGATTCAGTAAATTCATAAAATTCATTATATTCACATGATTGATAAAATGCATTAGAGATTCATAAGTTTCATAAAATTGATAAGATAAGTAAGATTCAGAATATTTATAAAATTCATGAAATTGATAAGATTCACAAGATTTACAAGATTCCTAAAATTCATTATATACATAAAATCCATAATACCCTACAAATACTGTGGTTTAATAACTGTGATTTTTCATGGAATACTTAAACTAGTTTAGCTAAATCGTATTTATTAAACCACAGTCTGCCTAGGGTATAAGATTCAGAAGATCCAGACCATTCGTTAGATTCATAAGATTCATAAAATTCATGAAATTCATAAGATTCATAAGATCAAGACGATTTATTAAATTCATAAATTTCATAGGACTCATAAGATTCAGACGATTCATAAAATCCATAAGATTCACTTGATTCACTAGATTCATTAGATTCATGACATTCATAAGATAAATAAAATTTATAGGATTCACAAGATTCATAAAATTCATTAGAATTTCATAAGATTCATAAGATTGGTTAGATTCATAAGATTCATAAAATTCATAAGATGGGGAAGATTCAAAATGTTTATAAAATTCATGAAATTCATAATATTCACAAGATTCCCAAGATTCATTAGATTCATAAGATTCATAAGATCCGTAAGATTCATAAGATCCAGACGATTCATTAGATTCATAAATTCATAAAATTCATATGATTCATAATATTTATAAGATTCATAAAATTTATAAGTTTTATAAGACTTATAAAATTCAAAAGGATCATTAGATTTATAAGATTCATAAAATTCATAAAATTTATAAAATCCATTAGATTTATTAGATCCAGAAAATTTATTAGAGTCAAAAGGTTCATAAAATTCATAAAACTCATAAGATTCATAGGATCCACAAGGTTCATAAGATTCACAATATTCACAAGATTTGCAAGATTCATAAAATTCATTAGATTCATAAGATCCAGATGAATCATCAAATCCATAAGATTCATAAAACTCATAAAACTCTTATGATTCATAAGATTCATAAAACTCATAAGATTCATAAAATTTATAAGATTCACTTGATTTGCAATATCCATAATATTTAGAAGATTTTTAAAATTCACAATATTCGTAAGATTCAGAAGATTCATTGGAATGTAATGATTCATAAGATACATAAAATTCATAAGATTCAGTAAATTTATAAGACTCATCATTTTCATAAAATTCACAATATTCACATAATTGATAAAATGCATTAGAGATTTATAATATTCATAAGTTTCATAAACTTCGTAAGATAAGTAAGATTCAGAATATTTATAAAATTTATGAAATTCAAAAGATTTACAAGATTCACAAGATTCACAATGTTCACAATATTCATAAGAATCATGAGATTCATAAGATTCGTAAAATCCATTAAATCCTTAATACCATAGAAACACTGTGATTTAATAAAACCGATTTAGTGAATTTTTCAAGATTAACAACAGTGTGTCAACATCGATTAAACTAATCCCTCGCTTTTCCACGGAATACTTAAACTAGTTTAGGTAAATCGTATTTATTAAACCACTGTCTGCATGCAGACGATTCATCACATTTTTATTATTCATAAAATTCATAAGAATCATAAGACTCATAAGATTCATAAGATTCATAAAATTTATAAGATTCATTTGATTCGCAATTATTCATAATATTTAAATGATTCACAAGCTAATAAAATTTTTTGGATTTATGGTGTCAATATATAATTGTTACCAATATAATTCAAGATAAATAATTGTGAACACACAAAATAATTTTTACTAATATATTTATTCGTTTGTGGTAATTAGTCTTTAATATTAATTAATTCTAATTCACAAAATTTAATTGACAAAAGATAATTTATTGGAATAAAATCCACCACCACTTTATTAAAATTTAATTATTTATTCTTTAACCAAATTTGGGTTGACGTGTTGTCAATTTGAGCATTATCCAGAGAGTGTGTATATTTTTAAAAGACGATGGACCAAAAAACAATCCGGGCTGAATTTTTTGTACATAAAAAGAGCGCACTGAAAATAAAGTAAAATTCGGCTACAAAAATAATTTGTTTGTAGTTTGTTGCAGTACGGATTCAAACCATAGAGTAAGTCAAAATACACTCTATAGTTGTCACTACTACTGAAAAAGGCTGTTCAATACAATTATATTTTATAGTCGAAATGAGTTGCATTTAGAATAATTGTAGGGATAAACGAATGGAATAAATTGATTGCATGAGTGAGTCGCTACAGATTCATAAGATTCATAAAATTCATAATAATCACAAGATTCATAAGATTCATAAATTCGTAGGATTCATAAGATCCAGAAGATTCACAAGATTCATAAGATTCATAATATTAGGTTCAACAGATTCTTAGGGTTCATAATATTTATAAGTATCATAATATGCATAACATTCAGAAAACTCATAAGACTCATATGATTCATAATATTTTAAGAAAAACTTACTTAAAACCTTTAAATTACTGTTTAATAATATATTGACCGTTGATGACTGAATACTTTGAAATATAATTCATAAAAGGATGGTATTCGTTTACTAAACTTTTGATAAATTTAAATCGCCTAAGTATACTTAACGCTGATGGTCACTTTCAAAGCCACTTCCTAAGGAGTATGTTAATAGTCATTGAATACTCTTACCGTAAATCTCAACTTTAAGTTAACATCCAAATTTAAAGGTATTGATTTATTTTTCATTTAAATGATTTCTTTATTTTTGCAAGAGGCTATCGTTTTCAAATTACCCAATAAAAAAGGATATATAACAGTTTAGAAAGGAGCGATATAGGGTATGTATAGTGTTAATAAAAAATATTACTAATTTGGTAACAAATGAACAATTGAAATGAAAATTTTTTTGTGTTGGAAGCTTTTACTATTGCTTCTTTGATAAAACGAACATAAAAAGTTCATCTACTTATACGTTTATAGATTATCTCCCACTATCTCGCTTTTTTGGTAAAGCTACACACATCAAGCCATGATTTTTAATAAAATGAAAGCTCTACTCTCTGTAAGACACAAAAATAAAAGGAAATATCAACGTAAAAATGACTTTTATTAGTGAACAAAACTAAAGAATTTCCAAATTCTTTTCACATAAATTTAAAAGTTTTCTTTTATATGTTGTCTACATAGAACATAAAAAACGGATGTTCGCGATTATATTCAAATATTTTATATACTTCAAGTCATTTAGTATAAAATAGTGACACAGAGTATAGTTTAGTCGCACATTATAATGTATAGAAATGGATTAGGTTTTATGGAGTTTATATAAAAGTAGTTTATTATGCTTATACATTGAGTTGAGTTCATATAATTTATATATGGTACATAGTCGCATGTTGCTCTATGTACACGTATTTATATGTATAAAGGAAAGCCCCCCAGTTAAATATAATTAATTAATTAAAACGAATATTTTAGTTTTATATTTATTGGGGGCCATTAAAATAAAGTGAGGTAAATTAATATTAATTGAACCCCCTTAAATGGTATTTATCTGTATTTGCATGTGAATTGAATAGCATACGTGTGTGTACATGTCTTATTGTGTGTATATATCTTGTAGACGATTAATTTTAATATTTGTTTATTATTCAGGTTGCCTTTTTTGTACACCAAAAATATATAGGCAATGTTTTGTACAATATACTCACCATATCTTTTTTTCACCCTAACACAGGCACCTTTTTAATCTGTTCCGGTGCTAGAAAAATGGGTTTTGGCTTGTATGATCAGATTTTATGTATCTTTTTTGCAAATTAGGGAACAAATTTGGAAACCGAATATCCTTAATTATGTGACACGAAACTCTAAAATTTGTATTGTGCTAGGGTGGCTTATATGGGATTTTGAATGAATTAAATATTGTATTTAAGGTGTACACAAAACAGAAACTGTATACACAATTATGCAATGTTGATGTAAGCATTAGTTTTTGCGGAAATAATTTCAATCAGAGCTTTATCATAAAACCAAAAATTTTTGGTTTTGCAAAATGGTGTACAATTTTAAAAGTATACGAGAACGTGAAAGAAATGTTTTTAAAATTAATTCTATAAAAAAGTTAAGATTTTAAAGTTTTGCAAATTATTATCATTAAATTAGAATTAAATATAATTAGTTTCTGTTCATATTGAAGTTGTGTGTACGGAATGTTAGTAAAATAATCAAATCTCTGATGAATAATGAAGAAAGGAAAAATCTCACACGCGCGTCGTTACACCCTTAATAGTTTTTATATGTAATTATATTGAAATAGGGCAGTTTTCTTAATTGATCGTTAGTCTTATCCTATAAATAACAAAGAGAACATTTTCCACCCCCTTGGTATTTCTGAGAGCTAGGCTAGGACAATACGAGAGTCCGCCCCAGCAAATATGCAGCCTTCATAATTCAGCGATTCAACAACTAGGCAAATCAGTTTGCTTGTTGATAGTTGTTTTAACAAATCTACTTAACTTTTTGCGGTCAACAATCGTATGGTTGTACCTTTTTCTGAATGAGTTCACTGAATCAAAGAATTGAAAACAGAATGGTTGATGTTTGAAGCTTATTTCATCCTTGTAATAACCTCGAATATATTGAATTTTTTAGCTAAGCGTTAAATTGGAACTATAGTGAAAATCGAAACAGTACGATCAACAATGAAGGGGGTTCGCACTTTAGAATAAACGCTCTGGGTAAGTTTAGAGGTACTATGTCGTCATTTGAGTTTGTGAAATATGAGATCCATGGAGATACATTTTCTCAACAGCTACAACCACAATGGTAGTTGCATAACTTTACTGATAATAAATCGTGAAATTGTTTTTCTTAGACAGTTGCTTTCACAGACCCACCATATTCTCGTTTTTGGGCATTGCGCATTAAGGTAATCTCTCTTCATCCGTATATTTTTTAATGTAATGAATGTATTCGATTTTCATAATTTTTCCAACATATTATCCAAATTACAATTTACCTGAAAACATTCAACCAAACAATGCGTTTTTCAGCGACTATTTCATAATATTGCGATCTTCAGTTATAATTGAGATATATCCACATCGCTCAAAATATTTAAAATGCCAATACATTTAGTCGCTCGCCGCTAATTCTGTTTCGCAGGTAATTCTTAAGGCGCCTGAGCGCCCTGGAATTCTTAAAATGGAGAAATTATCCAGTTCCCGTTATCATTCAAGATCTGCGTTGCTGTCTTTTAAACATTTTAATAAACTGCGCTTAGGTATACTAATTTGAATTATTAATGATTTTGTTTACTGTAAATGGATCGATACATCAGTATGTAAAGATTCGTCATATTTGAAACTCAGGGGAGAGGGGAGGGTGGGTGGAGTTAACCCCGGCAATCCTCCTTCCCTACGCCACTGTTGTAACCAATCCTCATTTTTATTTTACCTGCTAAGGTTACTGCTGTAGTTACTCGACATGTCTTGCATAATCGTGCATAATCGGAAAAATTCTCGAAATCGTATAATGCTTTAAAATCGACCACCAGGCGTCTAGATTTTTAAATTCGGTAGTTTCATTATAATTTGTTTTAAATAAAGTTCAGATTCTCGATTTTTCTCAGTTTAAAAACATATTCGAAATTTGTATGAGGTAGAAGCAAATGGTTTTGACAACCATACAATCTAAGTAGAATAAAATGGGTTTTGGATTATATGATTTTAATATGTTCCGAAGATTGTAAGAGAATTCAATCCAGTTTCGAACTGATGAGCTTATGGTTATGAAAAAATCAATCTTCCCATCAGGCCGCGGCGACTGGGCTGATTACACCACAATTTACATTCTATATGTACAGAATGTGCTGTGCGTCAAGTACTAGCGAATCATAACTAATACAGATGAACTCTCTTACAATTTTTTCTTCTTCACGATATTCACACAGCTCTGGGTGTAAGCTAATTTTACTTTTTTTTATTCATTTTTTGTTAAATGTTAATTAATTCATGTAATTTGTAATGAAATGAATTTAAATTTTGATTTGTTCCAACCAATCAAAAAAGTACAGCAATTGTTGGAACACAAATTGAAAAGAAATTAATAAATCTTGGTTTTTGATCACTTGATTATTTTAAACTTCGATGATTGTTTTATCTATTGAATTTTACATTTCTCACTATAACGAGGCGATAACGGGTAAGTATTGCACTAGCAAAAAACATTGGTTTTCCATATTTCTCGACGAATAGAAATTCTACGGCAATTCCATTGTTTCATTCGCTGTGTGGTAGCGGTTGCACCGTCCTGTTAAAACCACATGTCTTCGAGATCCTTTTCAGCAATTTGAGCCCAGAAGAAATTGTTTATCATCTGTGTCAATTAAATCTTGTAACCATGCAAATGTAGATCGTTAGTAAAAATTCGGTATAAACTGCTCCGTGAAAATCTAAATTGGTGAGAACGATGGAAAATCACGGTGGAAGGATTCTGGTCGACACTCTCACTAACTGTTGCGATGTTTTCATTAGGCTGAGCTGTACAAACACAGGCAGGACTGTTCTGTGTTGGAACTGACGCCAAATCGTCCGCGGTTAATTTAAACAAGAAATTATCCATTAACTTTATGTTTAAACTTAATTGGTAAATGCCATACTATTTTCATTTGGTTTAGACCTATGATAAATATTTTTCGTTATCGACTACGAAAGGTAGATGGAAGCATTTATAATTATTTTTTATAATAAATCTATTACATTCTTGATTTAGATAATACACAAACGTCAAAAAATTATATAAACAAAGTGAGTGAGCTGAGTTGGAAAATACAAGATAAGTAAAATTAAATACATAATACATAATTCTTTGGTTTTCTAATTAAAGTTTGTTTTAGGTTGATCCTTGAAGGCTACATGATGATGATTGGTTTGGTTGTGAATATACCGCCGACGTTGAACTGTTTGGTTCAATATACTAGTAAAAGTACGAGTTTTGTTACTGGTCGCTTGAACATACCGAATTGTGATCGAATGGTAACAACTCGTACAACTCCATCTCTGCCTGGATGTAGTTCCATAATTCGTCCAAGTCGCCAGCTTGCCGGTGCAACATTGTCATCCCCTATTATTACGATGTTATTGATCATCACATTTTTGTGTTTATGTTGCCATTTGGAATGATTGTGTAGTGCGATGTTAAATATTCGGTGTGCCAACGAGCCCAAAATTGTTGCATCAACTGTTGAACAAGTTGCCAACGTGACAATCGATTTTGTTGCACTGATTTGTAGTCTGGGTCTGGCAGCATTGTTAACGGTTGCCCAGTGAGAAAATGCGCTGGTGTTAGCGCATCTTCCTCCTCTGGTGATAGTAAACACAGAGGACGCGAGTTTAAAATAGCTTCAATTTGTGTCAGAAGTGTTATCATCTCTTCAAAATTTAATATGGTTTTACCAAGTACTCGCCGGATGTGGTACTTCGTTGATTTAACGGCTGCTTCCCAAAGTCCGCCAAAACTGGGTGCGAATGGTGGAATAAAGTGCCATTTTGTGTCAAGACATACGAAGATCGCAATATACCCTTTATGTGGAGTGTTCTTCCAACGAGCCCAAAATTGTTGCATCAACTATTGAACAATTTGCCAACGTGACAATCGATTTTGTTGCACTGATTTGTAGTCTGGGTCTGGCAGCATTGTTAACGGCTGCCCAGTGAGAAAATGCGCTGGTGTTAGCGCATCTTCCTCCTCTGGTGATAGTAAACACAGAGGACGCGAGTTTAAAATAGCTTCAATTTGTGTCAGAAGTGTTATCTTCTCTTCAAAATTTAATATGGTGTTACCAAGTACTCGCCAGATGTGGTACTTCGTTGATTTAACGGCTGCTTCCCAAAGTCCGCCAAAACTGGGTACGGATGGTGGAATAAAGTGCCATTTTGTGTCAAGACATACGAAGATCGCAATATACCCTTTATGTGGAGTGTTCTTTCTTCCGATCATACATTTCAACCAAATGGCCTGCATAGCCCAAGGGGCCTGCATAGTCAACTCCGGTTTGAAAAAAGGTATATTTGAAATTGATACGCTCTGGTGGAAGATCGCCAATATAGTTGGTTAATCTTGGCTGCTCGGTGTCACGAACAAGAAATTCATTTTCTAATACGTTTGCGGACGGCGTTCTTACAGTTTATGATCCAGTATTTCTGCCTAATTGTTAATGACAATAATGACTGGGACGCATGCAGGTATTTATTGTGTGTCTCATCTATTATGAGTTAAATAATAATGTGATCGGCTGGTAGAATTATTGGAAATTTGGTGTCGTATTGGATATTTGCATGTCGAATTCGTGTTCCAACCCTCAATATCCCGTCAATGTCAAAAAATGGGTTTCTAGAAACTATTTTACTTGAATTTTGTAATGGTTTCTTGGCAGTTAAAAGTTTTATTTCAACAACGAATGATTCACTTTGTACCTACTTAATGATAAGGTTTGATGCGGTTTTAAAATCAGCTGGCGATAAGAGAACAGCCTTTGCTTGATGATTTTTGCAAATTTTTATGTTATTGACGAATTGTAATAGACGGGCGACGATTCAAACTAATTTTGAAAACCGAGAATATCTATTAGTAAGCTTCGCAAAAAAGTCGTTTCTGATATCTAAAACGAATTCATTTACGTTAGATCGTTTTCTTTCATAATTATCAGGAGTATATTGTAGCTTTCTCTGATCTGGCCAATTTTCTTCACATTGAACAAACCAATGAGGTCCCTTCCACCAAAGTTCGAAATCGACTAAATCAGAAGGCAGTATGGCGCGACTGGCGCAATCAGCCGGATTTCTCTTTCTTGGTACATATTGCCAGTTTGATCTCGTTGTGGTTTCCAAAATTTCAGCTGTCCGGTTTGCTACGTATGTCTTCCAATAACGAGGATGGGATGAAAGTCACCATAATACGTTGGCGGAATCGGTCCATAAATATATATCGGCCTTTGGACATTGGAATGATTCTAAAACTGTCATAATTAATCTCGCCAGAAGAAGAGCACCACATAGTTCTAAGCCTGGAATTGATAAGGGTTTGATGGGTGCCACCTTTGTCTTTGCTGTGACAATGTTGGTTACAAGGTTCCCATTTTCATTTGACCACCTAGTGTAGATAACAGCTGAATATGCTGTTTCCGATGCATCCGAAAAACCATGAAATTGAAAATTTAACGTTTTGGTTTGCAGCCATCATGGACCGTGGTATAGAAATTCTTTCTAAATGTCTGAGTTCCATTCTTTGAGATGTCCATCTTTTGGAAATAGTGGCCGGTAAAGGACCATCCCACTGTAAATTTAACAACCACAACGATTGAAATAGGCTTTTTACCATGATTGAACCCGAACCAGGTTGAACCAGAGTAGTTGAAGTTAAGTTGGTTGATGGTACATTTAATGTCGTAGTTGCACTTGCTGGTATGTTGAGAGTTGATTTTATGTTTGGTGATGTACTCGTACTGTTGATTGAAGAATTTTGTGGTAAGTTGAATGAAGAGTTGGGAGTATTTAATGAAGAAATATTTGCGGATGACGGTGAAGTGGTAAGAGGTCCTTTAGGTGAAATTAAATTGATGGTATTAACTGAGTGAGCAGAAGTGCACGGATCACCGGTATTTGGTAAATGTAGCAAGCTGCTATGCCGTTTTCTAAAAATATGACATAACTTTTTTGACCGACACTATTGTTTTGAATGGTTATCGCTCAAACAATTATAGCAGCGTGAAGCTTTCTGTATATATGATTGCCTTTCTGATATGCTCATATCTTTAAACTTATTAGGACACTGGTATAGGAAATACTATGTCTTACATATTGGGCAACTTATACAGCATTAGTTTGTATCACTGTATGTGATCGCCTTAAACTTGAAACCACATGAGGAACTGGTTTGCAAACGATATCACGTATGCCTTCAAGAGTATCCGCTCGCGTTAAGAGGCAATCAATGAAATCCTCTAGCGTAGGGTAATCGATCTTGGATGCTTGGTGTTGCCAAAACTGCCGACTTTCATCATCTAATTTGCTAACGATAATATACATGAGCCAAGGGTCTCTTGACTCACCTTGCGGTCCGATAGCTTTGAGTCCCCTTATTATTTATTCTGTGGTGTTGGCTAACTTCCGTATATTTGATGAATTAACACGTGATATAGCTGGAATATGGAAGAATGTTTCAATGTAACTGTTGATCGTAGCCTTCTTCCTGTCATATATTTTGCTCAATATCTGGTACGCCTCAAAATAGTTAGCATCCGTAACACAACCCAGTGGTTCCCCTTTTAACAAACCTTTTAAATATTGTAACTTTTGGGCGGCGAAAATCGAAGTCTGTTCATGGACGGAATTATTAAAGAGATCGAAGAAGCTTTGCCAATCTTGGTAGTCCCCTTCGAAAACTGGAATATGTAGCCTCTGTAATTTGGTTTCCACCGCGATTGCCTGAAAGGAGACTTCACCGTTATTAGCTGTTATATTGGCTTGATTTGATTGGAAAAGCCGTAAGGACCCGTTGAGTAAAGCAACAGAGTGGTAGTACATTTCGTCAAATACGTCTGTTTGGGACTCAACATCCGAGTCTACCTCAAACATTTGACTTTCTATTTTTAAAAACTCGGTCCATAGCTGGTTGGTCTTATCCAAACGTGCCTTGATTTCCTCATGGTTGGTATCAGGTTTAATAGATTCGGCATATGTGAGTATTTTTGTCATCTATCCCTTTATGGTAGAACGTTGCTTTTTAAGAGCTTCCATCACTTTATTGTAACACCTTTAACTAAATAACTGATTTGCCTAACACGTGGTTATAACTAGCACTATAAGAGCGCGCTTTACACTTAACTGTTACATATATTATAGGTAATCAGCGTAGCAAAACCGCACTTTAATAATATTTTCAACAAAAAAAGCTTTAGTACAAAATGTCTATGACCAACGAGATATTTTTCGTAATGAATCGAACAAAAAACAATGATAAATACCTGGAAAATTAATGATTTAAAACAAATTGAATATGATATTTAAATTTTATTAATAAGCAAACTAGAAACATAAGGATAAAAGAATACTTAAGGTTTTGTTGGTGTTGAATGATGATTTCCTTCCTGGTATGGTGAATTTATAATTGCACACGCTGGTGGTTGATGCGTTTTACACATCCGGCTCGAACGACCAAACAAATGTCGTGGACTATATAGGTCAATAAAACGCTTTTGCAAACTCCGTAAGGTATTTATCCGTAGTTCTTTTATTTTACTTATTAATTTTATTTATGAAATGATGAAAATTTATTTCTGATCGTTTAATTTTTATAACACGGTTTTATTTGGTATAGAATTTCACACAAGCGATCACTACTCTCTCGTAAATTGCAAGCAACTACTGGTACAAAAAAATTACATCCAAAAATCTAAACTTTACCTAAAGTATCTATCTCTTTTCGTAAACCATAACAAAAAATCTTATTATACTATATATTTGTGGCCATGGTGGCAATTTCTCATTGGCTCAAATAAACATTGAAAATATGTTAATGGTAAGTTGAGCCGCGGCTAATTTAAACTTAATTGGTAAATGCTATACTATTTTCATTTGGTTTAGACCTATGGTAAATATTTTTCGTTATTGACTAGGTACTTATAATTATTTTTTATATTAAATCTATTACATTCTTGATTTAGAAAATACACAAACGTCAAAAAATTATACAAACAAAGTGAGTGAGCTGAGTTGGAAAATACAAGATAAGTAAAATTAAATACATAATACATAATTGTTTGGTTTTCTAATTTAAGTTTGTTTTAGGTTGATCCTTGAAGGCTGCATGATTATGATTGGTTGTGAACAGAGAATAACTGCTGATTTCAAATAGTGGTAGAATTAGTTTCATCTTAAATCACATTCAAAAAATGATTGTTCCGTCTGCTCTCTGGACCGTCTGGAAATTATTTATTCCGTATGTATTTATTGAAAATTCTAAAATCTTACCTCAAAAAACCCAAATTCTTTGTCAACATCTCTGAAGCCCAAATTTCGGCTGATGTCCCATTAAAATCGATCTGAACGATTTCTTGAAATCCAGGGATTATGATTTTGTCATATTCACTGATGATACAACGATAGATTATATTAGTGATAAATTATCATAAAACATTTTACTTTGACTTAATAACTATTTAGAAATGATCTATAGTTTTTTATCAAATTTTATAAATCTTTCTAAATAAGAAGTAGTCTATTTCACTAGCTGTTAGAATGCTACCACAGCGTAATATCAATTTTAATTGAAACGTGAGTTTAAATACTTCGGAACTCATTTGGATTTAAACAGACGGAATAAATAAATTCTTATAAATATGACACTCTGTGGGAAAAAGTAGAGCCTTCTAGAGTATAAAGCCATAATCTTAATGACGTATTTTTTAGAAGCTTTTTTAGTGGTATAACTTTTCACTGATTTCCATAGGAATCTATAGTAAAAATGGTGTTTTTTAGCTTCAAGTTTTTCAATGAAAAAAGCATAAATATTATAAAATGTTTATATAAAAGTTTTCTACATATCTTTAAGAACAATATACAAGAAGGCCATATTGGTATTAAGTAAATATTAATTGCAGAAATATTAAAATTAAATTATTTTTAAAATATATTTTTTCGTACTTTCATTTTGAAAAATAAATCAAAGTTGGCTCTGACAAATTAAAATAATACTTGCTAAATTTATCTTTAGTTTTACTAGTGTACGTAAGATGTCTCAATGGTCACAGAAAAATACGAAAAAAAATTATTTAATCGCACAATTATCACACGTTCCTATATTTTGTGAATTTGTTTTGCTTTTCCTACAATTTTTGAACTTGAAATATCACCAGGTGGTAAATTTTGGTACGATTTTTCCAAATTTTTACGGCCATCACTGCCATCTATGTAATGTATATTGAATAATGACCAAACGAATCGTAGTAAGCTTTTATTTTAATTTGACCAGAATGCTGTTGTTATGAATTTTTTTTTATATTTTGGTTTAAATAAATCAATTATTACAAGAAAATGAAAACGATTTACTTTAACGACATTCATATATGTTGAAAATCAAACATTTAAGAAAGTATTTCAGAAATCATAATTAAGACTTTGTAACGTTTTCATTTAAAAATTTGTCTTAGGAAAAAAAGTAATTTCCCATATGTTTTGTGTGTTTTACTATGAAAAGTTCCGTTTTTTCCTCGTTTCTAATTCCCTTATAAAAGCTCAGATTTTTTGATTATGGCTCTATAAAATACAGGGTGCGCTGGAAAAAGTCGTCCGGGTCACATTTATTTGTAATTATTGGTAATAAAAATTAATGAATTTATTTCATTTATACATAAATATTTCATAAAATAAAAGAATTTAAATGAAACATTTACATATTTATGTACGTACTTGTTATTTTAATGCATAATGTACAAACACGCATTTTTGATTTAATTTTATATAACAGAAAATGCTGGGATTTATTATTATGTATTTTAATTTTTAATTTTTTGTTTAAGAATTAATAAAAATCGTATTATTGTTTTTGTTATTTTTATCGACAATTGTGAAGTGAACAAAAAATGTATATAAATAAATAAAATAAATGTATTTTTATTAATAACAATCATTTTAATTTTATCAAATTTTTCATTTAGTATATTGTTTATTTTAAATAAATATTTTTATTGTTATTTCTGTACCATTGACAATTTTATTTCGGTTTTCCTGAAAACAATACTGTCATCGATTATAATGAAAAGAAATAATTCTCTACGTTTTTACATAAATATTAAATAAATATTTATTATATTTTATATGTTTAATGTAGATAAATAAATTAACGATTACAAAATAAGTAAATAAATAATAATTTAAATTATGATTTTTTTCAAAATTAATATACAAATTATGAATTGTAATTTTATATCAACAATATATAAATTTGGTGCGTTTTTCGTTTTAATAAATGAATTAATTTTAATTAACTCATAAATTTATAATTAGTTTATAATGAATTTATAATTAAGTATGTAGGCAATATAATATGTTTGTGTTTTAAACATACATAAACAATAACAAAACGTATCGCAAATTTACACAAATACACACCACTGATGGTTGAGTATATAAGGTGGATATGTCCTGTTTGTACAAATATTGATAAACCAAATTTTATTTATTTATTTATTCACATGGGGACAATATAACCATAAATACGTGAATATTTATTTATAATTTATCGTCGTTTAATTGGTAACAGTTAATTGTAGACCATTAACATAAAACTATATGTAATATTTAAAATTTATGTTTTTGGTAATGTGGCGCTTTTATTTATATTTGTTTTGTTAATTTTTTGGTTTTCATATGTAAATACGTAATTAGTAAACTTAGCATTTGATAATTGCAGAACAAACAGTTCATCTTCAAAAGTTTAACAAGAAGAGAGACGTACATGTTTGAACGATCAATTTCTCATTGACGTATTTTAGTGTTGACAGTCTTCTAGTATTAATTTAATAATGAAAACTAATTATGAAAATGTGTGCAAGAAGAGGATATAGTCTCAGTAAAATTTACCAACAGCTATGATAAAAAGTTAAAATATATGCAGCTACAGCCTTGGCCAAAAATATAAAGCACCCCTATCTATTAGCATTATATATTAATATTATGTCTTTCTAAACAATGGGTGTTAACGAACGAGTCATCCCACCGAATGCGACCCTTAATTATTGAAAATCACCAATTTTTGTTTTGTTTTAGGTTCTTAACAAATAAAGTGTTTTAAATCAAAAAGAGTTTTCGTAAGTTTTTTGAGAAAAAAAGTGTGTTTGTGATAATTATGCCTAAAGCGTGCCAACTCAGTGAAGGAATAAGGGCACAAATTGTGTTGTTGGATTCCCAGGGTGTAAGCCAAATTAAAATATCCCAAAAATTAAAATGCTCTCGTGGAGCAGTTCAATCTACATTGAAAAGGGTTAAAGAGACCGGGGACTATGCCTATAAACTACGCTCAGGCAGAAATCGTATCACTTCGGTAAGAGACGATCGACAAATTGTGCGAAAATCTCTCAAAAACCGAAGAAAAACATCTGCTGAGATAGCTGCAGAGCATTTAACAGAACAAGAAGTTCACATTTCGGCACGGACAGTTAGAAGAAGGCTCCTGCAAGCTGGATTGAAAGGTTGTAAAGCAAGCAAAAAACCTTTGCTCTCACTTACCAACATAAAAAGTCGCTTGAGATGGGCTCGAGAACACAAACATTGGAATGACGTGGATTGGGCGAGAGTTGTTTGGTCAGATGAATCTACTTTTGAGGTAAATATAAAAAATAAATATTAAAAAATAATTAGTCAAAAAAAAAAATAAAAAATTGTGCTATATATTTTAAAAGAATTAATAGAGAAATTTATGTTAAATTTGATGGAATTCTTATAGATTTTTGGAACCCCTGGCGCAACCATCGCAAGAAGAATAGTCGGGGAAGCATACAATCCTGATTATACCGATAGGGCCTACCGTAAAGCATGGAGGGGGTAAACTGGGGTGGAAAAACTGTTGTTTTGTGAGGGTCCGATGAACAGTACCAACTATGTTACCGTCCTCGAGGCTGCATTGAATGCCTCAATTCGGCAAATCTTTGGGGAAACGGATAGTTCTTCGATAATTTATCAACAGGATAATGCCCCCTGCCATACTTCCCGCGTTACGATGAGTTGATTTCGAAAAAAACAAATTCGAGTCATGGACTGGCCCGCCCAGTCACCAGACCTAAATCCCATTGAAAATTTGTGGTCAATTTTAAAAAAAAAAATCAAGGATCGCAGTATGACTTCAAAGGAAGACCTCAAACGTGCGCTGACAGAGGAATGGAAAAATATATCGAGAAATACCTGCGAAAAATTAGTACGGTCGATGAATAAAAGAGTCCTGGCTGTCATCAAAGCCCAAGGAGGACCTACAAAATACTAAAATTAATAAAATATAAAAAGTATTTCCTAAAAATATTGAGTTTTAATTTTTGTCTTCATTCGTTTTGTAGATACTGCAATTTGGGAGGGGTGCTTTATAATTTTGGCCAGGTCTGTACATACAATAAAATTTTACCAGAGTTCCTTGAAAGATAATACATAAAATACTTTTAGAAAGTGCAAGTCAAGAAATTGTACATTTTAAATTAATGTAAATGTAAATTGTAAAATGTAAAATGTAAAATGTAAAATGTAAAATTTAAAATGTAAAATGTAAAATGTAAAATGTAAAATGTAAAATGTAAAATGTAAAATGTAAAATGTAAAATGTAAAATGTAAAATGTAAAATGTAAAATGTAAAATGTAAAATGTAAAATGTAAAATGTAAAATGTAAAATGTAAAATGTAAAATGTAAAATGTAAAATGTAAAATGTAAAATGTAAAATGTAAAATGTAAAATGTAAAATGTAAAATGTAAAATGTAAAATGTAAAATGTAAAATGTAAAATGTAAAATGTAAAATGTAAAATGTAAAATGTAAAATGTAAAATGTAAAATGTAAAATGTAAAATGTAAAATGTAAAATGTAAAATGTAAAATGTAAAATGTAAAATGTAAAATGTAAAATGTAAAATGTAAAATGTAAAATGTAAAATGTAAAATGTAAAATGTAAAATGTAAAATGTAAAATGTAAAATGTAAAATGTAAAATGTAAAATGTAAAATGTAAAATGTAAAATGTAAAATGTAAAATGTAAAATGTAAAATGTAAAATGTAAAATGTAAAATGTAAAATGTAAAATGTAAAATGTAAAATGTAAAATGTAAAATGTAAAATGTAAAATGTAAAATGTAAAATGTAAAATGTAAAATGTAAAATGTAAAATGTAAAATGTAAAATGTAAAATGTAAAATGTAAAATGTAAAATGTAAAATGTAAAATGTAAAATGTAAAATGTAAAATGTAAAATGTAAAATGTAAAATGTAAAATGTAAAATGTAAAATGTAAAATGTAAAATGTAAAATGTAAAATGTAAAATGTAAAATGTAAAATGTAAAATGTAAAATGTAAAATGTAAAATGTAAAATGTAAAATGTAAAATGTAAAATGTAAAATGTAAAATGTAAAATGTAAAATGTAAAATGTAAAATGTAAAATGTAAAATGTAAAATGTAAAATGTAAAATGTAAAATGTAAAATGTAAAATGTAAAATGTAAAATGTAAAATGTAAAATGTAAAATGTAAAATGTAAAATGTAAAATGTAAAATGTAAAATGTAAAATGTAAAATGTAAAATGTAAAATGTAAAATGTAAAATGTAAAATGTAAAATGTAAAATGTAAAATGTAAAATGTAAAATGTAAAATGTAAAATGTAAAATGTAAAATGTAAAATGTAAAATGTAAAATGTAAAATGTAAAATGTAAAATGTAAAATGTAAAATGTAAAATGTAAAATGTAAAATGTAAAATGTAAAATGTAAAATGTAAAATGTAAAATGTAAAATGTAAAATGTAAAATGTAAAATGTAAAATGTAAAATGTAAAATGTAAAATGTAAAATGTAAAATGTAAAATGTAAAATGTAAAATGTAAAATGTAAAATGTAAAATGTAAAATGTAAAATGTAAAATGTAAAATGTAAAATGTAAAATGTAAAATGTAAAATGTAAAATGTAAAATGTAAAATGTAAAATGTAAAATGTAAAATGTAAAATGTAAAATGTAAAATGTAAAATGTAAAATGTAAAATGTAAAATGTAAAATGTAAAATGTAAAATGTAAAATGTAAAATGTAAAATGTAAAATGTAAAATGTAAAATGTAAAATGTAAAATGTAAAATGTAAAATGTAAAATGTAAAATGTAAAATGTAAAATGTAAAATGTAAAATGTAAAATGTAAAATGTAAAATGTAAAATGTAAAATGTAAAATGTAAAATGTAAAATGTAAAATGTAAAATGTAAAATGTAAAATGTAAAATGTAAAATGTAAAATGTAAAATGTAAAATGTAAAATGTAAAATGTAAAATGTAAAATGTAAAATGTAAAATGTAAAATGTAAAATGTAAAATGTAAAATGTAAAATGTAAAATGTAAAATGTAAAATGTAAAATGTAAAATGTAAAATGTAAAATGTAAAATGTAAAATGTAAAATGTAAAATGTAAAATGTAAAATGTAAAATGTAAAATGTAAAATGTAAAATGTAAAATGTAAAATGTAAAATGTAAAATGTAAAATGTAAAATGTAAAATGTAAAATGTAAAATGTAAAATGTAAAATGTAAAATGTAAAATGTAAAATGTAAAATGTAAAATGTAAAATGTAAAATGTAAAATGTAAAATGTAAAATGTAAAATGTAAAATGTAAAATGTAAAATGTAAAATGTAAAATGTAAAATGTAAAATGTAAAATGTAAAATGTAAAATGTAAAATGTAAAATGTAAAATGTAAAATGTAAAATGTAAAATGTAAAATGTAAAATGTAAAATGTAAAATGTAAAATGTAAAATGTAAAATGTAAAATGTAAAATGTAAAATGTAAAATGTAAAATGTAAAATGTAAAATGTAAAATGTAAAATGTAAAATGTAAAAGTTTACATTTTACATTAAACAAATTTGTGATAGTCAAATCTGGGTTACCGCCTTTCTTAAAAATACTGTATTTCGCTCTTTTCGCGGTTCCGAAAATCCAATATTCATGTTTTTCAATTTCCATTTTTAATTTCAAACTTCTTCCAAAAAAAACAAAACCGTTGAAATGTCAACAAAAAAGAAACTGACCTTTATAGACTCTAAAGTGTACTTTACTGGTCTAAACGAATAACGTAGGATTCTTCCAGTATTGAATATAGATAGGGTTAATGATCGGTTTTGACTATCGAATCAGCCTTGTATATTTATTCTGTAGATTTTTTATTTTTTTTTCAATTAAAATGGCCAAATGCCACAAGCACGGAATATACTTCCATCCAGTGATCGGTGTTAAGTTGTGTTAACCACCTAGTAATTCTTGCTCTATTGTAACGAGTGTCATCTCGCACCTCAGTTTTTCTTTTTTTTTTGGTAAGAATCTTAAAAATTAAAAATCTACCCGTGTTGGGAACTATTTGATGTTGAAAAACTTACCTAATGTTGTTTCGGTTACTTAAATTTTGATGTATATTCAAACGAATTATAAAGTTCAAAACACTTAGGTTAGTAAATAAAAGCTCTCAAAATATTGACATAAGCTCACCTATTTTCTTTCACAATATTTCATGTATTTTGTTTAAATTTTCATAAATAAATATTAAATAATTGCGCTCCAGTAACACACATTAAATTTAATATTCATTAAAATATTTTAACATAATTCTCAATCGATTTTATATCAAAATTATTTCCCGATAAATTAAAATTACTTTCGTTTACATAATTATACACTGTTTCCCCATATTTATGTTCGTATACCAATTTTTTTTTTTGTTGCGGGCTTGAGATTTATTCATTTGGAATAATTGATTACAGTCAGATTAATAAAATATTGGCGTTGTGGAAAAAAAAAAAAAAAAAAAATGTGGAAAAAAGTCGGAACAAAAAAATTATGTTTATATTGCACAAAAAAGCACAACAACAAAAACCAACAAAAAATGAAAATTTAATCCGTAATAACGTAAAATCTCATTAAACGAAACAAAACAGAAAGTTATATACATTATTACTTGTAAGACGAACGAACAAACGAAAGAACAAAAAAGTTAATGAAGATTTTGATTATAAATTGTTCTTCGATCGGAGATAGAAGACTGAAAGTTTTTTTGGTTGTTGTTGTTGTCTTTTCTATTGTGTTTTTCTATATACATATTTTATACTTACACTGTTTACTGTCTGTTTCGTTCGTTTTAATTTTAAATTGTAAGTAAAGCTGAGAGATTTAAACGAAATTTTTAAATTGTCTGTTGTGTGGCTATATCTGGGATCAACAATTTTTCTTGATTCTTAAATTAAAATTAAAAGATGGATTTTCATTAAAAACTAAGCTGGAAGTCATCATACAATGGACTATTATGGGAAGAATGAAACTGTCATTATTAGGCGTAACGTCCATAATTAAAATATCTGGAACACATTCCTAATGGTTTTCACTATAACAACATTAGAAAGTTTCGAACGTCGTAAAACCATTTGTGAAATAGCTACTGATCCAAAGACAACAAAAAAAAAGGTTTTCTGCCTCAGATAGTTAGTTACGGGAGATGAAAAATGGATTTATTATGAGAATCCCAAACGCCAAAAATCTTAGGTGAAGCGTGGTGAAACTGGTCTATCGCAACCAAAGCGAGATATCCATTGCAATATGGTTATGCTCTGTATCTGGTAGGATAAGAAAGGTGTGGTTTATTATGAACTACTGGAATCAGGTGAAAATATCAATGGCGATATGTGCCGACGACAACTAATACGTTTGAAATGAACTATAGAGGAAAAACGACCAGAATGGGTGAATAGACACAACAAATTAATTTTTCAGCATTACAATGCAAACCACATGTTGCAAACGTTGTGAAAAATTATTTACAAGGACAGGACTGGGCAGTTCTACCACACCAGACACAGCTCCTTTAGATTAATACTTTTTCCGGTCGATGCAATCGTGTCTTTCTGAACAGCGGTTCAGAAAGATGATTTTATCGCCTCCAAAGCCAAGAGAGGAAATTTTCGAGGAAAGGAGAGGGAATCCGTAAAATGCCTGAAAAATGGGGGAAAGTTGTAGCGGTAAATGTAGTATAATTTCAATAAATAATTCCTTCATTTTCTAAACAAGCAAATGTGTTTTATTTTAACAAAAAAGGGCGGAGTGATATTCACACACAATATACATTTTACTTTGCTCTGGGATTTTACCACAAAAACTAACGCAAAACTTATTGAAACCTTTAAAAATATAGTCTTGTAACCAATTCAGCTGGTAACAGGAAACGATTGCGACAAAAAGCTGAAATAGCATTTACATAAATTTTGTTTGTTGAGTAAAACACAAACATATAAATGTGCCGATACAGCACATACTTATATTTTGTAATTAACCATATAAATTAAACGTATATAACGTTAAATCTGATACTTCCGTTTAGTGAAGTAAATTATTATATATAAACTGTAAATTTTTAATAATAAAGACAGAAGTTATAAAATCAGTAAACATATCGCTTCTCATTCAATTAAACTATTTATTTAGAATTAGTAGACTAGCTCCGACCCACGGTAGGCGCACTAGTTCCTAAATAAACATTGGTCCTTCGAAACAAAAAACAACCAGCGATAAAAAACTAATAAACTAAAAAGCCAAACACCAACCGGCCAATAAGTTATTAAAATATACTTCGAATCCAGCAGAACTAATTAATCCATCGAAATTAAAGTGAAATAACAACCAGGGAAATCCAGTTCATCAGTCACAAAACAACCGGCCGTAATGGATGACCTACTTTGTCAACAAGACATAATTAGGGGGAAAATAGCTCAATTCGAGAGAAATTACAAAAAGGATGGACAAGCTCGCAAGACGAAGAAGTATCTGGAAACGAAGATAGAACAATGGAAAGCTCTATACACAGAGTTCGTAAAAACAGACGAACAAATCTACGACAGTGATCCACCAATCGATAAAAGCCATCCATACACCAACCTAAGAGCTACGGTGGCATCAACATATAAAAAACTCATAGATGAAATGCGCGAGCTGTTAAACAATCCGCGACCGCTAACACCGACGCAATCGTACAGCCAGGAATTCATACCGCCAGAGACGAACGAGTCTAGCAATCATTTAGAACTAAACATCAAAACGCCGATAGATCAAAGCAGCAACAGTACACTCAACCAAATGCTACGACGACAGGATTTTAAAATGAGGCAATTGTACAGAGAAATAGCAAAGGCCAAAGATGTTTTGGAAGAAAAACATAGTACGAATCGATAGACATGAAGAGCTTTGTGTTGAGGCTTCAGACGATGACAATAAGAGGCTAGGATACTTCACAAGAGGGGATTATGAGGCGTTAAGACAGAAGTACACAAAGGTGGCAATTGAAATGAACACTGCGATAGAAGAAACACCAGCTACCAGTGGGATAACATCAGAAATAAAGCTGAAACCGATTGAAATACCCACATTTTATGGAGATTATAATATTCAAACGTCTGATAGATCAAAATCAAACCCTCTCAGATACACATAAAATAAACTCTCTGAAAACCCATCTTAATGGAGCAGCAGCTAAGCTAATATGTCATTTGGAATCAACTGCTGACAATTATCAAATGGCCTGGCGTACGTTAAACAATAGATACAACAACAAACGCTTAATTATATCAGCTGACCTAAATACGTTACTAAACCAACCATCAATTAGTACAGAATCATCAGCCGCAATTAGGAATTTGCACGACACAACTAACGAGTGCATACACGCAATCAGAAGTCTAGGAATAAGTGTCGAATCTTGGAATTCATTTCTAATCATCAGCTTATCGACGAAATTGGACAATGAAACACGACGAATATATGAAAGTTCGCTCCAGAACCCAGCGGAATTCCAGAAAACCGAGGAATTTCTGAAGTTTCTTGAACAACGCTTTAATTCCTTGGAAGTATCGAGTAGCCCTAAAAATCAATCGCAACAACCAAAACCACAAGCAGTAAGACAAACGTTTGCCACAACAACCCTACGCGAGATTTGCATCTATTGTCAGATGAACCATACATTAGACCAATGTACACGGTTTAGGCAGCTGTCAGCAACAGATAAAAACCAAAAAGTGCTACTACACCATCTATGTAGAAGATGCCTATCATCAACATATCAAACGTACCATTGCGACCAAGAGATAAGATGCTCGAGCTGTAATGGGATACATCATACTATTTTGCATACGGCAAAGCCCAAAGTACAAACCACGAGCACGTCTGAAGTAAAAAACTTTAAACTAATAACAAACGTAAATCATGAAAAAGAACACGTGTTGTTAGCAACAGCAATGGTCAAATGTGCCAATCATAATGGAAGCCACACTACATTAAGAGTCCTGATAGGCCCAGGGTCACAAGCAACTTTCATTACCGAGGAAGCAGTTCAAAGATTGAAGCTTAAGGGGCAGAAAGTATATGCCAAAATAGCTGGAGTCGGTGGTCACTATATTGGGGAGGTAAAGAAAATAGTGAGCCTCAAAATCCAACCGGTCAGAGAATCGGAATTTGAATTACACTTAGATGCTTTAGTATTTCAAAAACTCACGACACTGCTACCAGAACAACGGATACAAACTGAAGGCTGGGAACATCTAAACAACCTAGAGCATGCAGATCCAAATTACAACACACCGGGCTCCATAGACATTTTGCTTGGAGCGGATTATTATCCAAAGATCGTATTGGGTGATATAATAAAAGGAAATCCTGAACAACCAATGGCGCAAAAAACCGAATTAGGATGGATCGTGTTCGGAAAATTCATCAGCCCAAGTGTCCAACATCACCACATAAAATCTATGATATCGTACATCGACTTAGAAAGTCAGTTAAAAAGATTTTGGGAGATTGAAGAAGTCCACGTAGAACGAGAACTTACCGATTCAAAAGAACTACAAAAGATTAGAAAATGGTGCATACCAGGTCGCATTTCCATTTAAGAGCGACGATTTCAAATTAGGCGAATCAAGAAAAAAAAGCAACAGCACGCCTCCTTCAAGTGGAAAAACAACTAAATAAGAACATCCAGATGAAGAATGAATATAAAAGCTTCATTGATGAATACATCCAATTGGATCATATGCAAGAAATAAACCAACGTGATGATGCAGGTAGAAACTACTTTCTACCACACCATGCCGTAATCAAAGATGATAGCTCAATAACCAAGCTTAGAGTAGTCTTTGACGCTTCAGCAAAAACATCAAATGGAATATCATTAAATTACCTAATACACACCGGCCCAACAATACAACAAACACTCGTAGAGATATTGCTACGTTGGAGAAAGCATAAGTACGTGTTTAAAGCTGACATCGAAAAGATGTTTAGACAAATAAAAATCCGTCCACACGATCAAAACTACCAGTTGATACTATGGAGAAACGACAAAGGTGCAATCACAACAAACAAGCTGGAAACAGTCACGTACGGAACAGCCTCGGCCACATATCTAGCCACAAGAGTGCTACACCAACTAGCTCAAGATGATGGCGACCAATACCCAGCAGCAAAAAGAGCAGCTACTGAAGATTTTTATGTAGACGATATATTGTCAGGAGCGAGCACGATCAAAGAAACTATCACAATTCAAGAACAATTAGACAAATGTTTGAGATAAGGAAACTTTAATCTGAGAAAATGGAGTAGCAACAACCAGAAGATACTAGAAAACATAGATACTGAGTATCGAAATAAAAACAACCACACAATCAAAATAGGGGAAACTATTAAAACCCTCGGTATCTTATGGAATCCTACAGAAGATATTTTCCAATTTAAAATCAAACCACTAAATATCGAAGCACCTATAACCAAGAGAAGAGTGCTGTCCGAAACTTCCAAACTTTTTGACCCCATAGGGTGGCTGGCACCGGTTATAGTAAAAGCAAAAATAATTATGCAACAACTATGGCTATTAGGAATTGATTGGGACGCACAACTACCCACTGAATTAGAAACAAAATGGATTTGCTATGCTACCCAATTGCAGACGTTAGAAAAAGTAAAGTGACAAAGATGGTTAAGTCACAAAAGAGACAACACAGGCGAATTACAGGGGTTCTGCGATGCATCAGAAAACGCATATGCAGCAATAGTTTACTACAAATCCAAGATTGCAAACAACCAAGGCAAAGTAGTTTTAGTCACTGCGAAAACAAAGGTTGCACCGTTAAAATCCAAATTAACCATCCCCAGATTGGAATTGTGTGCAGCTGTATTACTGTCAAAATTAGTCAAGAAAACCAAACAAGCATTACAAGAACCGGATATAAAAACATTTGCATGGACCGATTCAATGATAACGTTAGCATGGATTAAAGGGAAACCTAATAGATTTAAAACATTCATAGCGAACAGGATAGTGGAAGTCCAATCCGTATTATCTCCACTACAATGGGGCTACGTAAAATCCGAACAAAATCCAGCTGATTGTTAATCGAGAGGATTGAACCCTACCAGCTTAATAGATCACTCTCTCTGGTGGAACGGACCAAGCTGGCTCAGAGACTCCTTCGAATATGCCTTACAACCACAAATTGAAGAAACTACAGAGGAATCCATGGATGAAGTATGCGCATTCACTACCACAATCGAAGGTGAGAACGCCATATTGAAGCTGATAGAAAGATGTTCTTCGTTCACAAAAGCAATAAGGAGTATCGCTTATGTTCTTAGGTTTATGAAAAGAACAGCTAAATCGTCATCAAGCTTTCTGACAACCAAAGAACTTAACGACAGTTTGAGTTTAGCCTTAAAGGTAATACAAGGGGCGTGCTTAGGAACGTTGGACAAACACTATGGAAAACAAAGCGAATCAAAACTTCTTACCCTTAATCCGAAAATCGGCATCGACGGATTATTACGAGTGGGCGGAAGGCTGTCTAACGCCAGAGTGAGTTTCGACATTCAACATCCAATAATTATTCCTCATAAGGGTCATTTCACAACGCTGCTGATAGACTACGCACACAAGATGACGCTGCACGGGAGCAAATCCCTCACGCTTGCATTCATTCGCTAGAAGAACTGGATAATAAAAGGTCCACTAGCAGGAAAAACTTTTATCAATAAATGTGTAGTTTGCTACAAACATCAAGCACGGACTATGAACCAACTGGTGGGAGATCTTCCAACAGCAAGAGTAACTCCAACCAGACCATTCACTCACAAAGGAGTAGATTATGCTGGGCCTTATCAGATCCGATGCACGCCAGGACGAGGTAACAAAAGCTATAAAGGATATTTAGCGGTGTTCGTCTGTTTTGCAATAAAGGCATTTAGACGCTTCACAGCACGTCGAGGTAATTGTTTGGACCTCTACAGCGACTGTGGCTCTAACTTTATAGGGGCGTCAAAACTGATGAGGAACGATCTCAGCGCAGCATTGAAACAACTACCCGAAAAGCTTGCAGAACAGCTTTCAAGGGATGGCACCCGATGGCATTATATAACACCAAGGGCACCTCACATGGGTGGACTATGGGAAGCTGCAGTTAAGTCCGTCAAGTATCATCTACGTAGAATAATTGGAGAACAACTGCTAACATTTGAAGAGATGACAACAATAGTTTGTCAAATAGAAGCATGTCTCAACTCCCGGCCTCTTCTTCCACTGTCATTAGATCCAAATGACTTTACAACTTTAACACCCGGACATTTTCTGATAGGTGAACCACTACGAACGATGCCAGAACCAAGCCATTTAAATCAAAACATCAACCATTTAGCACGATGGAGACTTCTGCAGAAAATAACACAAGAATTTTGGAAGGTCTGGCTAACCGAATACATATTGCTGTTACAGAAGCGAAGCAAATGGAACGGAACGGAACCAAATATAGCGAAAGGAGAGCTAGTACTCATTAAGGATGATGATCTGCCTCCAGGAAAGTGGCCTCTAGGAAGAATTCATGAGGTACATAGTGGTAACGATGGTTTGGTTAGTACAGTGACAGTAAAGAACACCAACGGAGGATTACTCAAAAGGCCAATTACTAAGATCAGTCGCCTGCCAATTGAGGACAATGAACAATGCGAGAAGATACCCTTGTCAGAAGAAATCCAAACAGATACAGTTGAAGCCAACGATAGTGCAAAACAACAAAAACGAGTGACAAGACCAAGCACCAAGTCCAAGCTGCTACTTCACACTTTTGCAATAATCTGTGCATTAGGAGTAATAACAGCAGAAACACCTGCACGATACAATATATCGAGATTCTCTTTCCATCCCGGGATCTACCTTGATAAAATTCGGCAAAGATGTCTAATCAACGGAGAATGGAGGATCATAACCTACTATAATCTCACTTCCTATTGGGCAGAACTAAACCACCTTGAGAACGCTGCTCGTCAACTAGACAATTTATGTTCGAACAGAACGCTTATACAACCAGTACACACTGATGCGTTTAAGTACTGTGAAACCCTTGTCTCACAGATAAAATCACTCCACGTCGAATTAAATGAGCAAAACGAGGTATTAAACGCTTTAGACGGAAACAAAATCACCCGTAAAAGAAGGGCGCCTTTCGATTTTGTAAGTACGATTGCCAACGAACTATTCGAGGTGCTAGATCAAAGGGATGGAAAAACTTACAAGGAAAGCATAGAAAAATTAAATGCCAACCAGCAGCACCACAAGGAATTATTACAAAACCAGATGTCGATATTAGAATCAACTATCAACATTATGAAACACACCCATGAGGAAACTACCCAGAAGTTTGAAGCATATAATCAAATTCTAACAACTATCCTGTTCCATGAAGAATTTACCGATCTAGCTATACACACAATGCTAGAGATGATGAAACTACGAAACTTTCAAACCGCCATAATCAACACCATCACAGAAGTCCATCAAGGCACACTCGATCCCCTGATCCTAACTCCTCACCAACTTCAGGAGCAAGTAAAACAAATCATTGCTAACGTTAAACCAAGTCAGGATATGCCATACCGAAGTAAGAATATAGCCGCCATTTATAAAATAGCCACCGTCAAAACCATAAAAATAGGGGCAACAGTCATATTCGAGATCAAAATTCCATTAGTACAGAGGACTCGATATAACATATACCACTCTATGGCAGTCCCAACGATTCATCAGGAAGACTACATATACATCAAGCCATCAGGACAATAAATTTATGCAGCTCTCGTCCGAAGAACTGAATACTTGTACCAACCTCAATGACGAATATCTTTGCGATATACATCAACCACTGAATTCATATCAATCAGATACAAGTAGCTGTGAGATGCAACTTTTCCAGCAGACCAGTGCCGTGCCTGCTAGTTGTGAAATCCACAGAATAAACATTACCTCGTTATGGATTCCGTTACGCCGTCATAACGCCTGGATCTTTGTAATCAAATCCAAGGTTATTTATAATGTGATTTGTGAAAGCGGCAGCGGAACGGTTGAAACAAGAACCACTTTCATCCAAGGAGAGGGAATCCTAACACTAGATCCAAACTGTGTGTTGAAGGGAGAAACATTCACATTGGCAGGATACAGAGCATTTAACAGCAAATTGGAACTCTCTTTCACACCACGGTTTAATTTGAGTGATAAAATAACGTTAGATCATACCGTCAGAGTAAATCGAAGTTTACAATTCAACTCGGATATCGAAGCCATTCAAGAATCAATCCAAAATCAACAAAGGAATCTAAGGGCATCAACTACCGAAGTGAACATGCATGACGATCATCACTATACAATATCTTATGTTATTATAGGAATATTGATGATCGCAGCAGCCATCATATATGTTAAGTACAGAAAAGCAACTCCGGCTGCAGCAGCTCCACTTCCAGGCCCGTAGATAATCCTTCGGGCAGCAACAACTAGGCCCCGGGAATATGTTACCAATTCAGCTGGTAACAGGAAACGATTGCGACAAAAAGCTGAAATAGCATTTACTTAAATTTTGTTTGTTGAGTAAAACACAAACATATAAATGTGCCGATACAGCACATACTTATATTTTGTAATTAACCATATAAATTAAACATATATAACGTTAAACCTGATACTTCCGTTTAGTGAAGTAAATTATAATATATAAACTGGAAATTTTTAATAATAAAGACAGAAGTTATAAAATCAGTAAACATATCGCTTCTCATTCAATTAAACTATTTATTTAGAATTAGTAGACTAGCTCCGACCCACGGTAGGCGCACTAGTTTCTAAATAAACAAGTCTTGCATAGCAGGATGAAATTTTCGTGGTACATAAGGAACCTTCAATTCTTAAGGATCTAAAGATGCAGTAAGTCAGTGATGAAATTGTAGTTTTTTTACTTCGTTTTTTCCATTTTCCGGACCAGTTTATTTATTAAAAAGATTAAGAAAACTTTTGCACTGAAGTAGTTTTGTGATAAAAGTGATTTTTTCAAGTAATTCATTCATTCATGTTATATCGCATATCGTGTTTTTCTTCTTTAAGATAATAATCTGTGATTTTAACTATGCTAATCTGTATATGTTATACCATCTACTTGTAATGATATTTTATACAAACCAAAATAATTTCCTTCTATGTATAACAGAAGTTTTATAAGTTTAAATTGAAACCAAAAGCTCCATAGTCATTAACAAAAAAAGAAAAAAAATAGTTACAAATTTAATTTCCTTTGAGCAAACCAAAAACTAAAATTGAGGTTAAAATAAATAAGAAAAGTGTACGGTGAGAAATTTACCACTTTTTGATATTTAATTAATTGGAAAATAAATCCAATATTGCTTTTTCACATCAAGGTTCGTATAGCAACAATACTAATAGTAAAAAAAGTTAAACTTTGGAAAGCGCACATAAACGGAAAAGGATGAAAATTTTCTATTTTTCCATTACCAATTTTTTTTTTTTTATTTTGTATACTGTAATAATAGTCTAGTAGTGTGTTGAAGGTACGTATATATAATAAATTAATCTATTAAATTAAAAGAAAATTTGTTGCCATTCTAGTCCCATTTTCCATTGTGTTTCAGAAATGTCAATTGTATTGATATGTTTCTTAATGTAAGGCACCTTTTTAAGCTTCTTAAACTTTCCTCTTACATACAAAAAAAAAAAAAAATTCAAAGTAATACCTTCTTTAACGAAAAAAGCTTATTATATTTATAAAATTATAAATATAATATAATATAATTGTAAAAACAACGTCAAAGTTTCGTTTTTTTTTTGTTTAAGCTTTGTGTAACATTAATACGAATAGTTGATCTTAAAATTAGTTTGGGACGTTAAACACAAGAAATGTATTCGTGTGTTTTTTTTTTGGTTTGATGGTATTAATGTCAAAGCGATCTAATCTTAAGTCCTTTTGATAAATTTTTGGGGTTTTTCACATAATTGGGGACATACTAAAATTAATTAGCAATAAGTGTTAAATATTAAATACACACATGCCTCTATATATATATATTGTGTGATAATCATATTAAAACACCCACGTTTTAGTTTCCTATCATTGTCGATGACAACAACAAACGACGTTATACAGAGTACACACAAGCATGAAATGTTAAACTTTTCCTTCCAGTCTGCTTAACATCCAACAAATAAAAAAATAGACGACGAAGAAGAAAACAAACAGAGAACTTCTACACATAGTGTATATAGTATACAATGAAAAAAGTGTAATCAATTATTCCAAATGAATACACTTAAAACTGTTTCTTTAATGCAAATAATAATCTTATGCACAAAAGAAGATACATTTTTCAGTTTTTGTGTTGTTTACTTTGGCGGCACAAATAGAATCAAAACGAATTTTTTTTAATTTTTTTTTATGTTGCAGAACGATTTGATTACTATTCGTTAGATGTTAGATATACAATTCAAGTTGAATGTTTTGTTTTGTTGTTTTTTAACCAACTTCTAAGTGTTTTTTATATTTCAAAATGTAAACGAAATTATTGTTGAATATTTTTGAAATCGTTTCCAACCCAATTGTCACGGTTAGATCCACGAATTTTCCTTTGAAAAATGTTGGCCAAAAAAATATTACGATGCGAAAATAGCAGGTATGTGAAATATGATGATTTGCTTGAAAAACTTTATTAATGTGTGAAATTTAAATAATTGAACTAGCAACAATAATTGTTGGAAGGACTACCAGGTTGCGCTCCTTATTCGAGTCTATTTGACTTACAATAAAGAACGCTTTTCCAGAATACAACGATCGCACAAAGACAAAGTAGCGAAAACTTCAATTACATAGAACAAAGACACACCAGCAGTTCTTTTGAAAAAAGCAAAGGTTAGCAGTGTTTACAGATTATGTCCGGGCACCCAAACATTTAAGAAAATTACACTGAAATTGTTTACGTTTCACTGCTAGTGGTTATTATTCAGGCGGAACTAAATTACTAAAACATAATTACCAGTAAATGTTAGTTGGTTTTTAATGCTAGTAGTGTTGTGGGACACTTTAAATTGGTCCAACAATAATTAAGATAGACAATGAATTATATTTGTATTCCTCATATTCAACAGGAGCGCCTGTTAGGAATTACCTGTTCAATAATTCGGGACTTTTGTGTTTTTTGCGCGATCCATACATGTGTTAGTAATTTACCTGGGGCTCTCAGAGTGGTGCCAAACCAATGTAACCGATGTGCGGCAGGAAGAAAATACATCAATGGGGGGGGGGGGGGATTTATAATTAGTGTATAGTGAAATTATTTTCGACTACAGATAGCTGTAATTAATATATGCTAGCTATAACGGATTATTTCAGCAAATAACCGGAGATATAGTGTTGAAGCCACTGAAGATGACAAACCCTAAAAAATAAAGGAAATTAAATCAGAAGAAATTATATACAACACATTACTAGACACTTATCTTAAATTTGATGTTCCATCGAAATCACTGTAATTCCCATAATATGCATCATAACCTAAAATCAAATTACTAATTATTTAAATTTTTTATTTTACTTATTTAATACATTTTGAATACTTATCTTATATTGTTATGTAATACCTTAAATTTATATTTTAATCTTAAATCAAACAAAAATTTGAATTAATTTAGATTTAAATTTAATAATGAAATTTACCTTGTTTACCTTTTCGCTGAATTTGTTTATGTTTTAATAATGACACAAAATTACCCTGAATGCATACATGTTCACATTAAAAACCATACAAATGTTAATTAATCTTAACTTAGACACAAAACACAAAAGTATAAGAAAGATTATACCGAAATAAAATGTTAAGCCGGTGCGAACCTCGCGCCACTCTTTAAATATTGTTTTCTGGTACTAACATTAGGTGTCTAGTAAGGGAAACAAATTCATTTACATATGATATGAAATTTTGTATTTTAAATGGAATATATATTCCCTTCACTGTAAAGTATATTCTCAATTTCTCATGTATTTTTCATTCGTTTTGACTTCGTTTTTGTATTTTCGTAATTATGTACAAAGCATTAACATAGTATATATATACATATATATACATATATATATATATATATATATATATATATATATATATATATATATATATATATATATATATATATATATATATATATATATATATATATATATATATATATATATATATATATATATATATATATACACAGCTTGGCCAAAAATATAAAGCACCCCTATCTATTAGCATTATATATTAATATTATGTCTTTCTAAACAATGGGTGTTAACGAACGAGTCATCCCACCAAATGCGACCCATAATTATTGAAAATCACCAATTTTTGTTTTGTTTTAGGTTCTTAACAAGAAGTTGTAGCGTCGTAAAATTTTTTTATTTTAGTTTCGTATTTGATCGTGTGCAGTCTTCACATAAAGTGTTTTAAATCAAAAAGAGTTTTCGTAAGTTTTTTGAGAAAAAAAGTGTGTTTGTGATAATTATGCCTAAAGCGTGCCAACTCAGTGAAGGAATAAGGGCACAAATTGTGTTGTTGGATTCCCAGGGTGTAAGCCAAATTAAAATATCCCAAAAATTAAAATGCTCTCGTGGAGCAGTTCAATCTACATTGAAAAGGGTTAAAGAGACCGGAGACTATGCCTATAAACTACGCTCAGGCAGAAATCGTATCACTTCGGTAAGAGACGATCGACAAATTGTGCGAAAATCTCTCAAAAACCGAAGAAAAACATCTGCTGAGATAGCTGCAGAGCATTTAACAGAACAAGAAGTTCACATTTCGGCACGGACAGTTAGAAGAAGGCTCCTGCAAGCTGGATTGAAAGGTTGTAAAGCAAGAAAAAAACCTTTGCTCTCACTTACCAACATAAAAAGTCGCTTGAGATGGGCTCGAGAACACAAACATTGGAATGACGTGGATTGGGCGAGAGTGGTTTGGTCAGATGAATCTACTTTTGAGGTAAATATAAAAAATAAATATTAAAAAATAATTAGTCAAAAAAAAAAAAAAAAATTGTGCTATGTATTTTAAAAGAATTAATAGAGAAATTTATGTTAAATTTGATGGAATTCTTATAGATTTTTGGAACTCCTGGCGCAACCATCGTAAGAAGAAGAGTCGGGGAAGTATACAATCCTGATTGTATAGTGCCTACCGTAAAGCATGGAGGGGGTAAACTGATGGTGTGGGGTTGTATGGCATCATCAGGGGTGGGAAAACTGTTGTTTTGTGAGGGTCCGATGAACAGTACCAACTATGTTACCGTCCTCGAGGCTGCATTGAATGCCTCAATTCGGCAAATCTTTGGGGAAACGGATAGTTCTTCGAGAATTTATCAACAGGATAATGCCCCCTGCCATACTTCCCGCGTTACGATGAGTTGGTTTCGAAAAAAACAAAATCGAGTCATGGACTAGCCCGCCCAGTCACCAGACCTAAATCCCATTGAAAATTTGTGGTCAATTTTAAAAAAGATAATCAAGGATCGCAGTATGACTTCAAAGGAAGACCTCAAACGTGCGCTGACAAAGGAATGGAAAAATATATCGAGAAATACCTGCGAAAAATTAGTACGGTCGATAAATAAAAGAGTCCTGGCTGTCATCAAAGCCAAAGGAGGACCTACAAAATACTAAAATTAATAAAATATAAAAAGTATTTCCTAAAAATATTGAGTTTTAATTTTTGTCTTCATTCGTTTTGTAGATACTGCAATTTGGGAGGGGTGCTTTATAATCTTGGCCAAGGCTATATATATATATATATATATATATATATATATATATATATATATATATATATATATATATATATATATATATATATATATATATATATATATATATATATATATATTATACATATAGCTTAGCCATTCCATTAGCCACATTTGGAAGAGAAAGAAAACTTATCTATATAGTTTTGTTTATGTTGGTTTTTTATACATACATATTATAGTATGCACAAATACATAACACAACATATACTTTTAAATAGATTTTTTCTGCATCGAACTATTTAATTTATGAATAAAGGAATTGAAAACGTAGAAAATATTTCATTCATGGTTTTATCTAATTTTGTGCTACTTCTACGAAATTTTATTTATTTTTCCTTGCATTCAAAATATTCAAATAGTTTGTGCAGGCTAAACTTGTATTACAGCGTAACCCAATCCTATGAAATTAAAAATAGATTAAATAATAATTTTTTAAGATGGTTTTTATTTTAAATATATAAACAATCTAAGCTTTTTATTTTAATACAATCTAAAAATGAAAGTTTAAAAAATCACAAAATTTTGATTTTCAAAACGAATAAAAAATAAAAACATTTATTTTATAAGTTTGTGTAAAATGCATTTTGTGAAGTAAAATTCAAATCATCATTTGCTTTTTATTTACTCAATAAGAAGTAAATAAAAGCAACTGATGATGCGAATTTTTGTTCACGATATGCACTATGCATAAATTTTTAAAATATGTAAATGTTTTTAACATATTTTGTAAACCAAAATTTGGCGGTTTTTAAACTTTCATTTTTAAATTGTGTGTGATTTACGGTATTCCTAAATTAAAAAACGGTTTGAAATTCAAAATCATTTTGGAAAAAATCAATACAATTTGTATTAAATTTTTATTCTAGAGAAAAGTACAGATGATATAGTCCAGTTAATCTGTAAAAAAGGTTAAAAATGAGAAATCGATTAGTTCGGAACACCCTTAAAATGGGAAAACTCTCTTCATTTCTACCTACTTTTTAATTATTTTACAAATTGCTAACTTTTTCAACATAGCATTTTTATTTAACTAGACCAAATATGAAATGTTCAACTTCTGGTGGAAACAATGAGCTTTCCAGGTTAAACATGAAAAAAACGATTTTTTTGCTAATTTACTTATTTTATTTGTTTAAATTTTTAATTCAATTATTTCTTTCGGTTATTTAACCAAATATAATTATTGAACAATTAAATTAACAATTTTCAGTTCATTTTAACATTTAAAATTATGACAATTAATTTTATATTAATTTGAAAAAAAAAAAAAACAAATATTATAAAATTAAATATTTAATTAAATAGTTAAAATATTTTTTATGTATTCTATATTAAATAATATTATAATATATTTAAAATATTTGTAGTTAATAATTAAAATAGTTATATTTAAAATAGTTGAACAAAGATTTCTATCGGTTTGTAATATTACAATACTTTTATTACGAAGAGCGAAATTATCAAGAATTTTGCAAGTTCAGTTTCGATCTGAATGAGAATTATGAAAAATTTAATTTGTTTTTCCATCTCATGCTATAGCGACTTAATTGTTAATTGCAGATACATTTATTAGTGCATTAATACAAAACAAAAAGATAACCAATACCAAACAGCCAACGCTTTTTGGGCACATTTTTTTTGGAAATGGGGTGATTTCGAATTCCGAGTTTTGACTTAAGCGACAAGTTTTCAATAATATTTAAGCCCGGTGATGTGTGGTACTTTCATAACTTCGAGACAATTATACAAAAGTCATTATTGGACGATATAAGATGAACTCCTGATAAATTTCGAAACAATCTTTAATTCCAAGCTTTTTAACACTCCAAGGGTTAAAAAGCTTGGAATCAAATTTTCCTTGAGAAATCGGTCCATATTTCAGTCTGATATATACCCCCACGCCATTTCATCATGCCCACATTCATGTTTCACTGCATATTTTACAGAACTATATTTTCGGCCGAATTCAGTTATTGATGCCAATCGTTAACTAATAATAAACTTTATCATTAAAATTAACAAAAATAATTACATAAAACTAGATTAATAAACGCTTAAGAAAAATAGTTTTCAATTTTCCTGCAGAATATATTATTTTCAAAACTTTTACATTGATTTTCCCAAAATGCATTTTCTCTCGTTACGTAAATCAAGTTGAATTTATTGAATATTATTTCATCATTCCATTTGGGATTCGAACCCAAAAATATTAAAGTTACTCTCATCTGAGAATATAATATAAAGCTGAAGTAGAACACCTTAACCGTGTTTTTTTATATTATTGTTATGAATAAGTTGTTTTTATCTCGCGTTTCTGCCATGGAAATTTGCACCTCGTAAGGTCTCGGCATGAACTTTTTAGCCATAAAGATTTTTCTAGATTCAACTCATACGAAAATTCGAATTTCGTTAATATACAATATGTATTTTTATATTTTTAAATGCTGCGAGTTGGTTGAAGAAAATGTGAACTCATGATTACATTTCCTTAAATGCATTTTCGGATTTTCAATCGAAACATTAATTTAGGGATGGAGGGATCTATCCCTAGGATAACAGCTTCAAGTATAAAAAAGGAACCGTGGCATAATAATGACTTGATAAATCTCAAAATAGAAGGGGCAAGGCTCACAAAAAATATAAATTACATCCTAATTGCGTAAAAAGTATATATATGGGCATATACATTACTTTTTAAAAAAACCGGGCGCATGCATTTTACTGCATTCACTGATTTAAGCTATTTTTTGAAGTTAAGAAATTGAGTGATTTTAGGCTAATAGATAGGTAACCATTTTACTTAGGTTGCTTTGTTTTTAAAGTTATAGGCCTCATTCTCTCCGTTTTCTCGCCCCACTAGTCATATTTTTTTTAAAACACCTAATAGCTCGTTAAAAAAAAATCAGGAGTAGTAACGTATACGTTTTAATTCAGTATTTCACAAATATCTCAGCTTCTGTTTATCATATAATAAAAAAGTATGTACCACTTTATTTATTATGAGTTTGCCTTTGAATCTAACATTTTTAAAATTATAAGTAGGGGTAAGTTTAGTAGTAGATACAAGTTAATTTTCACCTTTTTTCATCAAAGGGATCACAACTGTGAATTTTTAACATTGTTAAACCTGCTATTAAGCTGTTCCTTACGCTTCTGAATTTCGTTATGATCTATATAAAATCAAAATTGATCTGAGAGATTTTAATTTTTTTATTGTAATATTAAGTTAAAAATGTTGATTTCCGAAAAATTGAGTACCCAACTTTTGACGTGTTTGAAAAAATTAAATGTGGTTCAAAAATTTGCAAAGGCCTTGAAAAAATGAAAAAACTGAGTCTATGTATTTTAGTAAAAATTCACTGATTTAGCGAAAATTTTAAAACATTCCATTTTTTAAGAAAATATGATTGTACCTTTTAGTGTCGCGTTTAGCCAATATTAAATATGAGGCCGAAACTGACTTCAAATGAAAGTTCAATAAAAAACGAAGAGAGTGATGCCTATAACATTAAAATAAAGCAACCTAAGTAGAATGGTTATCTATCGAGAATAGCCTAAAATCGCTCAATTTCCTAACATCAAAAAAGTAATAACTCTTGGAGGGGGAGAGGAGGGGCGCTGGAAAGAGCCAAATTTTGGGAAACTCTATTAAATAATATATATATATATATATATATATATATATATATATATATATATATATATATATATATATATATATATATATATATATATAAATATAGTATATATGATGTACATATACATATTTTCTTTACAGCAGTTATATTCTGGAGCTTGCATCATCAACTAAATCAAAGCCGAATAACTTTTTTCATTTTGTTAATTACAAAAACAAATCTAATGGACAAATAATTTGTTGGACATTGTATATAATTCAAAATCTATGTATTTTGAATTAAAAGGGAGTCAAAATATTCAATGTTTCGTCTCGAAGTAGATACTATTTTATCCGAATGGTCAATCCTTGATATTAATGAAAGTTCCGGATTCGATTGTATTCCACTCATTTTCTAAAATTAGCCGGTAGTGTAATTTCTGGTCATATTTCTCTAGTTGCTTCTCCCTTCTATGGGAACGCTTACTTATTAAGCCAATTTTTAAATCTGGATCTTGAAGCAATGTCGAGAACTATAGATGTATTTGCATTATTTCAGTTTTAACAAAGCATTGTATGTAACTAGTTAAAGGGAAATTGTGGTTTCATGTTAAGATATTCATTTCTCATGGATTTTTCACAGGATAGCTTGAATTTTTCCTTGATAGGCCAACTGTAACTAACTTAGTTTTGTTTTCAAATTGTATTTTATATGCACTATTAAATGGTAATTTTGTACAGGTTATTTACACTGATTTGTAAAAGGCCGTTGACATGATCGATCATGAATTGCTGCTGCGGAAACTTGACTCCTTGGATTGTAACTGATTTGCTAATTGATTGGATTAGGTCTTACCTGGAATTTAGAACTCAAATGGTGAAAATTGGTATAATTTCAGTTCAAGAGTTCTTCAGGAGCCCATCAAAGTAGTCATTTGGCTCCATGTTCTTTATTTTTTTCGTAAATGATGTGGTAAATTGTCTGAGTAATTTATGCGGACGACATTAAAATTTTCACAACTATTTCTTGCGCCAATGATGCAATTGACTTTCAATCTGATCCGACAAACTTCAAAGCTTCATGTACATTGCATAATTTGATGCTATAGATCTACAAATGCAAAACAATCTGCTTTACCCGATTACACTCACCCGCTAGTTACTTTTACTTTTTTGACGATTGCATTATTGAAAGTGTCGATAAGTTTAAGAATTTAGGTATAACTTTTACTTCAAATCTATCATTTCATAAGCACATTGAGCGTTGCATTTCTAAAGCGAATTCTTTGCTTGGGTTTGTTAAAAGGTTTTCCAAAGATTTTCAGGATTCTTACGTGATTAAAATTTTATACATTCCGTTTGTTCGTTCATTGTTAGAATATGGTGTTGTCGTATGGAATCTGTTTTATAATAACTACTCAGATCGTATAGATAGAGTGTAAAAGCGCTTTTAAATGTAAGCTCTCCCAAGGCTACCTAGAGATGTAAGCCTGCCTGCTCTCATACTTCCAGCATATCGAAGTAGATGCAAATTAATAAATACTGAGCCCCTCTTTATTCGTAGAGACTTATTTAAGAAATTGGTAACAAAGCATCTTTTAGATTATTTTTAAGTTTTGAAAAAAAAAATTTGAAATATTTTAATGATATAATTTTATTAAATTTTTTAATAAAGTAACCAGTACTCTGCCGGAAATTAAGTTCAAGTATTTTAGTTTGACCCTATAGGACTTTTAAAATAAAGAAAAAGGGTGAAGATGGGATGCTTCTTCAATGTTAAGGGTGTCCTGCATAAAACAGCGTACACTTTATATTTTGACGTCATTTACGGCACACAATCTATAGGAATTCAAAAAATATTTCCTTTAAAATCGATGTCAGTGTAAAATTAGAGAAGTTGGCTAAACTAATAATGAAGCTTTATTCAAACCTGCTTAAAATATGTCTTCAAAATTGTTTGTGCATATTAAAACTTAGACAAAAAAGCAGAAGATTGTGAGACACGACCTTTAAATGTAGAACTACATACGCCTAGAGTATAAAGTAAGAGGTCACATAGAATAGGATAGTTTGGTAGTATATGAATTAGGATAGTTTGATCGTCCCATGCAAATTAAATGGTGTTGGTCGACTAAAGGCCGTTCAACCCTTACCGAGTTATAAATAATAAAACAACGCGCGGGCCGGCGACGTTAAATGAGAGAAATATTTTCTGCGATTTTCTACAATGAAAATTGTTATAAAGGTTTTTGTCATCCATTATCGAAATATAAATAAAAATGTGAAGAAAACAAAAAAATCAGTTTTTCCTTTTTTTCTCCACTTTAAAAGGGACAATTTACACAAATAATAGTAGATTGTTCTACAATTAAAGAAAAGTTAAAGTTATCCAGCGATTGTAATTGTTTAATTTACGAGAGAGCGTTAGCAAGCGATTGTAAAAATTTGCGGAACAAAAATGATTTACCGCATGCTTTAGAAATCTTACACACGCTGGAAAACTCACTTTTCTTTATTTGTAGATCTACCATTTATAAAGAACATGTCATGTCGCGCGTAGCTGTTTGTTCCTTTAAAATGTGTTTTTTTGCCTTAATTTTTAATTTGTACAAACAATTTTGAATAAAGCTTTCTTAGTCCAACCAACTGCTAACTTTATAGAGTAATCGATTTTAAGAAAAATAATATATTTGAATTCCTAAGTAGGTTTTGGGCCGTATTATTTTGAAACAAAATCAATTGGTTTTCATTCATATTAGACGAAAAATGCGTATTTTAATTAAGAAAACCCATAATTCATCTTTTTTATTTCGCGATACAAAAAATCGCACGACCGACGTTCATAAGTTTTTTTTCTAAACTAAAACTAATCGACAACAATCGACTCAATTATGTACGTACAAAGGTACAAGATAATATACAGACGTACATCTACATAATATACCAAAAAAAACAAAAACAAGGAAACAAAAATGTTCGTAAAAGCACGAGAGAGGTAAATTTTTTTTTTTTTTTTTTTTTTGTTGTTTAAAGAGCAGATTCAGTGAAGGAAATAAATATTCCATTTCAATTAGAGAATTTCTTTACGTTTATAAAAAACTTTGTTTCCCTCGGTGGACACCTAATGTTAGTTTTATTTTCGGCCGTACACATTATTCGTGCGCTGATTGAATTTCATTGTTGTATGCGCTTGAATTTTCTTATACTTCATTATTTTATGTCTTAGAAAACTTTTAAATGTTGTGTAGATTTTTGGCCATCTGCCATCAACCATAAAAATTAGCAATAATGTTACTATAATAAGAAAATTTTGTAAACTCTGTCTTCTAAAATCAACCATCGAAGAGTTTACATCAACTTATAAAAATTAAATTATTGTGCAAAATCAAGGCTTGTAAAAATAAAATTGTTATAGAAACCATAACACAATCGTGCTTTAAACAAGTGCTTTTATCCATAAAACCAACCAATACATTACCGTACCGATACCAAGTTCATTGCACCTTTATTCTTGTACCACGTTTGCCATTTTATTTTGAAATCTGACCTTGTGGTACAAGACATTGGTCCTTCGAGCCGGATAAGTTTAAACCAATCGCATCCAACATAGCCAAACAATAGTATATAGCGATATATAAACAGCAAATATTACAATCCAGCCGCACGCGGTTCGACCGAATCCAGCACATCAGATTGAAGAAAATACAAATTTTTACGATCACAAAGGAAAACCGCATGGAAAACATAACCTCATGGAAACATAAAAACCGCAAGTATCAAAAACTATTTATATAACAAATTTAAAGAATTGGAAAAATAAAATTAAAATGAGCTACATATTAAGTGATTTTCTATTTTATTCATAATTCCGAATTGTAAATAAATTTTTTCTGTTGCGAACATTCATTTACTTTAGACAGATATATGGTATATTTGCTTTGCTCCATCTACAAATATATTCACTTCCAAATTTGCGAGCATTTAATTCCGGAATCAGTGAAAACAAAAATCAAATCTTGCGATATATATATATAGTGATACTTAAAATGTCGGAAATCACATCCTTAAAAAAGAGGCGTGCATACATTAAATGTAGTATCACCAAGTTGCTGAATTTTATTAAGACTACCAATGAAAAAACTACCAACGCAGAAGATATTAAAGTCAGACTTACAAACGTAGAACGTTACCGAAATGAATTTTTCGAGTTGGAAAACAAGATTGTCGCATTAGATAATAAAGAAGAGCTAGGCGAAGATTTTGAGAACAATTATTACAAAATTGTAGCCGCATTAAATCTCCCATTAAGAAAAAGGGTGGAGCCAACGGGCTCGCACAACAATACGTTTATAGATGCTTTTATGACGGGAAACCACGTGGACGTAAAACTACCCAAAATAGCAATACCGATATTCACCGGCGATTACACTGAATGGCAGTCTTTACACGACTTATATTGTTCAACAATTCACGACAATCCCAGATTAACACTATCACAAAAGCTTCAATACTTAAATGGCTCATTGCAAGGAGAAGCAGCAGGATTATTAAAGCATTTTAGCATTACGGATGCAAATTATATCGAGGCTCTGGGAAAGTTGAGAGCGAAATATGACCGTAAAAAGCATACAATATACGGCAAAGAAATCGGCATCATTATTGGAGCAGACATCTTTTTTGAGTTGCTAGCTGAAAGTAAAATTACAGCACCAAATCACTTCACTATGCAAAAAACCATTCTGGATTTGATTGTAGCGGGCAGATCTAATGAACCAAAAACGAGTCAAACAATAACAACTACCTTATGCAATCCAAAAGACACCTTAGACAACATCATAAGAAGATTTAGGGAGATTGAGGATTTAGGAAATCTGACACACCAGCTATCACAAGAAGAAAAGTTATGTGAAAATAGCTTTGCAACTACCACAACCACAGATGGCACTGACCGATTCAAAATACGCCTCCCATTTAAGCGCTCTCCATTAAATCTAGGAAGTTCGTTTCGCACGGAAGTTAAACGCATATACTCGATGGAAAACAGATTTAAGAATAACGAACAGTTTACCGCGATGTACAAAAATTTTATGTCAGAATATCTTAGTTTGGGGCATATGAAAGCTGTGAACGAAGAACAAAGAAATGGGTACTTTCTACCTCATCATGGTGTCATAAAGGACTCAAGTACAACAACGAAATTATACATTGTCTTTGATAACTCTGCAAAACTACAACGGGAACTTCATTAAACGATTGTCTTGCAGTCGGTCCGACGGTACATCAACCTTGTACGAAATATTATGTCGCTTTAGATTATTTAAGATAGCGTTTACAGCCGATGTTGAAAAAATGTTCCGACAAGTTTCGATGGCAGAAGAGGATACCAAATATCAGAGGATAGTATGGCGAGATTCCACTGAAAAACATTTTACTACATACGAACTTCAGACAGCTGTCTATATGGTACAGCAAGTGCAACTTATCTAGCCACATGTGCACTTAACGAGGCAGCAGCAAAATAGAAGGATGATTTCCCAAAAGCAGCAAATCATATTATGAATGATTTCTACGTAGACGACCTCATGACAATAGCGGACACATTAGGCGAAGCAATAACAGTGAAGAATAACATAGACACTATTCTCTCACGTTCCTGATTCCAGCTTAGGAAATGGTTAGCAAACGATCAGTCAATCCTAATGAATCCATCCCAACTCACCGAAGTATTGAACAACCTAGAAATTGAAAAATCGACCTCAATAAAAATACTGGGGTTATACTGGAATCCACAGAAAGATTGTTTCTATTTAAAGTGAATCTAAATGAGCATCCTATCATGACAAAAAGAGGAATGTTATCGGAAGCAAGTCGCCTATTCGATCCACTAGGATGGCTCGCTCCAATAACCACAGGTATAAAAATCTTATTCCAATCTTCTTGGACAAAAAACTTAAAATGGGATGATCAATTACCCGCTGATTTAGAAAATGAATGGCGAAAATTACGTGACAACCTACCAAAAATACAACAAATCGAAATAGAGAGATACTTATACACCAACGTTAACACTAAATTATCTCTACATGGGTTTTCAGATGCGTCCAGACATGCTTATTCAGCAGTGGTGTACGGGCACATAATAAAACCAAATGGGGAATCGATTGTGAAATTACTATCGGCAAAAATAAAAGTAGCACCAGTTAAACAAATATCCATTCCACGTTTGGAACTCTGCGGCGCAGTGCTTCTCAATAAATTATTACTAAAGATCAAACATTCTCTGATGGTCGAAATCACTGAAATCACTGCCTGGACTGATTCCACCATTGTACTAGATTGGTTCTCGGTACCTCCAACAAAATGAAATACGTTTGTTGGCAACAGAACTGGGGAAATACTAACCACCATGAAAAGGTCACAATGGAGACACGTTGATTCCAAAGATGACCCAGCTGACTGCGCATCTAGAGGAATTGAACCAGATAAATTATTAGATTTCACTTTATGGTGGAATGGGCCAAAATTTATACCAAATCGAGAGAATTGGCCAAAACATCCCGAAAATCAAAGAAATACAATCGAAGAAATGCGTAACCAATCAATACATGCCCAACTTCAACAACCAAACATAATCGACGATCTAATCGGAAGAAACTCAAGCTCCAGCAAAATCATTCGTATTCTTGCTTACATCAATCGATTCTTCGACATAAGACTAAAGCGAATTTCTAAAACTGTGCAGTCGACGTATCTACACACTCAAGAAATACAAAAGGCACAGCACTTGATATTTAAATATGTACAGGCAAGGAATTTCTAGTTGGAAATTAATCTGATAGCAGCAAACAAAGAGTTACCAGCCTCTAGCAAACTAAAATACCTCAAACCGTTTCGTGACGAATCAGGACTACTACGCGTTGGAGGAAGAATCACAAATGCGTCAGTAACTTATAATATTAAGCACCAATTAATATTACCAGCAAAAGATGACCTCACCAAACTCATTGTAACAGAACATAACATACGTTATCTTCATGCTGGACAAACCCTGATGATCGCTACATTGCGCCATAAATATTATGGATCTTGGGTTGCAGACAACTAGTTAGAAGGGTAGTCCATGGATGTGTGAGATGCGTGAAATATAAAGGAGAGAATATGACACAACTAATGGGCAATCTTCCAAATCCGAGAGTTCAATTAGTGCGGCCGTTTTTTAAAGTTTGCGCGGATTATGCAGGTCCCTTTCAAACCCGCCTAGTCAGAGGAAGAGGCCAGAAGACTTATAAAAGCTATATATGTATATTTGTTTGTTAAGCCACAAAATCTGTGCACATTGAGCTGGTCTCCGAACTAACCACTGAATCGTCTATTGCAGCTCTCCGAAGATTTATAGCCCGCAGAGGCATACGTGAAGAGTTACTTATTGATAACGGAACCAATTTTATTGGAGCCCGCAACCATCTTTACGAACTATACTCATTTCTCAAGAATAATAAAACAACATTTTTCAATTTTTTATTGACAGATGAGATAACATTTCAATTTATCCCGCCAAGCGCACCTTATTTCGGCGGACTATGGCAAGCCGCCGTCAAACAAGTCAAATACCACCTGAGACGAGTGACCAACGATCACACACTTACTACGGAAGAAATGACAACCCTGTTGACCGAGATCGAGGCTATCCTGTACTCCAGACCTATTTGTGTGCTGTCTAGCGAAGACCTGGAATACTTAACACCAGCGCATTTCCTAATCGGTCATCTAACAACACAGCTTCCAGAATATGATCTACAAGACGTCAAGTTATCCAAGTTATCCAGATGGCAACTCGTACAAAAAATTAATCAGGATATCTGGAAGAGATGGCATCTTGATTACCTGACCAACCTGCAAAATCGAAGCAAATGGCACAAAAAAGAGACCAACCTTAAAATTGACGATATTGTTCTCCCTTGATGAGAAACCAATTTACCTCCATTAAAATGGCTTATGGGCCGAGTCACAGACATCCATGCCGGCGCAAACAAGATTATCAGAGTCGTTATCTTAAAAACAACAAACGGAGTTATAAAGCAACCAATACATAAATTATGTTTACTCCCAGTAAGTTGAATTAACCGATTCAAGGCGGTCGGAATGTTGAAGCCACTGAAGATGACAAGCCCTAAAAAATATTGGAAATTAAATTAGAAGAAATTATATACAACACATTACTATAGACACTTACCTTAAATTTGATGTTCCATCGAAACCACTGTAATTCCCATAATATGCATCATAACCTAAAATCAAATTACTAATTATTTAAATTTTCTATTTTACTCAATTAATACATTTTGAATACTTATATGTAATACCTTAAATTTATATTTTAATCTGAAATCAAACAAAATTTGAATTAATTCAGATTTAAATTTAATAATGAAATTTACCAGCCTATTGGCTGAATTTGTTTATGTTTTAATAATGACACAAAATTACCCTGAATGCATACATATTCATATTAAAAACCATACAAATGTTAATTAATCTTAACTTACAAAACTTTTAATTGTTGTGTAGATTTTTGGCCATCTGCCATCAACCATAAAAATTAATTTATAGGATCCATTTTTTTAAAAATGAATTAATTATTTTCGTGTAACTTATTTCACTTATTATTAATAACAAAACATTAATTTTATTAAAGAAATTTTTATTTTTAAAAAGTAATTTTAAAAAACTCTTCCTTATAGTGAAATATTCTTGTCTTTATTTTAAAAAATATTAATAAAAATATCGATTTCGGTAGTCATGCTACCATCATCAGTTTATCTTTTTTAAAATTAAAAATAAAAAGTTGTTTAATAAAATTAACGTTTTGTTATTAATAAAAATTAACAATAATGTTACTATAGTAAGAAAATTTTGTAAAATTAAATAAAAATAAAAATCTCTGTCTTCTAAAATCAACCATCGAAGAGTTCACATCAACTTATAAAAATTAAATTATTGTGGAAAATCAAGGCTTGTAAAAATAAAATTGTTACAGAAACCAAAACACAATCGTGCTTTAAAAAAATGTTTTTATCCACAAAACCAACCAATATATTACCGTACCGATACCAAGTTTATTGCACCTTTATTCTTGTACTACGTTTGCAATTTTATTTTGAAATCTGACCTTGTGGTACAAGACATATAGCATACCCATGTAACGACGCATCACAACTTTCGCGCTACGTTACATGTTTTGAAGGTTTAACCCTTCTGATTACCTGTAGTTGAGTACACACACAGATATAACATAAAAAGCGGAGAGGAATAGAAAAAAATTGTGAGGAGGGTCGGGAAAAAGGTTAGTTTTTGGCTGAACGTAGATGAGTTCAGTTGTGATCTATTTAAAAAAATAAATTTGCAAAAAGAAAAATATTTTTAAACAATTAGCTAGTGAATGGTTATTGATGTTTTTTTTTTAAATAGAAACCAAAGATGTCGAACACATTAAGTCCATTGCAATGTAATTTGACCATCATGAGATAACACAAAAAAAAACTTAAATCGGTAAATGAAAAGTGGTTCGATAAAAAAAAAACTGTGCTTTGGAGATAATTGTACTAACTTAGTAAATATTGCTACGATGATCTTAGTGAGATATGTGCAGTGTAAAATTCATTTAACATCAAGGTAATAATAAGACAGAAAAATTTTAACAAACAAACAAAACAAAATAACGTAAGTGAATTCATAGTAATTAAAAGTAACTAAGGACAATACTAAAAGTTAACTTTATGATGAATTATAATACCGTTGTTTTAATACTACGTTGCATATGTATCGTTAAATGATATGAAATAATTTTAGATAATATGAAATAATTTAATATGAGTGCCCGATTTAACAAACATGGTGGTGGTCAGTGAACGTGTCACACAGTTACTGTGATTTCCGTTAAAGCGAGCAAATGTTCATGCTAAAGACTCTCGAGTGCTTTTACAAACACAAAAATTAAACAAATTATCCAAGAAAGTAATTAATATCAAATATGTTTCCTTGGGTACTAATAGTGGAACAAAGGAAATATCCGTAAAAAAATTTAGTGAACCTAGTGAAGTGATGCATCTAAAACACGAACAGTTATATGTATATACATATATTTGAACATAAGTTTAATCATCAAATTGAATGAGTCGATGGCCACGACCATTCTTCAAGATAAGAATTTTTATATTTTTTTTTTATAATTATATATTTTAGTTATTAGATTATATATTTAGTAATATTAGGATCAATTAGACATAATTTAACGTTATATCATAAGTTCACAGTAAGCAGAACTTGTACTAACAATCATTAATTAATTTTTTTTGTTGCTCTGTTACTCTTAAAAAATAATGGAAAATTATCTTGAAATCTATTCAATTCATTTTTCTTTCATTACCACTACTAATTAATTTTTGTTAGTACAAGGTTACTAGATTAGGTTTAGTTTTAACCAGAGCACCCTGTATTTTATAGAGCCATAATCAAAAAATCTGAGCTTTTATAAGGGAATTAGAAACGAGGAAAAAACGAAACTTTTCATAGTAAAACACACAAAACATATGGGAAATCACTTTTTTTCCTAAGACAAATTTTTAAATGAAAACGGTACAAATTCTTAATTATGATTTCTGAGGTACTTTCATCAATGTTTGAATTTCAACATATATGAATATCGTTTAAGAAAATCGTTTTCATTTTCTTGTAATAATTGATTTATTTAAACCAACACATTAAAAAAAAATTCATAACAACAGCATTCTGGTCAAATTGAAATAAAAGCTTACTACGATTCGTTTGGTTATTAAGTCAATATATATTACACAGATGGCAGTGATGGCCGTAAAAATTTTGAAAAATCGTGCCAAAAATTACCACCTGGGGAAATTTTAAGTTCAAAAATTGTAGGAAAAGCAAAACAAATTCACAAAATATAGGAACGTTTGTTAATTTTGTGATTAAATAACTTTTTTTCGTATTTTTCTGTAATCATTTTAGACATCTTACGTACACTAGTAAGACTAAAGATAAATTTAGCAAGTATTATTTTAATTTGTCAGAGCCAACTTTGATGTATTTTTCAAAATGAAAGTTCGAAAAAATATTTTAGAATTAATCTACTTTTCATATTTTTGCAATTAATATTTACTTAATACCAATAGCCTTCTTGTATATTGTTCTTAAAGATATGTAGAAAACTTTTATATAAACATTTTATAATATTTTTGCTTTTTTCATTGAAAAACGTGAAACTAGAAAACACCATTTTTACTATGGATTCCTATGGAAATCAGTAAAAAGTTATACCACTAAAAAGCTTCTAAAAAATACGACATTAAGATTATGGCTCTATACTCTAGAAGGCTCTGTTTTAACTCATTTTTAAAAACAAAAAAAAAAAGCACAATTTTTTTGTATTGATGGTTGGTGGTTGTAGAAAGAAATAATTATACTTAGTTTTGAATTTAAAAGATGTAGATTTTTTTTGTGTTATGGTGATTTCGGTTTTTTTTTTCGCTTTTCAACAATGAGGGTATAAACCTATTATTAACTAAGGGATGCATTGGTAAGTTTGACCACGATCTACCGAGGTAAGTTGATACTAACCTCTCCTTCCTATTTTCGTACGTAAGTGTTCCCTAATATGGTCTAGCATGCATACGTTTAACCTCGGAAATCCCCACGCCCCACCTGAGCTCTAGCCGGCCTAGGATGACCATACCGAGGCTCTGAATGTATGGACAATTTTTTTTGTAACGACTGGCATTCCTTGTTACCGATTCTAATCGGGAACCACTCATGCCACACCACAGTCCGTTACACCTAATCAAGGGATAATCACAACAGCTTTCAACATTTAACCAGAACAACACTTTTGCAGCCACATTGGGACAGTATGGTAGAAAGATTTAATGGCTCATTGTGAAATACCAAAGCAACAAGGATTCGCGCATACTGACGTCCCAGATGACTTATAAATTAGCTGTACATAACATACTGGGAATGATACCAAGATTTAAAATTTTGAAGATTTAAGATTTGACATACGATCAACTAGTAATGTCATACACAGTAGTTTGAACGCTACCTTGTGTATTATTATGGAATAATTGTGTTGTGTTAATTTGTTGCAAATAAATTAGTTTGTGTTAATAAATTTAAGTGGTCGTTTTATTTACAATTCGATTGATTTGAGGTTTCATTGATAAAACAAAAATGTAGCGTTGTGTCAGATATGACTCGAAGTCATTAGTAATCTGGCTAATGAAATAGTTAATAAATAAATTTACTCCACAATCGAATAAAACCTTTTAAAAATTATTTTTTATGATTCATTCTCTAGGTTTCTGTTTTAAAATGATGCGTCTAGATTTGTTAGTGCAGCTTTGTCTTTTCCAAAGTATATATACACACTCGCGCCCCTCATTATATTCTACACAATTGAAAACCCCATGTTTTAGTGTATAGGATAACAAATAATTTTCTTAATCTAATTCGGGAAATTCGTACCAATATGTTGAATATTAAATAGCCAAAAAATAATTAAATTGTTTGAAATGATTTTCAGTTCTGAAATTCAGAAGTCGAAAAAAATCCAATTCCAAATTTGATTATATCATTAAATCAGATATAACATGAAATTAATACAAACATAACACCAACCATCATCAAGACATAGCATACAAAACAAAAACAGTAAAGCAAACAGATTGTCTTCTTTCTGTATATAGTATACATAATGTATGTATATGGTATATACATATGTATACATCCAACCACTCGTATATCTACATTCTGGTTCTATTTATCCAACTCTGATTGTATATCAGGGCACAAAACAAATTAGCTTCAGTAAAAAAAAAAAAAACCAAAGGAGAAAAAAAAACGAGAAAATCTGAAGAAAATTCAAACAACAACAATAGTAAATATGTGTACTGTGAACAGAAGTTTAGTAAGAACCAAAGATTTTTTGTTTTTTTTGTTTTGTAATTCCAGTGCTCTTTGTTCTATGTCGGGTTTCGTTTGGTTAATTTCAAATTGGCTGTATGTATATACATTTTCTGCCAGCAATATATTTTCATCAACCATACCCAATAATATACAAAATTGGTGTCTGTGTGTGGTTTTCATCAGAATATTTCCTTCTCTCTGATTTTTACTTTTTCGGTTTTAGGTTTTGCTTTCTGTTGGGTGTTGTGATTGTGCGGTGGCATTTCCATAAATGTACATATGTTTTGTTTTGGGGTTTAGATAGCCGATTTTTTTTATTTTTTTTTTACGAGACACTGATATTGTTTGTATTTCAGACGGAAGATTTGTTTTTTTTTTTGCCATTAGTGGCATTAGTTACGTAGACTATGCACAATGTTCCATTTGTAATTTTAACATTTATTAGGTATGCATATATTATTTAAAAAAATCGTAGGTTTATGTTGCATACATATGTATACAACACATATATACACGAATATTATGGTAGAGCTAGTATTAATTAAAATTTATACATATTTTACAATCCTATAATATGGATGGTATATGTAATTTCAACTTGAACGATTTTCTTTATTTCTTGTGTACACTTTAATTTTCTTTAATTTATTTCATGATTTCGTTTTAATAAAATGGAATTTTTATAACATTTCTCTTGTCTACTTATATATTGCTTACAGTAGTAGTATATGATACTCTTATATATTGCCAGTACTCTATTCTACAGTTTATTATTCGTATTATGATGATTATTTTATTTTGTTGTTTCTGTTGTCAGTCTTCTGCTCTACACTGGATATACTGGGAAGGTAAATTAATTTTCATAATTAATTAAAACGAAACTATTAAATTAATATTGTACAAGAAAGAAAATGTACATATTTTATATTAGGAATGTTACTTTAGTATATATATACACACACCCAAACATAGTACTAATAGTAATTTCTAAGATTGGATGTGTACATAGTTAAATGTCTAAGAGTGATTATCAAATTTCAAAGTAAAAAATTATGAACCCGATTGCCAATGGTTAGGATTGTAGATTTATAGTTGCTGTTTGGATTGACCCCGTTGAGCCCAGCTGGAGATGCCAAGCCTAAAACAACAAAATATTAAAATGTATTGAATTTAATTAATAATTGATAATTAATGTTTATAGTAGATTTAGAATACTTATCTTGAATGCTTATCCAAATTATATAAATGTATCTCTTAATTGCTGTAAACATTAATAAAAATAAAAATAGAATCATTGGTCCTTCGAGCCGGATCGGCGAAGAAATTGATATACAATTTACTACAAAAGCATCACATGCTCTTATCGATTTATTGCCGTAAGTAAAATTTCAAGTTCGAATTTAAAATATAAACGCTCAGCTTGTAAATAAGATTCGTAAAATAAAAAATCCGTAGAACATTGCAAATCATTCGTGTAAAGTTATTTTGTGTAAATCGCGAAAAACTATCGAACTGAAAGTTTAAAGTTTGTATAAACCAAATTGTGTGTGAAATTGCAAGTGAAATTAAGTGAAAAATTATAAGAAGAACTGATTGAAATTTTAAACTTTCAAACAAAATGGATGCTTTGAAACGATCACGTGGTCAAGTTAAGGGCTCCATGACGCGGTTGCTCACTTTCGCGAACAGCCTAACTAATAAATCGAACGTAAAAGAGGTCCAAATAAAATTAAAGCGTGCACATGAGTTAATGTCCATGTTTAATGAAGTCGGAAAAGACATTTTCCAACTGAACGCAACAGAAGAATCAGATTTACCCGAATTCGAAGAGAATTATTATTTAGTGCTTGCACAATGTACCGCAAAAATCCGAAAGCTCACCTTGACATCCCAAACGCCGCAAGCAAATAGTACAGTTTTGAGCACATCTCAACAGCAATTCGCAGATATAAGGCTCCCAAAAATTAATATACCTATATTCCACGGCGATTACATGCAATGGCAGTCCTTTCATGACATATACAGCTCAACAATTCATGAAAAGGATGGTCTCACTGCTGCCCAGAAATTCTAGTATCTGAAGGGTCTACTTAAGCGAGAGGCAGAGAATTTAATTCGGCATATTCCCATTACCGATGCCACGAAGCATTCCAGAAATTAGTTGAAAAATACGATCGAAAGCGTCACACTGTGAACTCCTTTATAAAACTTTTTATGAATCAACCTGTGATAATGCAACCAACTGCAGCTAATATGAGAAAAATTTCCGACACATTCGATGAGGTTATAAGAGGGTTGAAGGCGCTAGGAAACAAGGTAGAACAAAGAGATCCATGGCTGACGTATATCGCAATAAGCAAACTCGACAGCGAAACAAAGGGACATTGGGCAAAGGAGATGTCGGACAATCAAAGTGAATTTCCAACTTTCAACGAATTAATCGCATTTCTAAACAAACGCACTGATACCTTAGAAGCATTGAAGGGCAAGGCGACCAACCACAACGAACAATCATTTGTCTACAGCTACACATTCATATGCAACTTTAACAACTGCAAATTATGAGTGTTCCATTTGCAAAGAAGGTAATCACCGGCTATATGAATGCAAAAAATTTAAATGCATGCAACCTGAAGAACGAGTCAGAATAATCAAGGAACATGGGAGATGCTTCAACTGCCTGAATGCAAACCACAGAGTGTACGACTGCAAGTCGAGATCCAGTTGTCAAAAGTGTTACAGACGACATCATTCAATGCTTCATGAATCCCAAGAATTAAACAAAGATGATAAAATTCAAGCACCTTCATCATCAGAGGCATGTGCGACAAAAACCTCTTGTGCTAAAACATCAGTTAGCCAAATTCAAATAATTCTACCAACTGCATTAATTAATATAAGGAATAACGAAGGAAAATGTCAATGTTTCCGAGCACTGTTGGACTCTGCGTCGCAAGCCAGTTTTGTTTTTGAAAGTTGTATTCAGAAATTTAATTTGAATAGGCATTATGGCAGAGTTTTAGTTACAGGTTTTGGAGAAACTGGCATTGGAAAAACCAAGGGCAAGGTGGAATTAACACTTACTTCAATAGGACAGACAAGTATGATATTAAAAACTGAAGCTTTTATTGTTCCAAAGGTGTCATCAAACCAGAACACATACAACCTTACCAAACATGATCTGGCAATATTAGATGGGCTCACATAAGCAGATTCTCGTTTTAATGAGTCTGGAGCAATCGATGTCCTACTTGGTGTGGACATTTTCTTCAAAGCCATAGAGGAGGGAAAACTACAATCAGAAAGTGGTGTAATCGCCATAAATACTATATTCGGATTGATAGTAGCAGGAAGGAGTCATTTTTCTGATGAAACCACAAGCAATTTCAACATTTAAATTGACATCGATAGAAGCCTACGTAAATTTTGGGAGATTGAAGAACTACCAAAGGCGCTCCGGCATACTCCCGAAGAAGACGCTTGTGAAAACCTCTACAAAGCAACTACCACAACAGGCGAAGACCACAAATTTATTGTGAAGTTACCCTTTCGCCAACCACCAAAGATGTTAGGTTCATCATACTATGTCGCAATGAACCGTTTGAAGAGCATGGCGCAGAAATTTATTCGAAAGCCAGATTTCCGAGAGTTGTATATAAATTTCATGACGGAATATGAGTCACTTGGGCATATGAAAAAAATAAATGGTCCAGCTCTGAGAAACGCGTATTATCTCCCACATCACGGCGTACTAAAAGAGGCAAGCATCAGTACAAAGCTCCGGGTCGTATTCGATGGCTCTTCAAAATCAACCACAGGCTTGTCACTCAACGATTTATTGATGGTAGGACCAACAGTTCAACCGCCATTAGTAGAAATCCTTATCCGTTTCAGACAACATCGACTAGTATTTACAAGTGATGTTGAAAAAATGTATCGTCAGGTGTGGGTCAATAAAGATGATTGTGAATACCAAAATATTTTATGGAGGTGGGGCCAAGATCAACCCGTCAGTCGTTATATGCTGAGAACTGTTACCTATGGAATAGGCGCTGCAGCTTACTTAGCAACCAGGAGCATCCAAGAAGTTGGGTTAAGAAAAGAAAACGATTTACCAAAAGCAACAAAGGCAATTCTGAATGATATTTATGTTGACGACCTCATGACTGGCGCAGATTCCGTCGAAGAAGCCGTCCAACTGATGACTGATGTTCGAGAAGCGTTAAAGAAATATGGCTTTAATCTTCGGAAGATGCTGACAAACAACCTTGGTGTCCAATCCCATATTCAAGTCTTAGAAGAAAAACCGCTATCAGATAAAGTTACGGAAACCAAGGTGTTAGGTTCACTGTGGAATCCTGCCGAAGACATATTTACTTTCAATGATTCCTGTAAAAGCCACGAAAGAGTCACCAAAAGAGTCCTGCTATCAGAAGCTAGCAAAAATTTTGATCCGCTAGGTTTCATTTCACCGATAACGATAAAAATAAAAATTTATTTCAGCAGCTCTGGTTACAAAATTTATCCTGGGACGATGAGGTTCCGGCAGACATACTACAGCAATGGATGTTATTCCGTGATAATATGTCTCAATTAAGTTGTCTACGTATTCCGAAATGGTTGGTTACAAGAGGATCAATTGAAATTCATGGGTTCAGCGATGCCAGTGAGCAAGCATATGCAGCGGTCGTGTATGCCGTTAGTCAAACAGAAGAAAAGAAAGTAAACTCTGTCATCATAGCCGCAAAGAGTCGTGTTGCTCCTTTAAAACAAAAGAGTCTACCGCGATTGGAGTTGATGGGTGCAGTGATGCTGACACAGCTGATAAAGTTGGTTGAGAATTCACTGCGTGTAGAAATCGATAAACGAGTTCTATGGACCGACCCAAAAATTGTCTTAGATTGGCTGTCTACACAACCTCGAAAATGGGCAACATTCGTTGGTAACCGAACAAAGGAAATACTCGATATTTATCCAAGAAGTTTGTGGCACCATGTTCCAACAACAGAGAATCCAGCAGACATTACAACCAGAGGGACAACATTACAAATATTAAGAGACAATCAATTGTGGTGGAATGGTCCAACATGGATAACTCAAATTGAAGAGAAATGGCCAGTGCAGTACAAAGTCGGTGAACAGCTGACAACCGAAGAATCTAGACCAACTATCAAGTCTGCGTTGTCCATAACTGAGAAGTCATTCATGGAACAGTTCATCGAAAATTATTCAAGTTTCTTTAAGATGACAAAGGTACTCGCGATGGTAAAGAGATACATTCGAAATCTAAGAATGAAAAACCAAAGAGTTCAAGGAAACACCACCAGCAATGAAATTGCAAGCGTGGAACAAGAACTTATCAAGGCCGTACAAGAAAACGAGTTTTTAAGATAAAAGGGCAATCAATGAGCAATCTCCACTTCCAAAACATAGCAAACTCCGAAGCTTAAGTCCTTTTTTTGATGAAAATGGCATCTTACGTGTTGGAGGAAGAATCCAGAAGTCAACGGCACCGTTTCACGTCAAACATCCAATTATTTTACCTGGGCATTCTCATCTTGCCAAATGCATAGTACGAGATACACACATTCTTTACCAGCACGCCGGAATAAGCTTATTAACAAGCATCGTTAGACGTACGTACTGGTTAATCAAGGCAAAAAATATATTCAAGATGATAGTCAATCAATGTATCCAGTGTATCAGACAAAATCTGACGGCTCAAACGCAGATAATGGGCACACTTCCAGAAGAGCGAATCAATTATACTCACCCATTCCATAACGTCGGAGTTGACTATTGCGGACCCTTCAAAATACAATTGATCAGACGAAGGGGACAAGTACCAATCAAGGCGTATGTATGTGTGTTCGTTTGTCTAAGTACCAAAGCGGTTCATCTGGAAACGGTAGGCGATTTAACCACAAAGAGCTTTCTAGCATCCGTAAGCCGATTTACATCACGTAGAGGTTTATGTCATACGATACACAGCGACAATGGTAGCAATTTTGTAGGTGCAAATAACTACCTTAAGGAATTGTATCAATTTCTTAAGAAAAGAGAAAGCGAGATTGCATCTTTCCTTCTAAATAATAAAATACACTGGAAGTTCATCCCTCCAGGATCTCCTCATATGGGCGGCATTTGGGAAGCTGCAGTTAACCTATACCTTAAAATTTACTTTCCTTTTTGAGTTTAGTACAAACGGATCGTTATTTTCACTTAAGTAGTCCGTCATATATGCTGGTTTAAGTCGTTCTAAGGATATAGAAACGTTCTTTCCCTTCATTTCACTATTTTATATGGCCCCTCATATGGAGGAGTTAAGTCGATCTTAAGTCTGTCTACTCTGACGAAAACTTGATCACAGTCCGTTAAGTCCTTAGGTATAAAAATACTGTTATGATGGGGACTTTGGGTATTTTTAGGTACGACTTTGCGCATCGATTGTCGCAGGCGATCGACCAGTGAAGTGGGATCTGTCGATGTCACAGAGGAGGGATGTATTACAAAATCTTCATGGATCTTTAGTGACTGTCCGTAGACAAGATCTGCTGGAGTGCATCCGAGGTCATGCTTGACTGAAGTTCTAATTCCAAGGAGAATGAATGGTAGCTCAGTGCTCCAGTTCAGGGTATTTTCTCTAGCGTATAATGAGGCTTTAAAGGTTCGATGGAACCGCTCTACCATTCCATTTGCCTGTGGATGATAAGTCGTAGTCCGTATTCTGTGTGAACCTAACAGTTGGTTAAATTCCTGAAAGGGATTACTTTCAAACTGACTGCCTTGATCAGTCGTTATCTCGAGTGGTACACCGAATCTGTTGTTGTTCGCATATCCACCAAAGGAATAGCTTCCGGCCACCGCGTAAACCGGTCAATTATGATCAGTAGGTATGTATAACCATTTGACGGAGGTAGTTTTCCAACTAAGTCGATATGAATGTGCTCAAAACTGCCAGAAGGAACATCAAAACGGCCGCAATCAGGTCGCGTGTGCCGATTGACCTTTGACTTCTGGCAGGCGATACAGGTTTTGGACCAATACCCCGTGTCTAAATTAATTCATACTAGGCCAGAAATATTTTGATGATACTAGTTTACATGATGACTGTATTTCGGAGTGGGATGAACCGTAAAGTTTCTGGAATACTTCCAGACGTAGTTCTGGTGGTAAATACGGACGATTAATCCCATCGAGGTCTCACACCAGACTGCTAGTTCGGAGGCAAAATGACGAATCTTTTGCAGTTTTAATTTAGAACCTGGATGAATGGTTTTAGAACTGTTTTTAACTCGTTGTCTGATTCCTGAAGTGAGACGAGTCTTTCGATATATAAACCTGTATTACTGATAGGAGATAGTTCGTTTTCGTCGTTTTTTGATAACGTATCTGCTACCACGTTACTTACACCTTTGATAAATTATATATCGGACGTAAATTGAGATATATAATCTAACTGACGAGCCTGGCGGGGACTTCGCTCCGACTTTGAGAACAAGGCAGTAGTCAGCGGTTTATGGTCGGTAAAGATAGTAAATACTCTACCTTCGACGAAATATCTGAAATGCTTGATGGCGCAATATATTGCAAGCAACTCACAGTCGATGGCAGAATACTTACGTTCGGGTGGGGAGAGCTTTTTGGAGAAAAATCCCAATGGTTCTCAATAGCCTTTGTTGTACTGCTCCAATACAGCCAGAACGCAGTGTTGAAAGCGTCCGTGGTTTTCCGGAATTTTCCACGTTTCAGGGCATGGGCAAGAAGTGTTACCTGAGCCAGGGCAGCTTTGCTTTTATCCATAGCTGCTTGACAATCAGGTGGCCAAATAAAATTTTTCTTCTTGCCTTGTTGAAGTATCGCTAGTTGAGAGTGTATTGGAGCGAGCAGTTCGGCTAAGTGGGGAATGAATCGGTGATAGTAGTTAACCATTCCGATAAAACGCTGCACTTGCCTTATAGATGTGGGTTGGGGAAAAATGTTTATAGCCTTGATTCTCTCTGAAGATGGTCGTATTCTATCTTTAGAGATATCATGACTAAAGAAATTTAGCGAGGCTTGACCGAGCACACACTTCGAGGGTTTTAGGATAATGCCGAAATCTGTAAGGGGTTGGAAGAGGATGTGAAGGTGTTTTAAGTGTTCGGACTATGACCGGCTAACCACCAAAATATCGTCGATATAAGTGTATACGAAATTCAACCCTTCTCTGACTTTATCCATGAAACGCTGAAAAGTCTGCGCAGCGTTGCGCAGACCATACGGCATTCTAATGAACTCAAAAAGTCCAAAAGGCATTGTGATTGCTTTCTTGTATACATCTTCCATCGCTACTGGTATCTGGTGGTAAGCTCAAATCAGGTCTATATTTGAAAAAGTAGTACAACCTTGCAAGTTCATTGAAAAATTCTGAATATGGGAAGAGGATACCTGTCTGGTACTGTCACCTCGTTTAGTCTCCGATAATCCCCACAAGGTCGCCAATCATATCTGTCGCGTTTAGGAACCAGGTGCAAAGGTGAAGAGACGGACGATTTTGATTGTCTTTTGATTGTGAAAACGGAAGTCGTCCTACCGTTATGATTCCATGCACAACATCATGTTTAATCGGCAAGTCGTATCTGGGTTCTTCTGTTAGGCTAGGGAATGATCGAAGTAGATCTCCGAATGGCTTGTTGACCATGAACAGTCGAATTGTTGGTAATGGATCCTATACTTCCGTGGTATTAACTGATAACGACGTGTTCGAGTCAAGTAGCCGTTTATTCCCTAAGTCCACCACGATTCCAAACTTATTCAAGAAATCAGAACCTATAATAGGCATAGTTACTGAGACAATTTTAAAAGGATGTTAGAATTCACGGCGGAAACCTAAATCGATGCCGAGTAATCTTACTCCATAAGTTACTATAGGAGAACCATTTGCAGCGAAAAATTTACTGCCTGAGTCGCGTGTAATGTTTTTGAAATAACTTATAGGAATAACTGAGACGGTGGGATTGTGAATATTAAGATCAAGAAAATGATTCTCAACGAATTGAAAGTTCCAGAATTAAAGAGGGAACTTGAGAAACGGGGTTTGGCTACTGATGGTAGTAAATCAGCTTTACAAGCGCGACTACGTGACGTCGTGGAGAAATAAGGGTTAAACGCAGATCAACATGATTTTAGAGGGAAATAATGGATGCGGCAACCGTAGATCAGCAAGAAACAGATAAACAACCGTCAGCCGAAATATCACAACCACCATCTGGAAGTTTCGATTTGTCGCAGTTAATAGTTGCTATGAACCAGATGACGGGACAGATGAGTCTAATGAAACAACAAAACGAACGACAGCTAGGAGAAATGAAAAATGAAATAAAACAACAAAATGTGCGGCAGTTGGATACTATAAACCAGTCTAAATAAGAAATAAAATACCAGATGGAACAACAAAATCAGTCTAACCAAGAAATTAAACACGAAAGAAACAACAAGGAGAGGAAATTAAAGACCAAATTGCAGATGGGCAAAAGAGAATGTTCGAGAAATTGGTCGAGTTATCCACTTCGCTACGTGACGAAGTAGAAAAATTGCAGACGGAATTGGAATCTGAAATTCAACACGCTAAAATGGAATTTAAAATGGAGATTCAACAGGTTAACCAAAAAATAAAGCGGAGGTTCAACGTCTCGGGAAAAAACTAAATGATGTCAAGGCAAGTGGAACAACGACGCAAGTGGTACAAACCGTCCAATCAATCAAGTTAAAGCCACCAGCATTTGACGGAAAAACATCTTTCGTCATTTTCAAATTTCAATTTGAGACAACAGCCAATCAAAATCATTGGAATGATGAACATCTTGTCGCAGCGTTAATAGTGGCCCTTAAAGGTGAAGCTGCGGAGGCCTTACAAACAATTTCGGAAAAAGATCGCAACAGTTATTTTGAAATTATGAAGGCGCTGGATAGGAAATACGGCAGTGATCACAAGCGGGAAATCTATCGAATGGAATTGAAAAGCCGCTACCAAAAGGGAGGAGAATCACTTCAGGAATTTTCATCGGCAATCGAGCGATTAGTACATCTAGCACATACCAGTATATCGGCCGATTATATGGAAAGGCTAAAAATTGACGCATTCATTGATGGCATTCGAGATTCAGAAACACGCAGGGCGGTGATGCTGTCACCTAAAGCAACCTTTGCCAAAACCATCGCTTGTGCGTTAACAAATGAAACTGCACAAGCCATCACCAAACCGTCAATGAAAATAGGTCTAGTGGAAATCGACACCAGCATAAACACAGAACGGTCAACACCATGTGATATGGGCATGTGATAAAATCGGTCACATCTCACGGGACTGCTGGGAATTAAGAAGAAAAAGGGGAAGATCACCATCTCCTATGCAGCGACGACCAAGCGGGGAGCAGGGGTTGGCTAGGAAAGAAGGCCAAATGACGGCGGAGCCGTTAAACTACAAAGAGTCAGCTTAAAGGGGCAGAAGCTGACTCCCACAACCGATTGCCCCATAACCTTCATCCGCGTTTCGAAAGTAGCAAGAGGCGGTGACAGCTTAACAATCAAAGGCGATATTGATGGCACGGATTGCATCATCACTCTGGAAAGGGGAGCAAATCGCACGATTGTCCGTAAAGATCTGATCGATGGAGGTGTACAATCAGCTAATGGATTGAAGTTACAAACAGCAATTGGGGATAGTTCAATAATAAAAGGCAAAAAGATCGTGAAAATAAAGATCAGGAGAACTCTTTCCAACACGAAGTGCTGATTGCAGATATTGTGGATGAAGTCATAATGGGGATGGACTTCATGAGCGGAAATGGCTGCGTGGTGGATGTTGGACGAGGAGTTTTAAGTTACGATAACATCGAGTTGCCACTTCAATCTAGCAGTGCCGGAGCAACTATCAGGCGGATTATTATTGATCATCGGGAGAAGCTGCCACCGAACTCGTAGACGATCCTATGGGGAAGATTGGAGGGAGGTTCTGGGTCACCCAGGTTGTGGGTTGTTGAAGCTAATGAAGAGGAGAACGGAGCAAAGGAAATTATAATCGGAAAAGCCCTAGTTAAACCAGACAACGACTATAGAGTACCAATTAGGACTCTAAATTTCTCGGATAAGACGAAAACCATCAAGAAAGGGACAGTCATCGGCAAATGTAACGAGGTTTCAACTATAGTAAAGTGCGAACAGAAAAGTCTGATTGAAAAAGCCGACATGCAAGGGCAGAAAAAAATGGTAGAACAACTCATGCAGAAATGGACCGAAGATCTTACTGAGGCACAGAAAGATTATGCACATGAACTACTCAAACAGTACACGTCCATATTCTGCATTACATCGGATAATAACGGAATGACCTCAATGGTAAAGCATCGAATTGATACGGGAACAGAGATGCCGATTCGTCAACCACCCAGGAGGCTATCCTTGGCAAAACAAGAAGAAGTCAATCGAATGGTAACAGATATGCAGGCAGCAGGAGTAGTCGAACCATCTAACAGCCCATGGAGCTCACCGGTAGTATTGGTCCAGAAGAAGGACGGTAGCATGAGATTCTGCGTTGATTACCGAAAACTCAATGCTATGACGAAAAAGGATAGCTACACACTGCCAAGAATCGATGACACGTTAGACACGTTATCGGGTGCTCGAATATTTTCGACATTAGATCTATAAATCGGCTATTGGCAGGTGGAAGTTTACGAGGAAGATCGCCAAGAGTTGACCAGGAAGAACAAGGCATTCGAATGGAAGAATAACCACGAGGAAGCATTCGTGGAACTAAGGAGACTGGTATGTGTCGCGCCAATCCTCGCACACCCTCTACCCAACGCGAAATTGATTTTGGACATCGATGCAAGTAATGACGGTATAGGAGGTGTGTTACCACAGGAAACCGATGGCCAAGAACGAGTTATTGCGTACTTCTCCAAAACATTATCAAAACCGGAGCGTAATTACTGTGTGACACGTAAAGAATAGTTGGCTATAGTGGAGTGTGTCAAACATTTCCATAAGTATCTTTATGGTCAAAAATTCCATTTACGGACAGATCATGGCGCTTTACGGTGGCTGTTGCAATTCAAGAATCCAGAGGGACAGGTAGCACGCTGGATCGAACTTATTGAAAGCTTCGATTTCCAAATCGAACATCGGAAGGGAAGTGCATTATCAAGACGGCCGTGTCCAGTAGAATATCAACATTGTGGCCATGTTGAAGCAAAGGAAGGCATCATCGACGTTAGGCTTACGCAAGTGCTGCCTGACGAGGAGTGGACCGACGAAATGATCAGGAAAGAGCAATTGGATGATACGGATTTATCAGTTATAATGGAATGGAAGGAAAAGAAACACCGGCCAACTTGGAGTGAGATCGCGGACAAAACTCTCATTGTCAAGGCTTATTGGGCTCAATGGGATATCCTTCTTCTTGAGAATGGCTGTTTAAAATGATTGTGGGAAAGCACGGTTGGTAAAGTGAAGCAATTGTTGCTGGTGATACCAAAGTGCCGGATTGCGGAAATCCCTATAGAGGTATCATGGAGGAGTAAGTTGGGGCCACCTAGGAATTAATAAAACACTAGCAAAGATACTTCAACGATTTTACTGGTGAGGAGGTAGGCAGTCAGTGATAAAGTGGTGTAAAAAATATGACTAATGTGCGGCGGTGAAGGGACCCGCATGCATAAGTCGTGGAACCATGAAACAATATAACGTTGGAGCACCATTCAAAAGAATTGCAATGGATGTAGCGGGGCCATTTCCTACCACTGAGAGAGTCAACAAATATGTGCTAGTAATCATGGATTATTTGTACCCCATTCCCAATCAGGAGACGACCACAATAGCTGATGCCGTGGTAAATAACTAGATTAGCAAATTTGGAGTGCCGATGAAGATTCAAACCGACCAAGGAAGGAATTTTGAATCGGTGGTATTTCAAGAAATATGCTAGATGCTCGGTATAAATAAAACGAGAACAACGCCTTACCATCCACAGTCTGATGGTATGGTAGGAAGGTTCAATGGTACATTGGAGGAATATTTAGCAAAGGTTGTTGAGAAAAACCAACGTAACTATGATTGGCATATACCGATGTTTCTGATGGCCTATCGATAAGCAATACATGACACAACCGGAATGTCACCTGCTAAAACGATTTTTGGAGATAACCTACGATTACCTTGAGATCTAAAGTTTGCGGCTGTACCATCAGCGGCTTTATGTGGACAGGATTACGTAGACCAAATGACAGAGGAACTTAATGAGATTCATCAATTTGTACGGGAGAAAATAAGAATGTCAAGTGACCGGATGAAAGCTTGAGATAACATTCGAGCAAATAACCAAGGTTTTCAGGAAGGGCAATTAGTATGGCTTCACAACCCGCAACGGAAAAAGGGATTTTCACCAAAGCTGCAGCGGACCTTACACCGTCGTCACAAGGATAAACAACGTGGTTTATCGGATACAGAAGGGACATCGAGGTAAACCAAAAGTGGTCCATTTGGAGAGGCTGGCCCTATACAAAGGATGTGTGATTTGGGTCCTGTTCGGGACGAACAGGCTTAGGTGGGAGGTAGTGTAACGGTGACACCTAGTGTGTAATAGAATAAGTTAAATTAATAGCTCAATGTTTAGCTTTACTAAAATGGAATTTTCCATGATAAAAATTGTTCTAAATGTTTTTTATTATATATTTACTATGGCACTAGCTCCAAAAAGGAGCCTTCTGGCCCGATTTCAAATTTTCAATTTTAATTTTTTACATATTTTATTATTATTATTTTTTTTCCTTTCAATCAACTTTCATACAGCGATCCACTTTCATACCGTTATACCACTCAGCTTTATAAATTCATACATTACGTTGTACTCATTTTTCCCCATTTGTAATAATTCATTCAAGTTTCTTGCATTCATAGGAACATCGAACATTCCTCTATTTTGGCTAAGTTTGGAACATTTTAGAATTAAATGTTCGATGTCCTCCACTCCATTCTTTCCAATAACCATGATTCAATCTCACCCGTTCCATCGTTCGTATCATTTTAGTGTCTCCTTTCATTTCCTTAAAAAATGATTTTCTCAAAGGAACACTACACCATTCAAAGTACTTCTTTCCTTTTACCATACTCTTTTCCATAAATTCATTCACCCAATTCTCCACAGATTCTTCTGAAACATCCGAAGTACATCTCTTGCATCCATGAATTCATTATCTTATCTCCTCAAGCATACAACCCCTTTTTGCAAGCATATCGTCTCTTTCATTACCTTCAATCTGTAGGTGTGAAGGTATCCATTGTAGAATCACCTCACTCCCACAGGATTGAAGGTACTCATACATCATTTCTACAAACACACTGCCTTGAGTACCCTCTGCCTGTTTTATCAATTGTAAACCACTCATGGAATCTGAGAATTGAACTACTTTCCTCCTCCCTTCATTCATTGCCAACTTGATTCCTTCCATAATTCCAATCGATTCTGCATTCATTATACAGATGCAACCATTCAATCTTAACATTTTTTTTTTTTTTCATTGCCGGAATGTAAATTCCTACACCCACTCGATCCTCATAACAACTAGAATCTGTATATACTTCCACATGTGCAAAATAATTCAATTGCATTCTTCGAAATTCTCTTTAAATCGATAACTCATTCATCATCGCTTTTGTTATCAAATTCAAGCACACAGCAAGATTTTCGGGAGGAACTTTTGGACCCACTTGTCTAATTTTGGATAATATATTCATATTTTCCTCCAATATTTCCGACCGTTACGTTTTTTGGTAGTCCGTTCCTCCTTCCAATCTTACTTTTATCGCATTCACTAACATATTATCTTTGGTCAACATTCGCACAGTCTCTCGCACGGTGATCCATTACCTCTCATAATTAAGAGGTGAATAACCCATTTCGGACCATAAAGTATGTATTGGGGTAGAATTAATCGTCCCCAATACCACTTTAGCACATGCATTCTCAACTTTCATTAATTTTTCAAACCCTACCTTAGATCCACCACCATATACACTCAACCCATAAGCAATTTTGCTAGACACTAGCGCCTTTCGCAGCATATCAGTCACGCTAGGGTGAGCCCCCCATTTTGGTTTACTCACCCTTTTGATTACATTGCTTTTACAATTATCGGCTAATTTTTCCATGTGCACTTTAAAGCTCAATCGATTGTCGATCCAGATCCCCAAATACAGTCAATCTTGAATACTCAATTATCTCCTCATAGATTCGCACATCAATTCTTTGATTCGTTCTAAATGCCATACTATTATATTTTCTCGAATTCACCCGCAGATTTAAATCATTCAAACATTGTGTTACCTGAAGCACACATTCCTGAGCTCGATTTAGGGCCTCGCCGATAGTTTTGCCCTTGCCGATTAGTACAAAGTCATCTGCAAATTGCAAGATAACTTTGTCGGGGCCATTATACCTATGTATTGAGCTCGTATACAGATTGAGGGAGCCCAATATTCATCGCTCTCTCCAATCTATAACCTCTTCCACACAAAACAAACTTACGCTTACTCATAAACTCATACACCCATTTACAAATTTTCCCAGGAAATCTCAGGTTCAAAAGAACCTGATATAGTTTCCCTGGAACCACATAATCATACGCTCTTTCAATATCCAGAAATACCACCACAACAAACTTATTTTCCTTTCGTACTTCCCACACAAATTTTTCCACACATTCGTTTGCAGAATGGTTACGTCGGAAACTAAAAGTGGTTTCTGGCCATAAACTATTTCCATTCAAAAACTTTTCAAGCCTGCCTTTCATCATCCCATTCACCATTTTAATAAAAACATTCAACATACATATTCCTCTATAGTTTATTGCCAGATTTGTGTCGCGATCCCTTTTGGGAATTTGAACCCCTCTGCAATCCTTCCATCTTTCCGGTATCTGAACACTCATCCATACCATATTGAGAATTCCAAGCAATCCAAGATTTCCTTTGCTTTAACGGTCAACAGCTCAATCATTTTATAACTCACTCTATTTATTCCTGGGGTCGTAGATTTGGCCGTTTCTAGAACCCTCAGGAACTCATTCCATTCAAATTGCACACACATTTCATTAAAATTTTCACTAACATCTTCAAGTAAAACCTATCGTTACTATCACCTACATTATTCTGAACATCCGTCATCATTTGTAAGAATTGATTTCCTTTTTCAGGATCATCCATTACAACGTTTCTTTCATTCCTCATTTTACCTCTCACTCTATTAAATTTATTCCATACATCTTTAGTTGTGGTTCTGTGTGTCATTTCTGACACATAGTTCTGCCAACTTCTCGTTTTTGCTCTACGGATAGCCTTTTTCAATTTTCCAATTACCCATTCATAATTTCGTCTACAATCACAACAAATACACCTGTTAAATTCACGCAAAGCTATCCGTTTTCTTTCATGCCAATATTGAATCTCTATGTTCCACCAACCGTTTAATTTAATTTCATTCGCTCTTATTTCAAAACTGCACATTTCATTAACTCTCTCTATTTCAAACTCAAGCTGGTTTGCATCATTTATTTAATTTGTTATGAGAATCTCATTCATACGTTCAACCGATTTCTTACTATTCAGCAAGACCTTATTCTCAATATCGGCATTTACACCACCTAAACACGAAATGATCATAAACTGATCACTACCCAAATTCTCATCTATTACATTCCAAGTGACTTGGGCCGCCAGTCCGCTACACACTAAAGTGATGTCTATCGCACTGGCTGTGGTCCCAACATACGCCATCCTTGTTGGCCGACCATCGTTCAGAATCACTAGATCGGAATCCAGAACGAGGTTCTCCAACAAGTTGCCCCAAGCATCATTTCTTTCACACCTCCAGACACGCGAATGTGCATTCATATCACCCCCCCCCCCCCCCCCCCAGAATCATGTCACTTTTCCCACGCACCCAGTCAAAAAACGCTATTCTAGCTGGAAAAGTCATGAACTTTCTAGAAGTTTGGTTTGTATATATAAAAAAGCGAACGAATTTAAATTGGATGAGTAGTATTTGGTAAGCGACAGTGTAAAGATTAAAAGGAAATAAAAAGTGATTTAAAAAGTGTTTAGTGTAAAATAAAAAGTAAAAGTGATTAGTAAAATTTGCGAATAATTTATATAGTGATTTTGTAAATTTTTATTAATAAACTGTGTTTGTAATAAATTTTGTGAAATAAATAAATTCGTTGGTGATAAATAAAATTGATTTTGTATTATTCACAATTCAGTGATACGAACCTTAATTGGCAAGGCAAAAACGTAACAATAATTTATTTTTAGCGGTCGTTACGCCATCTCTTATTTGTTAGCTTAAACATTTAACGGTTGGTGACTTTGCTATTACTTAACCATGAGTTGGTGTTGTGTTGTTTTTTAATTAAGGCCGTTAGTGAATGTGTTAAAAATATTTTAGTTAAAAATTTAGTGAAAATAAATAATCGAGGTGAAATATTTTTAACAATTTGCTGTGTGAAATAGTTAAAATTTTGACATTTTCATATCAAACAAAATCAAACAAAATGAATGAGGCTTTAATTCGCACACAGAAGGAAATTGAGAGAAGTACGTATAAACTTTTATAACAAAAATATTTAATATTTTTGTTGGTTAATATATATATATATATATATATATATATATATATATATATATATATATATATATATATATATATATATATATATATATATATATATATATATATATATATATATATATATATATGTATTTGTTTTATTCTAGTCCTTAGAATACTGTAAACTACGCTGCAGATCGGATGATGTGACCGAAATATCAAATGGCAATGAAATAATTATCCAGAAGCACTTGCGAATTAACGCAACTAGCTTTAGGAAGATAGTTGAATTAATGCCAGACATACAACACGGCTGAGGTAAGGAATATGAACTTATCGTATTTCTGTACTGGATGGCGGCGGGGTGTAGTTATCGGGTAGCCGGTGGCTTTATTGGTATCAGTCCGTAAGTACATAAATTATATGCGCTTATTTAATAAAACTATATGCATATCTATAATATTTTCCATATAGTTTTACAGTAAAATCTATAATACATAAGATGCTAACTTATTTCGTTCTACATATGCGGAATATTATTAAACCACCATCATTAACCGACAGGGAGGAAATCGGGGCTATATTGTTTACCAGATCAAAAACGGGAATTTTGATAATGCTATCGGTGCTTTTGACGGATGCCATATTAGAATCAAATGCCCAGTCAATAAGCACGACGTGTAATTAAATTACAAAAGTTGTTACTCTATTCAGTGCCAAGCCGTGGTTGATAGCAACCATTTATTTAATGATGTGTTTGTCGGATTTCCAGGATCCGTACATGACACTCGAGTATTTAAAAATAGCCTATTATACACAAATGGAAACTACACAAATAATATTGTTTATTTATTAGGTGACAGTGGTTACCCGTGTCAGTTGAGTCCTATCGCTGTCATAACACCGTTAAAAAATGCATCTGAAGATGAAAAAAAATTTAATGCAGCGCATAGCCGAGCGCGCAATGTAATATAATGTGCGTTTGGGATTATGAAAATGAGATGGCGCAACATTATCAATAAATCCCTGGAGCTGAAACTAGAAAATTGCACCAAAACCATATTTGCTGCTTGCGTGCTCTACAATATTTGGGTGACTAAAGGTGATATTGGGTAAGGACTCGAAGAAGATTTAATGGCAGAAGTATCAAATTTTGCAGTGAATACGGGAAGAGGGGAACATTGCTTATGAAAGAGATTCTGCGGAAGCAATTGTTTTCCGTAACAGTCTATTAGGACAATTATTGTGAAAAACACAAAATTTTTAATAACATAAAACTTTATTAAACAAAAAATTTAATTCACAGCACTTTATCTAATTTACCCGTCACCAAAAAATCGTCAATCTGAATCGGATTCGGAAGAAATTAACAAACTATCTACGTTTATATTGGGGTAGTCCTGTTTGACCATTTTGCCAAACACACAGAGAAGATTGCTAATTTTTTTCTCCATCCTCTTGTTACTCTTTTCGCGATTATCGAAGTACTGGATTTGAGATCCAGTGACCGAGGACCTGCTAGACGCTGATAGTCATGAGCCAGATGTAGATGGCGTTGGGCTTTCGGGTGCTGTTGGTACGGTTGGTGCTGATGGGGGTTGGTGTTGGTGCCTGGATTGTGGGCTTCTGGTTTTAAATAACCCCAACGGTGCTATCAAACAAATAAGGCGAATGAAAGTTATGTTTTTGGACCGCTTATTCATGAATGGCTTCATAATACGGCCAATCTTCTTTGTTTTGTTGTTCGTCCGGCGCTTCGTCTCCAGCACCTTCGCCGGTGTTAATTTTTAAAAAGCTCTGTAAATTAAATTTTAAGTTAGGTTATTGCATTACATACATTAATTGAAATCGATATCAACCTTATATTTCCTAATCAACCCCGACCACTGCTGCTTGCAGTTCAAAAAATTTGTGTCTCGATCCAATTTCTGTCTGTAACGACAATATGATTTAAGATATAAACAATAAGCATAAAATAATAAATTTTAATTGAGTATTACCTCCATCCAGCGCTAATATTAGCATTTTTTGACGTGAACATATCATCGAACTGGCTTCTTGTAATGATGAGATTATTTGATTATTCATTCTTTCCGCGTAAGTCCCTGATAAAAAAGATAAACTTATTTGTATTTTAATGAACAAATTAAAATAAAAATATTTATATTTACATATTGCGTATGGATTTTCAACTGCCCCTCGCACATTCTTTGATTTTTTCGCTATCTGGTTATCCATAATTGTTTGAACATTTTTTTTTAGTACTCAATACTGACATCCAGCTTAAGGCAAAATTTAAGGTTATGAAAATTGAAAATTAAATTGTCGCATTACAAGTATTTACTAAATTTTTTAGGTTATGATTTTTTAACATCATTTGTCAAAATTTATATTCGGTCTCTACCACGTTAAATTTTTTTTGTGGTGAGTATAAAAAAAATTAATTTTAGCTGTCAAAATTTCCATTTTTAACTAGTTTTTAACACATTCACTAACGGCTTAAATACAAAAAATCAACGATACTGGCGATGCTTTTAATTATTGGCTTTTTTTTTCAATATAAATCATCGCGGTTGAATCATTTCAATTGAAAATGCTCTTTCCCGATGGAAAGCACTTAAAGTACTTCTCGAACAATAGAGGTTAGCGTCTTTTACAAACAACCATTGACTAATCTAAATACCTATTGTAGTATTTTAATTAGTCTTAAGGTACGATTAGACGATATCATTTAAGTGAAATCTCACTCAAAAAATTATACGTCTCACTCGATTATAACGTCTAAACTAACATCTCATTCATAAAATGAGACATCACTTTTACGTCATCTGATAATTTCAAAGTGATATATCACTTGCCAAGTGATAACGTGTAAACAGAATCAAAACGTATATTGCATCTCACTTTACTTTTTAAACTTGTTTAAATTTCATCTCATTTTATGGTGCCTTGTTTGATTTTTTCTGTATATTACCGGTGCAGTTACTACAGTTGCATTGTGTAATTAATTTATGTACATATATTTAATATTCAAAATATTCAGTACGCTAAAAATTGTTAAAAGGTAATATTATTAGTTGTAGTTAATTTGAAATTAATATTTTTATTTAAAAAAATGGATAATACCAAACATTTGTGGTCAAGGGATGAAGTAATCCTACTTATCCATTTATATGAGCAGCACAACTGCTTATGGCAGATAGGAACCTCAGACTACAGCAATAAAATTAAAAGAAGCTCAGCGATAGAGTCAATTGCTTTAGACTTAAAACTGAGCATGCCAGAAGTAAAAGCAAAAATAAATCGTATACGTTCTCAGTTCTGGAACGAAAAAAATAAAATGAAGAAAAAAAAAATCGGGTAACGGAACAAGAAAATTATGTAACTAAATGGGAATTCTTCAACAGTTTGCAATTTCTGGATACTCATGCTAGTGAAATGATTATTTTATATTTCAACTCTGATATTGATTATGTCGTATTTTATCGTGATGGGATTTTGTATTTTATCAGAAATAGGTTAGCCTACAGTGTCAATATTTTGGGTTTATGGTAATGCTTTATTATGTTTATAGGTGTTTGGGAATTCTTTGTTATATGTACCGGGTAATTATTATGTCCAGTTAATTGTACTTCGTGTGTGTATGACAAATTCCGGGTATGAGATACGTCGGTGGTTAGCTTAACTTAATATAGATTTAATGTAGTTATATGGGGATGATGGTTTGGAGCTTGTATAGTCACTTGGCGCTTACCGCTGGTAGGGGCTATGACCCAAGTGATATATTTAATCGTGGAGAGTTTAATTGTTAGTTGTGAGAAAGATGAGATCTTATAAGTGTGAAAGATTATTCAGCGGGTACAAATACTGCCATATTTCTTTCTTCCACAATTACTCAATCTCACCGGTACCCAGATGTTAGTTTTTTGTGTTATTTATACTTACCAAATACTGCGGATTGTTGAATTCAGTTTTAAAAACTTTAGTTGATTTTTGATTATTATTTATTCACAATGTTACAATTTTAAGATTTGATTTATTCTTTTATGTGTATAATATTGATAACAGTTTATTCTTTACAGCTGATGGACCGATTGGCCTTATACTTTTACTAATTTTTATATTCACAACTGATTTTACCACTCAACTTATGATTTTTCACTGCCTCCTATTTACAATTTTATGACTTTATATATTACAATTTAATCTTCCTGTTTACAACGTTTACAGAAGATACGGAAATCTTTTTTTGTTGAAGCTGCGGAAATCTTTTTGTTGAAGATGCGGAAATCTTTTTTTGTTTAACACGCGGAACTTTACAAATTTTATATATATAAAATATTTACGGAAATATTTTCAATGTTAATATTTTTTCAATGTCATATATTATTTATTTTAATTCCCCTAAATGGCATTTCAAAAAGAAATTAAGTTTTTTCTTTTATTTGTAATTTTTTACTTAGACTACTTTCAGGCGCAAAGATTATTGGTGTCAAATTCTTTACTTTATTTTTCTGTGTTAAACAAAATGTGCCAATTTGTTATTGTAATTATTATGCAAATTTGTTTGTTTTTCTTTCTGTGTTACTAAAGTGTGTTATTTTGTCATTGTAATTATGTAGTATATTTGCTTACTTTTAGGTTTTTTAACCTATTCTCATTGTTTTGTATTTATGTTCCATTTTATTTTTGTGTTTATTAAAATTTTTTTTTGTAAATGTTTCCATTTTTTAAATATGACATAGTTTACAATCTTATTTTATGTTATTTATTTCATGGCGTGCACGCATATGCATGCTTTTTTCAGGTTTTATTTCATCTAGATGCGAACTTTATCACAGAGGTGGACCATTACCAAACTGAATGCTGCAGTCGGTAGGTATCTCAAATGAGCATTTTTGATATTCTTATTTGATCCATACAAATCTTGCAACTTGAATAAACATTACGTAAATAGCGGGACTTGGATGAGCTTTTAGTTCTTGAGAGAAAGTAGTGCAGTATTTGGCGTCTACTGTCTTCCGCTTGGTCAGCCCGGTTATCTTGATAAGTACTACTCAGCGCAAACAATTTCACTAACACATGCTGTAATCGAGGCTTTGAATTCGTAGCAAATACGTGTTTAATCCGTCAGATAATTCATTGACCATTTGTAAAGTGGAAAGGATGGCACAACATGATGGAAACCATTGATACGCTACCTTATGTGAGTTTAAAAAAATTTTTATTACCAAATTTATTTCATTTATTTTCTATCGATATTACATTAAATAAATTATTTGTTATCAAATATTTTCCTTATATAACTAATTTATATAAATTTACCTTGCCACGGGACCTGACCTTCTTCAGAAAAATAATTTTTAAACTCGTTCCTTGTTTGTTTTGCAGCAACCGCAGAATTTTTTGTTTGATTGGGCTGCAGGTTTATAAAATGTTGACTTTCATTTCTCCAGTTTCCAGGAATAACTGTTCCATTTTCATTTTCACAATCAAACGTTCCAAAAGGCGCATAGATTTTTTTTGATTTTCAAAGAATAAAATTATGTAGAACGCAAATGGCGCTCACCAGAACTTTAACTTTTTCCGGTTGTAGTTCTATGTTTTTTCTTAACACACGGAATGTAGCTGATGCAATTCCAAATGCATTCTCTGAAATTCGCCTAGCTCGAGACAACCTATAGTTAAAAATTCTCTCAGTAATGGTGAGATTCTTAAATGGGTATGGCTTTAACAAATTTTCAGATAATGCAAATGCATCATCTGCAACTATCACAAATGGGACGGGTACGTTTCTATTTGGTAATGGTTTTGGTTTTGGCAACTGAATTTTTTTATTGTTAATTGCATTAAACAGATTGCATCCATTAAAAATGCCACCATCAGAATCCCGACCTGGTGCTCCAATATTTACATAAGTAAATTGATAGTTCGCATCAACTAAAGCCATTAATACGATACTATGGGCCGATTTGTAGTTAAAATTCAAACTTCCACTGTTTTTAGGAGCTTTAATATTAATATGCTTTCCATCAAGCGCTCCGATACAATTCGGAAAATTCCATTTTTCATTAAAATTATTTGCAATTCTATTACATTGGTCTTCTGTATGTGGTGTCTATATATGTATAAAAAAAAGAAGAATTATAGAAAGTGTTTGAAATTTAATATATTTAATATATAAGAAAATAATTATTTTTGTAGGAACAATGTAATTCATCGGAAGAAATTGGTTCATCTAACAAAAATGATGGAAATTGTATGCCTGCAGTAAAACCGCCTTCTAGTAAAAAGAGGAAAAATATTTACGATATAGATAGCCAACAGCAGGAGGCCATTAATACATGTGTGGAGGTACTATCTAAAAGAGACCCATATGACATTTTTGGCCAAAATATGGCCAATGAACTTAGGCTACTACAAAAATTTCCAATTTAGAGATGGACTTAAAAACAGGAATACAAGAATTAATTTTAAAGAGTAATTTAGAAATGGTACAGCGGATGAAGGCTTCGGTCTCTGTCAGAAACGAAGAAATTAATTTAAATATTGGAGTTGAAGAAAGTAGGAATCTTAGTTTTGATGAATTTTAAATAAAGGGATAACTATATGTATTGTAAGAAATTATTTATTTTTAAATATTATTACCTATTTGTAGAATTTGGTAGTTGTTGAATATTAATTTACTGCAAAATTAAATAAATTTGTTTTCTTACCTGTAAATGTTCGTCTTTTATTGTAATATAGATTGCATTGCACACTTCAGGGATAAATCCAGATATAGTGCATTGCGGAATACGAAATATATAAGTTAGAGATTTAAAGCTGTCACCTGTAAAGTTGAAGAATATGAGAATATATACACATATGTTATATATATATATATATATATATATATATATATATATATATATATATATATATATACACATATGTTAATATTATATACCTGTAGCTAAGTACCGCAATGTCACAACAAGGCGTTCTTTTGCAGTGATGGCAGAACGCATTACTGTATCTTTTTTTGAAATTAATGGCGCTATTCTATATAATATTTCATCAAAGTCTTCAGCACTCATTCTTATAAAATTTTTATAACTGTTTTTATCACATTCCTGCAATTCCTTTAAGAGGTTATCAACCGCCCCGTAATCTTTTCGTTTTTGAATCCAATCCTTTACCCAGATCCGTTTAGTAACTTTCTTTTGTCTTTTTTTACGTTTTTGTATAAGTAAAAGGGCGAGACAAGCTGCAGCTTGTGCTTGATCCATATCAATAATATAAATGTAATTAAATTGAGTTTTTTAATAGCGTAATTGATTTCTGCATCGACTACAACCAAATAATAAATTATTAACACAAAACTCGAATTTAATAAAGAAATTTCTTTATCACAAAAGTGTGTACGTCTAAACAGGTTTTTCACTTGAGCAAGTGATGCGAAATTTTACAAATGATATATCACTTTTATTTTTATATTTGACCTCACTTTTGTCCTGGTATAAACATGCATCTCATTTTAGTGAGATCTCACTTGAAATGATATCTCACTTAAATGATATCGTCTAATCGTACCTTAAGAAACAACTAAAAGATATTTTAAAAATCCTTATTTTATATATATGTGTTTAAATATTAAAATTATTTGACAACAACAAAACTATGTGTTGACAACAACAAATAAAAATAATTTATTATTTAATAATCAAGATTTACCAAGATTTTTTACATCGCCCAAAAATATTTATGGTTAGTACTTAGATCATAAAAAGACAAGAAAAACGAAGGTTAGGTAAAATAGGAATTAGTTGCGTTTGATTCTTGAAAACATTCCATATTTTCATATAGAGATAAATAACATAATAATGTAATAACTTGGAAGTTGCAAATAATTTTTATAAATTTTCAAACTTTTTTCGGAAAAACATAAAAATGAGTAAAAAACTTTAAAAGAAAAGCACACACAACATATTAATATGAAAACAAAAATGTTGAAAAATATTTAATTTTCACTAAAATATTTGTTTCAACAATAAGCAAAAAAATTGGAAAAAATATTAATCATTATCCGACAAGTTTCTACATAACTAAACAATATGAATGATTTTTTACATTTAACACTGCTGTGAACTCTGAAGCTGCGTAACGTGGTACAATTCTGTCGAAAAAAATATACATCACGAAGTTAGCTGTATGAGTTAAATTATTTCCGACAAGAACAAATAATTTGATCAGAACCAAAATGGTTCACATGGCAACAATTTTGTTTTACAAGCCCAACAAGCATTTGGTTACGTATTCAACTCATGTACTGTACATTTTTTCACCAGCAATATACCAGGTACACACTTTAAATGCCGTCAATTTGTCTTCAAAGAGAATACGAGCGATTAATTTTGTAGGAACCTGTATTGTGAAGAAATCGAAATGAAATAATATAAAAAACTCTGTTATTGTTGCTTGACTTAAAAAAAAAAAAATTGTTACAAGTTTAGAAAATTATATTGATAACATAAATCATAAAGAAATTTTTCTTACGATTGTTGTTGTTGCTTTTACCGAGTATATATCATTTATTGTATTGTTTATGGGTTCACTGATATATGTTTTGAATTGAAAACGAAAGGAAAATGGATATACATATTCGAGGATGTGTATATTATGCTGCACGGCAATAACCCAACAATATATTATGTAGGTATTCATACAAGCGCTCATACTATAAAGGTAAAAAGTGTAAAGACAAATATATTTTTAACCGTAAATTTTCTTTACAACGGTTATCACAAACTATAGGTTTGCTAAGCTAAGCAGCAGACAATAATAATTTCATTTTTTTTGTTGAAAACAGAAGAAATTTTTTCTTACTCTTTTGAATTTTAAAATTATTTATTGATTTACGTGTTTGAATTGAATTGAAAATTGAATTGAATTTGAATGTATGTGTACTGACTTTGGCACGAAATTTATATTTATTAATATAAATATTTTGGGGTGTTTGTACAGTGTGTGTGTATATGAAACATTAGACTTGTTCAACTTACATCGCATATTTATATTATACGAGTATTATAACCCTTTTTTAGGCTTTTCGCCATCTTAACTTTATTTGCTGCTTGTGAACTGGTAAACACGCACATATTTATTTCTAAACTATATATCATTGACAACGTTGGTTTATGTTTCGTAGGTAGACAGTTAAAAAGCTTGTTAGGTAAATCATTTTTTATGTTGCTTAGGCAGAATATACTTAATAAATTGCCTGGCAGAATACAAGTAATGATATACGAGTACCTTTACATATATTCAACTTTTATATAAAATTTTAATTTGGTATAAAGGAACATTATCTAAATGCAACAAATAACAACATATGTACATATAACATACATATGTACGACAAAATATTAACATTTCAAAAAAAAATATAATTTCGATATTCTAGACAATTTCAGGCGACTAGACAATGCACAGAAAATTCAAAAACCATAAAAGATGGTTTCAAGGAATTCAGAAACTTTAAAGAATCAAACTAATCAAATACCAAAGAAATTGTAGAAAGAGAAAGTTTGTCTGTATTAATTAAATCAATAAGATTGTTTCGGCTTTTTATAGACAAAATATATTAAAAATAATGGCATTCACAACAATTTCGACTTGTTAATCAGAAAAAATGAAGAGGCCAATCATTTATAAATATATCTACCAGAAAAAGTAGAAATATCAAAATCCCACCCGTACTTTAACCCGTGGTCAATACCAAGTGTATCGACTCCAAAAATGAAAACTTTCCTTGATCTTTCTCTGTATTAGTTTGGTTTCGTACTGATAAGTTCGTACAAACAAAAAAATTCGGTCTACTTGTTAAATGTTAATGTATAGTCGCACACATTACTTATAACAATTTATTTTAGGGTTAGTCGCACCTCGGATTCACAAATAAATCAACATTAACTTCATTTTTTATTTTATTTCTACTTTCTATGATTTACAACAATTTTGTATATTATATTTTATGATTTAAACAAAAATCTATTTGAGTTATTCTCAAATGTATTTTATTGTATTATTTTATGTTATTTCTTTTTTTGATGTTATTTCTTTAATTTTATTTATTTTTATTAGCTGTTTACTGCTCGGAAATCCACATTCAACTGCTCTTCTTTTTCGATCTCTTCTATCTCTTCTTTTATGTCATTTTTTTTTTAACCAATTAACCCTATTGTTCGTTAAATTTATTTCGTTGAGTTGGTCGCTTTTGCCCTATGTGCAACTTCGAGTCATTGCAATTATTACGGACATAACACCCCCATTAATGAAAAAAGAATGAGTTTGCAAACATCATTCTTTCGAAACAGGTAGATGGTTCAGCTTAGGGTATGATGATATGTGTTGACGTCACCTTAACGTTAACTTATATCTAAAGGTAGCAATATACCTTACATTACATTATTTTTTATTTATTTCAAATTTAGTGTATCTAAGAATATACAAAAAAAATTATCTTAATAACTAATAAATATATAAGGTTAAATATAAAAAAAATTATTTTATACTAATAATATATAAACGTATATTGTTTTTTCAAAATTCAAAATTATTATTTTTTTTTTTTTTAATTTACGTATGAAAAACAAATTTAGGTCATGTGTACCAACCATATTTAATTAAACAAAAAAAATGTTCTCCTTTGTTAATTCAATTTTTTATGAAACATCTGATTTGTAAATAACTCTTAGTTGCTTTTGAACTCTAAACGCTTATGTGTTATATGCATATTTCATTCTATCGCAGCTATTTAATATCTGCTAAGTATATTTTATTTTTATTATTGGAAATTTTTAGGTTTCTAGGTTATGATGGTATAGTTTAATTCTATTGTTATGAACAACCTTTTTAGAATTTCCTATTTTGATCTTGGTATTTACGTCGGAGGGTATGTCAATTACTTCGTAAGGCCCCTTCCAAAGTGATTCTTCTTTACCTTTTCTAGTTTCATTTTTTACTAAAACATAGTCACCGATTATGAAAGTAGATGGATTTAAATTTCTATCGTAATAAACTTTCGATTTTTCTTTCGCTACAATTAAGTTTTGTTTTGCTATCCCGTAAGCTCGTTGTAGTCGAAATTTTAAATCAGTAGCAAAATCATCGTAATTATAGACTATATCAACATTATCTTTAAAAACATTCGGCATTTTAGGTTGTCTACCAAACACTAAATAGAATGGCATAAATTGCGTTGCAATATGAGGAGTGGTATTGTAAACAAACATGGAATATGCTATGAATTTATCCCATGACATTGGGTCTTGATCTACAAATGATCGAATATACTCTACTAGAGTTCGGTGTGATCGCTCCAGACTACCATTAGATTGAGGATGATATGCGGATGTATTAAGCTTATTTATTTTTAATATTTTACAGACTTTTGTGAATACCTCTCCCATGAAGTTAGCACCTTGATCGGTAAGTACCGATTTTGGACATCCATACAAGCAAATTAAATTATTTACGAACGCCTCAGCTATTGTATCGGACTTTTGATCTACTATAGGAATGGCTAAACAGTACTTAGAAAGATCATCTTGCATCGTCAAGATATATTTGTTGCCTACATGCGTTGGAATAAAAGGTCCTACTATGTCTAGAAATATTTTCTCAAAAGTTTCTGACGAAGTTGTGGTAATGACCATAGGCATTTTTACAGGTCTACTAGATTTGTTTTTTTGACAGGAGGTACAATGAGTGATATAGTTTGCGATTTTAGCGCGCATATTGGGGAAATATACAAACTGTTTTAGCCGTTGGTAGGTACGTTGTATTCCTTGATGTCCGCCTAGGGGACTGCAATAATACTCGGTAATAGCCCTTTGAATGTCATCTTCGTTTTTTAGGATTGTTACCGTCTTAGGGTCAGTCTCATTGGAATGAGCTGTAAAATTATTGAATTTTTCTAGGATTGTGTTGTTTTCCGATGGCAATGAATGAGAATTTTCTGGACATGAACTACTTTCACTTGGTTTAATGATTAGATTCTCATTGTTATTTCTTGCTTGTGATCGAGTAGTTATAAAAATGTCGCAAGCTTCTGGATTTATATTGTGATAATTACTATCTATTGATATTCGGCTCAGCGCGTCAGCATTTCTGTTCGCTTTTCCTGGTTTATGCATCACTACGAAATTATACTCTTCTAGCTCCAATCTCCAACGAATAAGTTTAGATGATGGGTTTGTTGTACTCCGCAAGAATTTTAAAGGTTCGTGATCTGTAACCACGACAAACTTTCGACCATACAAATACGGTCTGAAATTTTGGATCGACCAGACAACGGATAAGAGTTCTTTTTGAAGGGTGGAATAATTTAGTTCTGGTTTTCTTAACGTTCTGCTTGCGTAGGCTATTGGTAAATCGTTTCCATCAAAATTCTGGGACAATATTGATCCAATTGCAATATCACTTGCGTCACAGGTTAATTTAAACTCTTCTCCGAACTTTGGGTATTGTAAAATTGGTTCTTGTACCAAACAATCTTTTAATTTATTGAAAGCATTCTCGCACGACTCTTCCCATATGAATTTCGTATTTTTCTTTAAAAGTGCAGTCATTGGTTTCGCAATTTCAGCAAAATTGGGGATAAAAGACCTATAGTAACCGCAAAGACCCAAAAATGATTTAATTTCCGTGATAGTGAGAGGCTTGGGATAGTTTTTGACTACGATCACTTTACTAATATCCGGTTTTATTCCATTCTGCGTTATGACATGACCTAAATAGGTAACTTCTTTTCTAAGAAATTGGCATTTGCTTGGATTCAACTTTAGGTTATGAAAACGAAAACAATCGAAAACTTTTTGCAGACGTTCACCGTGCTCCTTCAAACTGTGTGCATATACCACGACATCATCAAGGTAAACAAAACATTTGATACCGTTAATTCCCATTAACACATTATTCATAAGACGTTGAAATGTCGCCGGGGCACCCTTTAAACCAAACGGCATTCGTGTATATTGGTAATGTCCGAGATTAGTGCTAAACGCCGTTTTCTCTTTGTCTTCCTCATTCACTGGAACCTGGTGATAACCACTGGCTAGATCCAGTGTAGTAAAATACATGGATCGACCTAGCTGGTCCAAGATCTCCGTGATATTAGGTAAAGGAAAGACGTCTCCAAACGTAACCTCGTTCAGTCTCCTGAAGTCTACTACAACACGAATTTTTTTTTCGCCATCTGTTGATTTTTTAGGTACAATGATCAAAGGGAAATTCCAAGGACTCTTCGAATTTTCTATTATGTTGGAGTTCAACATATCTGCAACCTGTCTGTTAATTTCCTCTGTGGTGGATTCCGGAAGGCGATATGGCTTAACATAAACTGGTTGTGTTCCTGGTAGTGTAGGTATTTTATGACTAACCGAATTAGTCGAAGTTAGAAGGTCACCAGGCAGATAAAATATATCATTGTAACTATTACATATGTACTATAGAATTTAGTTCTTCTTTATTTAAAAATTTGAGATTTAGTTCATTTTCAAGTATTAATTTACGATTGGTAGGGCAAGAATTAATTTCAGCATTTAGATTTAAGATATCATAATTATTGATATTTTCAGTTTTCGGTATAACTTTGGAAAGATTAACAGAATTCTCATTCGTGTTAATTAAACAAACGACTGCCGTATTATTATTTACCGAAATTATAGAATTTGCTATGAACACACCTGGCTGTAATTCTTCACGTTGACATATTAACGATTCTGATGTATCAGGAACGTAAACTTTGACAAACTTTTCACACCGAGGTGGGATTTCTATATAATTGAATGGTAAGATGTCAATCGAGACATATTGATGATTAAATAAAATAAATAGCTTATTGGTCGAGAAATCGACTTTACATTGATTTTTAGACAGGAAATCTTTTCCTAAAATTCCGTCACACAAAATGGGAAAATTATCATCGACGATGTGGAACGTATGCTTGAGCTGCTGCGTACCAAACGATAATAGAGCATCAACTGACGCTAGGGTAGATATAGCAGATGGAGAAATTCCCCGAATAGAATATTTGATTTCTGGGTGGCAAATCGTATCGAATTTAATACAGTTTCGTTTTAGCAAACTAATGTCAGCCCCTGTATCTACAATTAAAGATGGATTAGCATTTTTTAATATGTCGATGTTTGGATAAATATATTTTCGATTATACTCCTTGGTATAATCGGCGAATGACGATGACAATATAACTGAATTAGAAATATGTGTTTTGTTATCTGAACACTCTACTTCAAATCTTGAACCCGTGCAGGAGTGTTCGTCTGCATAGATTGACTCGAGTTTCCCTGATGGCTCGACATTGGTGGTTTATTTTCAAAATTTAATTTTCTTGCATCTGAATTTTTTTTCTTAAAACATTCTCTGATATGATGTCCGAGTTTCTTACAATATGCGTAAACTAGAGTAGACTGTGATACGTGAATACTTTTGTTATGTATTGGTTTAGGATTTTGGTTACAGTTTAAATTTGTATATCTGTGAAAACATTTTTCGGATGTGTGGCCTGTTTTTCTACAAATTTGACACTTATCTATTAGTTTGTTTGACGGATTTTGTGTATGTGCATTCGGACGCGTTATAAGCAATTCTTCCTCGCATGCTTTCGCAACTGCCATTTTCAGTTCTGTAAACTGGCAAGCTTTTACATAAAGTCGTATAGGCTCCATAAGCCCTTCCTGGAATGCTCTTATCGCTGTCTTAGAATTTAACTTAATTACGAATTCTTTTGATTTCGAACCAAGCGTATCAACACACACATCATTTAGACTAGACATTAAATTTTCAATTCGGTCAGCGAAATTTCTCACTGTCTCATTTCGCTGTTGCTTGGCTGTAGTAAGCTCAAGTTCGATCTGTTCAAAAGTACGAATTTCGGCAAAACGAGATTTTAATTCTTTTTTTAGGGTTTCCCAATTTTCAAAAGAACCAAACTTAACAACATCGTATGCCCGATCGAGTAACTTAGTATTTAGCACTTTTAAAAATTTAGGGATTTCTGTTTTATCCAATGAGTCGGCCAGCATGTCACAGCATGCCAGAAACCGATGTAACTGTTTTGAATCTCCGTTAAACTCTGGGATTAATTTAAGTGTGAGGCCGATATCTAATTTTTCGCCCATGTTATTATTTATTTTAGTACGTAATTTCGGTTTAGTTGATTTAGGCGTTAATTTGTGACGAAGTAAATTTGCGAAAATTTTACCTCGTTTGATTTGGTTGATTCGTTTTACCACCGTTCTATTGCGCAAACCGTAACATTCAACACTAGAAACCATTGAATTTATTAGCGAAACAGCCCGAAATTATCGATGGAGTATTCTCCGATTCTCATAAAATTAGTATCACTGATTACGTAAAAGGAATTAGAATTTTAATTTATGCATATAACATTCAAAAATAATTCGAAGAGAACAAATTAGAAATTTGAAACACACGAACACAACGATAAAACGTCATATACGATTTTTTTTTTGTTTAATGAAAATGAAATTAATTGTATTACGCAAATGATGTACTGCGAAAATTCATGAAAATCCTTAATTGAGTTGACGTACCCCACATCTGACACCACTTTTGTTAAATGTTAATGTATAGTCGCACACATTACTTATAACAATTTATTTTATGGTTAGTCGCACCTCGGATTCACAAATAAATCAACATTAACTTCATTTTTTATTTTATTTCTACTTTCTATGATTTACAACAATTTTGTATATTATATTTTATGATTTAAACAAAAATCTATTTGAGTTATTCTCAAATGTATTTTATTGTATTATTTTATGTTATTTCTTTTTTTGATGTTATTTCTTTAATTTTATTTATTTTTATTAGCTGTTTACTGCTCGGAAATCCACATTCAACTGCTCTTCTTTTTCGATCTCTTCTATCTCTTCTTTTATGTCATTTTTTTTTAACCAATTAACCCTATTGTTCGTTAAATTTATTTCGTTGAGTTGGTCGCTTTTGCCCAATGTGCAACTTCGAGTCATTGCAATTATTACGGACATAACATACTCATCAGGTAGCTACGACCAAACTACAAAAATAAAATTTTAACTTCATACATTAAGTATGAGGCAAGAACGCATTGAATTAGCGAATTATAAAATTTACCAAATTAAAACACCAAACTACCACATAGAAAGCTCAAGGAAAGTTTTCATTTTTGGAGTCGATAAACTTTGTATTAACCACGGGTTAAAGTACGGGTGGGATTTTGATATTTCTACTTTTAATGGTAGATATATTTATAAATGATTGGCCTCTTCATTTTTTCTGATTAACAAGTCGAAATTGTTGTGAATGCCATTATTTTTAATATATTTTGTCTATAAAAAGCCGAAACAATCTTATTGATTCAAAGAAATTGTACAGATTTTACTTCACTTATTTACCAAGGTATACAGAAAATAAGGTATAATATTGCGCATGCTGTTGCTATCCTTGTTTCGCAATTTGACGTCACGTGAAGATACAAATTCTGATATTTATATGGAATTTCGTAATATTTTTATTAGTTTTTTAAATAAATGGAAAATAAATGATTTTTTTTTTATTCTTGCCATTAATTGTTTTTCGACTTTATGTTAAAATTAAACATTTCAATTTTGATTTTAGTTATATACTGCAAAACTTTTGGAATTAAATTGCGAAAAGAGGCATGTTTTAATATTCGTGTCTAGAGCAGACTGTTTGAGCACATTGCATAACAAGTTTCAGAATTTATGAGTACAATTTTTTTGTTAAATGCAGAGAACGTTTAGATTTTAATTATTTGATTTAAAAATTTGGGAGTGTTTGATTTTAAATATACTAAATTTGAATAATTCCTATTGCAACAAAACTATCAATTGTACTTCTGATAAGAACACATATAGAACACAAAACAGTGAATGGGTGTTTTTATTTATTTGTAGCGAAAACCATAAAACAATAAATGAAATAAGCCATAGAGATCTAATTTTAATTTATAGTTTTATTTAATTTCTTTTTTTTTTTTAAATTTATATTTTCTTTTAACTGGGCGTTTAATATCCGAATTTTAAAAAAACATTTTACACATAAAAAATTTTTTTTTTATTTTTAAATCTAATTCGACTTCGTTTGAAAAAGATATTAAATTTTTTATGTAGTTTCTTCTAACTTTTAATATCGTCGAATTACTTTTGTTGAAGATATACTCTAACTTTTTTAAATTTTGAATAAATTCATCCCTTGGTTGTTTTAGGCCTCCTTCACTCACCGTATCCGTTTACGTCCATCTGCCACTAAACTCTATTTCGCTGTAACATTCTAAAATCTTTGGAATTTTAAATTTTAGGCGTTTTAATATGTAGCCAGCTATATATTCCAACCCATCATACTTCAAATCACCCATATCTTGCGTTAATTCAGGCAATTCAGATAAAGTATCTCTCTCAGATTCAGTGAGATCGGTGAATAAACTGACTGTCAGTTTATTCTGTCCAAATCTGCTACATCAGACTCATTTAACGCTTCCCTGACATCTGTTGACGACAACAGTGAATGATTTACATCCATTTTAATGTAATCTGTATTATCGCATTCCACATTTGCTAATTGTGACAAAATACTTTCGTTTTGCCCCAATATGAAACTTCGAAGGCGATATTTAATTTGTAAAGCATTTGGATGATCATAAAGGCCTCCTTTCGCTCTAATAATTCCAAAAAACATTTCCAATGGGTCTTGGTTTAGACGATATGTCAGGAGGTATGAGATCTTTTATTGATCTTTTAAATCCCGGAATAACATTTTCAGGGCATTGATGCTGAAAATAATCCCTTTTTGAAATGGTAAAAGGGGATTTTTTATTACCAACACGCATTTGTTTGGTAGTATTCTCCATATTATCAAGTCTTAATTCCTGTTCTTCTATTTCTAATCCATAGGCGGCCATTCTTGGGCGCGAATCGATTCGTGGAACCTTTGTATTGAACAAATCGAACCAGTCGTTGACCTAAATAATTAGAAAATAATATTTATCAAATAAGGAAATATACACCACAACAATTTTTAAAATAATCTGACCTGTTTAAGCATATTTGCTAGCTCAGCCCAATGTTTTGATTTTGCTAGACCTAAAGCACCCATTCTATATAAAAAGCGCATGAATTGGTTTGGGAAAACAGCTGGGTTGCAAATTTCATCTTCTATCTTTGAGCACCTTTCACCGTCAGATGAGTAGCTCCTAAACGGCTAGCTATCTTTAATTCTGATTTTGATTGATGTTCGAGAAGCTCTTGAAGTGGTTCTTTCGCCAATAAAATATTATTAAGCAAAATCCCAGAATCCAACAAATTATTCCTAAACAGTTTAATCATGTGCGGTGTGTCACTAAATACGTACACTTTTTTATTTTGATCACATGAATTCGCAAAGAAAGGCTGGCTCTCGCTTATTCCCATTTTATTCCATAGTCCTCTATTTCCTTCCTCCCAGATCAGTAACAATGGCTACAACATCGTTCTGAATTAAATGTAATTTTTTAATTATATTATTTAGTATTATTTTGGTAGTCTGGCGGATGTGGCGGGGGGGGGGGACCATAAGTCGAATGATCTTCATCGGCTCCGCAACCTATCATAGCACTCACTTTCTGTCCACTGTGCTGGTCATGTTTTAGGAAGAGGTAGGGGGGGAGGGGTCACGAACGGATGTATATCAGATATATCCAGGAGGGACTCGCAAGTGCAGGTACGACCTCCACGTGGTGGCTACTGTTAACTAGGAATTTTTCCTGGGCAAAAGTACATCGGTGAAGAAGTAAACCTTACACAAATCCCCAAGTCACGGTGAAACAGCATATGCCAAGGAATGAATGGTTAGTGAGTAAACTAATCTCTAATATGCGGACTATGGATACCAGGCGACCTCCAGTTTTAATCAGCCTTACCCTCCTATATGGATCTCTGCGAGGGTGGACCGTTTATTTCACCGAAACTCGTGGGAACAAATAAACAAGAATAATATAAAATTAGAAGGGACAGGCACTCTCAAAAAGCTAACATGTACAACGGCTGGTGGCTAAAACCTTTAAGGTGGAGTCACCACCGAAGGAACAATAAGGGTCTTCATAACTGCGGTGCCGGGTACCAGCGGAAGCCGAGGTCCTGCCGTAGAAAAAGGGAGCTTGGACCGTAAAGGGCAAGCTACCTCCAAAGTAGGTTCAGTAAACGCGGCCTTGGCACCTAAGCCGGTGACTGGCGCGAAAGTTATCCCTGAGGCTAAGCGGCGTTACAGGAACCGACGCGCGGCGAAGAGGATATTAGATAGGCTGGCTGCCACCCCTGAGTGGCTGCTAACGAAGGAACAGAACAAATCTCTGGCATGGGCAAAGGTTACTTTCTTAAGCGACAATTCGGAGAGTGTACCAGCAGAGTCGAAAAGGCAGCGGTCCCAAGACGAATTGGAAGCTGGGGATAGTAAGCAACTCAGATTGCAGGGAGCCCAAGGAGATACTAAAACGCACGGGGCAAAACTGTTTAGTGACGACCTTAAAGAGCATCCAGGGATACTAGCCGTCATTGACAGGAGTCAAGAAGATGGGAGTATCACTCTAGATAAATGGAGGCTAGTGTATAACGCACAAAACTCCGTTTTCCTAACGGTCCTCGGAGAAAATACGGGGCACCTCCATCTTATAGGAATGCAGGATGGCACCAAGGGCGCGTTAAGCTAACGGCGTGCCCAGGTCAAAAATCGGCAGACCTTTATCGTCTGGCCGTAGCTAAGGTAGGAGAAGTGTGGCGGGGCGCGAAGCTGGCAGTGATTAACAGGGACGAGATCCCTAGCAGACCAAGGGCACCCGTCTGGCTGCCAATCGAGCCATCCTGTCCAGGTGAAACGGAAGAGGAGGCGAAGGGAGGATCTAGGTTGTCCATTTTAGTGGTGAACAAAGAGTCCCTAGCCCCTTTAGCTAAAAATAAGGGGGTAATCGGCTTCGGTTTCAGGTAAATTACCCTAAAGGTATTTAAAAGGCATAAGGTCGAAGCGATTGTGGAAGACCTACCAGGAAAAGAGCAGAGAGAAGGTGCTAACACGCGGGACGTTGGGAGCTCAGCGATGGAGCGATTGACGGCTATGGGTAGTCGCCTATCCCTGGACTCGAACGAGGAAGATCGGTTCGAGTCGTTGGGGGAGGAGGGTGGCATAAAGAGCCAACAAGGAGCCCCGAAAGGGAGCGTCAGGATTGATGACGTCCCCAAGGGCCGAGAGATTAAACCCAACCCAGCGGAGGGTATATGAAGGAAGGTAAGTTGATCTGTTTATGCTGAGCACGGTTCAGATTAATCTTCACCATTCTATGGCTGCTTCGGCAGCCTTGATCCTCAGACTGACCAAATCGGATGAGGACATAATCCTAGTTTAAGAACCCTGGATTAGTAAAAACAAGATCTGTGGCCTCGGTTTAAAAGGGTATACTATTTTATACTCTTCTGGGTCCGATAAGATCAGATCTTGCATTCTCGCTAAAAATAACTTGAGTATTTTTCTTCTTCAACAATATAGTAGTGGAGACGTAACGGCAGTCGCCCTGGAGACGGGAGGCTGCTTACTATGGCTGGTTTCAGAAGAAGGTTCCGCCGGATAACCTTGGGGAAGTGATACTCGAATCGGAACGGGAAAAGATCGGAGTATTAATGGGTTGTGATGCAAATGCGCATCATACAATCTGGGGTAGCACCGACATCAATGATAGGGGTGAGTACTTATTTGATTACTTATTGGGTACTAACCTTGCAGTGTGTAATCTGGGGCAAGGGCCCACTTTTATTATTAGTAACAGGCAGGAGGTACTGGATGTTACCTTTGCATCAGACTCCATTACACATATGGTAATAGAATGGAGGGTGGCGAAGGAACACTCCTTCTCGGACCATCGGTACGTGACGTTTAATATTGACATTAACCCTGTTACCCGGAAATTCTTCAGGAATCCTAGAAGGACTAACTGAAACAAATACGGGGAAGTGTTAGTAGGACTCTTACCGACAGATGCTCCAAAGCCCCCAGCCACCGAGAAGGAGCTGGATTTCCTGGTGGGGAAAACCACAAGCGCCTGCAACTTGTCCTTTGACACTGCTTGCCCCAAAAGAATACCTAAAGGGAAGCAGAAACCGGTATGGTGGTCCAGGGAGTTGGTAATCCTTCGTTCAGGATGTAGGAAAGCATTCAATAAAGCAAAGGGCTCTAGGGAAGCTCAGGAGTGGGACTCCTAAAAGGAGCACCTTAAAAAGTATAAAAAAGAATTAAGGAAGGCGCAGAGGAGGTCTTGGAGACTATTCAGTGATAAAATGGAAGGTGTTTCGGAGTCTCCGCGCCTCAGGAATATCTTATCTAAGAGTCCAACGAGCCTTAGTTACTTAATTAAACCAGATGGGCTGTTGATAACGTCTATTGGGGAATCATTGGCGCTACTGTTGGATACCCATTTTCCGGGTAGTGTGGGTGTGTCGACGGAGCTTGGTAGGAATGGGGAAAAATTATCGTCGGTGTGCCCGGAGGAAATCGTGTGCAAAAACCGGATCCTATGGGCACTAAACGGCTTTAAACTCTATAAATCGGCAGGCCCGGACGGTATCATCCCAGCGGAATTGCAAAAACACTCGTCGATCATTCTCCCATGGCTGGAGGTGATCTTCAGGGGGTGTCTAGAACTGAAATATATTCCTAGAAAATGGACGGAGGTTTGGGTGATTTTCATCCCGGGGAAGAATTCACAGGCCTACCCAAAGGACCTAAGACCTATAACATTATTTTCCTTTCTGTTGAAAACATTGGAAAGACTGATCGACGTGTACATACGTGCAAAAATAAAACCCAGTTATTGGGCGGCTTATAAGCATGCGTACTGGAAAGGGAGATCTGTGGACACGGCTCTGCATTCCCTGGTGCGAACAATTGAGAAATCAATCTATTTGAAATAGTACTGTATGGTAGCCTTGCTCGATATTGAGGGTGCCTTTAACAATGTCAGGACGGAGGCAGTTCGGGAAGGACTGTCTTTCTTAGATATGGACTACCCCTTGGGAAGGTTGATAAATCAGACGCTAGAATGCAGGATTATTAACGCGGATATGGGGGAATCCACCATTAGGAGGCGAGTAGTTAGAGCAACTCCGCAAGGTGCTGTCCTATCACCTCTTCTCTGGAACATAGTTATCAATGGATTACTTTTGGAACTGGAGAGGTAAGGGAATAGGGGTGATAGCGTATGCAGATGACGTAGCAATCGCGATCTCGTCGATTGTGACTACACGATAGCGATTGTTTGCTTTAAAAAATGTTGACTCTTCTCCCCTCAAGGGAATCCTTAGGGAACAGGTCAATAACGGAAACTGGAAGTCTACAATTTTACACTGACGGCTCCAAGCTAGACGGCAAAGTCGGAGCAGAAGTCTATTGTGACAAATTAAATGTGAATATATCCGTTCGTCTTCCTGATCACTGCAGTGTGTACCAGGCAGAGGTGGTAGCGATTGAGGAAGCGCTGGTTTGGTTGAAGCATACTGTCATATCCACAAGGGATATATCAATATATGTGGACAGTCAGGCGGCAATCAAATCGCTGGAATCAGTTTTTCTGACGTCCGTGGTGGCATTGAAGTGCCACTCATCTCTTAGCGAGATGAGTGAGCATTTCAATATCCAGATAGTCTTGGTCCCCGGTCACTTGGACGAACTGGCAAGGCAAGGTACAACACTCCAATTGAAACCGGAAAGGGCAAATCTGGGGAGGCTCATAGCAGCGTTGTACAGGGCGCTTAGAAATGAGGCGATAGCCTCGGCACAGCAGAGTTGGACTAACACCGTAACATGTTATGTAGCGCGGTAAGTCTGGCCGAAACTGAACTTGAAGCGCTCCAAACCACTATTATCCCTCCGTAGACCTGACTTAAGTATAGTCGTGGAGGTGCTCACAGGACACTGCCTCAATGGGGAGCATGAAAGGAGGCTTGGGTCAATAGCAAATGACTTCTGTAGAAGCTGTATGGATGAGGAAGAGGAGGCAGAGACTCTTAACCACTTCCTCTGCTCATACCCGGCGCTAGCTTACAGGATGCATAAACATCTGGACAAGTATAGTTTGGACGGCGGTATGGATCTCAAGAACTGCAATGTGCGAGATATCGTACGCTACATAAGTAGCTCAAAATGGTTCCAATGAAGGTGTAGGGGGAGTAGGATCTTGCCATTATGACCAGCACATAATTCGCTGGAGCCAGTAAGGTGTCAGAGTTCTGATCGTACTCGTACGATTTCTGGATTTTCATTTCGTCTGCCATTAACAAGCATACCTTTTGATAAGGTGACATATCCGAATTTTCCATCAACTTGAAAACTACATTTAAATATCCGGGGTTGATATTAATTTTCGAAGCCCATTTCCTCAAAGTTGTGACGGCAGGAAGTGCATATTTTTTTTTTAAAACTAATCGATACGCCTTTGGCCCACCGGAAAAGATGGAAATAGCTTTGGAAATATCATCAACTTCCCATCTTACACGTTTTCCTTGACTTAGCATTTTTTCCTTTGAGCTGGTGTAAATATTTTTTTTAAGTAATTATTTTCATTTCTTAGCTTAAGGCATTCTTTCAAAAGCATCTCATTTTCTTTTAATAATAATTCTGTTGGCTATACTATATGATGTAAGTTTTCATTTAAGTTAAGTGTACTCGTACTGGTTGTTTTATCCAATTTTAGGGGAAAGTAATTTTCGGAACTAACATCAGTATTTGCATTTTCAACATTAGGATTGTTGGTAGAATGGCCAGAAGATGAAGCACAGGAACTTTCCATGAAATAAAAACATGAATCTTAATTTTTTTCAGAATACGTTAAATCAATGAATCGCTAATAAAACTTACTATTGGTTTCACAGCCGAATAATTAATTTTTATCAATAAATATAAATATTTGAAATAACTTACAAGATGCTATTTGGCACAGATGCCTTTAGTTGCCTTTTTTCTTGGCGCTCTTGGCGTTTTGTGACTGGTTGTGATACTAATGTTGATACCGGAAGATTTTCAGAAGGTATCGATTCTGGTTTTAGTTTGTTACTATTTTTTGGTGAATAATTTAATAATTCATGTTGAAGATTTCGGATGTAGTGGGTATTAGTAAAATGTTTTGACCATATGTAAGAGTTTTTAATATTGAATTTATCCTTTCTGCTACACAAGATAGGTACTTCTGTTCAAATAAACAAGTAATGTATACTTAACACAACGAATATTTTTGAAACTTTAAACACGAGAAAACACTGCTATAACGTTAACAATAATTTGTGAACTGAATTATTGTTTAATATATTTTTTCATTTAAATTTAACGTTGAATATGGATATAATATTTGAATAGGTACGTGGATACCAATAATTTGAAGCCAAACGAAAATAGATGGCAATAATTTAAGTACATAAAATTTAAGTACATTCAAATGACCAAAAACATTTAATAATTTAATTGTTTTATGTTATCTACTCATAATTTTGTCTAACCTTTTTTCTATTTATCTTAGACATTATATACTCGAAGGAATTATTTCTCAAATATTTGGACCATAAAAAAAAATATAAAGCATAAAAAGGGTCTCGGTAAGCTATCATTATCAATTGTAAATACGGTTTGTTAAAAAAAAAATTACGATTATTCTTGATTTATTTAAAAAATTAATCAAAAAAGCGCCAAACTTCATATAAATTTCTGCTTTTTTGTCTTTAGGTGACGTGATGCGCAAAGAAAGACGAAAACGAGACACGGGAATACTCGTATATGTACTACCTCTTTTTTTTGTATATCTTGCTTATTTACCAACAAAAATAATTCTTTGACAACAACAACATTAAATCAAAAGCATATGCATATTAAATAAATCAACATTTAGGGGTAACGTAACAATATATTTCTTTTTTATAAATTCGTTATAAATGAACATGTTAGTTACGAAAAGGTTAAAAAGTTCATTGTCAATTATATTCCTGTCATTATTTAACCGAATGATGTAACATCTCATTTTCCACAAATCAAACTTCTCCTCCTTTTGTATTATTGATTGATTTTTTTTTTTTGTTTTAACAAATATATTAGCATATAATTTACATAAATTTATTTATTTTTATAAATTAAAAATTAAATCACTCCATCTGAAAAACTCCAGAAACAAACAAAAAAAATTAGTTTTATGTCAACTGAAAACAAAAATAAAAATTAGTGAAGTGGAGGATTTTAATCAAAAATTAAAATAAATTAAAAAATTGAAGTATCTACTTTTGTTTGAAATCAATGTATTATACAGAATATTTACAACCATATTATGTAGATTATGTTTAAATATAATATATATATATATATATATATATATATATATATATATATATATATATATATATATATATATTTATATATATATATATATATATATATATATATATATATATATATATATATATATATATATATATATATATATATATAATCATACTTATGTATTCACGTAGGTATGTCACATAATGTCAATAATAATTTTAATTGGAAATTCAAACATTTCCAATTTGATTTTTATTCTTAGTTACGTACATGTATACCTATCGCAAATCATTAACATCAATTTGAATTTTTTAATATGTCTATTGTGCACCTAAGTAATTTCCAATTACATGACATATTGATATAGACATTAATTAATTTGAAATACATCAACGACATACGAGTAACTAAATACACTTTTTAGTTTGATTTTGATTTTTTTTTTTTCAAATCCCAATTATATCATCAGATCCAAGTGACAAGTATTTTAATATATTTGTTGACTTCTGAACACAATTGACATATCATCACATAGTATGTGTATGTTTTTTAGTTTGTAAATAAGGGAATTATGGAATTATGGGAAAATTATGAGAATTTTAATTATAATGTGCTAATTCCTCCATGGCATAAGTGCACATCGCTTTTTGGTATTTCTTTACGGATCTTTAATTGTAATTGAAAATACATTTAAATTGTAAGAAGAATGGTAAAATGGTAGGTTCATTATATAACAAATCTTCATCAGGCCGATCCAGTTGGATATGTGATAATGCATGGGTAAAATTAAAATAGTTTGATACGTCCATTACACAAGGACGGTTACCATCTCAATATTGAATAACCATTGTGTCACATAAAGTATTCAATTTTAATCGATTTAAACAAATTTTCTATGTGCAAAGCAGCTAAATTCATGATTAATTGTTACAATTAAACGTTATAATTATATATTCCAACAATTAAAACGAATTTCTACCCTTCATATTCTACATTATAAATTTCTACTAAGCGGTGCTACACATAGTCATTAATAGAATTTTCAGATATGTGCTTAACTGCTCATACAGCGGCTCTATTGTACGCATCAGGAATTCAATAAGCCTACGGCTTTACAATAAGTGAATTAACACAAATATTAGAATTGTGCTCATATAGTGACTATAATCCATGGATCGGACTCAGAATAAGCTTTTAGTTTGCAAAACTTACAAATTTTTTTTTTGACTAAGCCAATTAACACAGATCAAAGAAATTTGCTCATGTGATAAGTAAACTTTGCTCAATTAGAGAATATATTCTTTGGGATTGGGGTATTTTATGGTTTTACTATTCAATAACGGATTGTGCTTAAGCAACAAATTTTAAAAAATTGCATTTATAACAAATATTTCGAATAAATCTAAATTGCCGGATTACTTTTAGTTGCTGCACTGGTTTTAATAGGAAATTGCAACATATCGTCGAATACTTCCCAATTATTGTTGTGCCACCTAATGTAGGAACTAAAACGATTATTCAAATTTTTGACCTTCATCAGTCCAAAGTGAATTATTCCTTTTAATTGGAGATCTTCATAATCTAGAAATAATTTTTGGCTAATTTCATGTATTTTAATACTATAAACGTAATTGGTATATTTTAGGTCAACAATTGCAATATCTTTGTTAACTGTTCATCATCAATTAGAATTTGTTTCCATTTTTTTTTAAATTCTGGAGATCATCTTTTGTAAAAGGGTTTGATTTTTATTCATTGTGCAAAATGTTCAACAAGTTTTCCAACAGCACCTGTTAGTAGTGATCCTAATAAAACTGGTACAAAACCGCCTTGCTGAATATGTATGTTGCGCTTGCGAGTTAACTTTACTTTTGGTGATGCTAGATTACGTAAAGTCTTTTTGTACTTTTTCAAACGAAGTTTTGTTGACTTTGAAATTTTCATGTTACCATTTAATGTATTCATACATATCTCACACTAATCCAGGGTTTGAGTTTTTTAAAATGTTTTTACTTACGTGTGGATCAGCATTTTTCAATATATGCAGAAAATGTTTGTTTGTGGTCAATTTTTTCATAATCACAACAAATGTTTTTGTTTCTAAAACTGATTGGGATATATAATAAACCTAATGGTCCTTATTAAAAACTTCTGTGCGGAATCTTGTCAGTTCGCTACCTGATTGTGTTTAAATCAAACATTAAATAGCTAAAAGGTTTCTTAGTTACTTCCTTATATACCCTTATGAATTCTCAAGAATTTTCTGGATATATCTGTCTAGCAAGTGGAGCAATTTGTGATTGATCTCTTGGATTTTTAAAGAAAACTAAATATTTACAATTTAGAGATATATCACGTGCATATTTATCCTGATAAAAAACGTTTTGAGTTGTTAAAATAATTGATAAGTTTCTATGATGGGACCCCTTTGTAAAAAGCTCACAAACGTTTTCTGTTATTTGCTTCTAACATTAAATCGTCTAAGATAATAAGGGTGTTGTGTGCAACATTATCAAAATTATCTGGTATATTTTCCATCACTTTAATATTTTTATCGTTGCATACACTTTTAGGAATTGCATTTGTCTCTGCGTTGCACCAAATAATCTTATCAAACTTCATAATACTATAAAGTAGGTTGAGTACAAAAGTGGTTTTTCCACAGCCTGATGAACCAGATATCATCAATGTAAATGGCGTTTGTATCATTATAAAAATATTGCTTAACTTTTTAATAAATAACATATATTTATAGATTTTTACACGTGTATTTTTTAAACTATACAATAAATTTTCTATAACATGATATAAAACTTCCATCAACTCTTTATCCTTTTTTAATTGTATAATGTTATACAGCTTAAACTTTAATATCACTGTTTGTAAAATCTTCATCAATTTGGTGAAATGAAATTCAATCAGCGCACGAATAATGTGTACGGCCGAAAATAAAACTAACATTAGGTGTCCACCGAGGGAAACAAAGTTTTTTATAAACGTAATGAAATTCTTTATTTGAAATGGAATATTTATTTCCTTCACTGAATCTGCTCTTTAAACAACAACAAAAAAAAAAAAAATTTACCTCTCTCTTGCTTTTACGAACATTTTTGTTTCCTTGTTTTTATTTTTTTTTTTGGTATATTATGTAGATGTACGTCTGTATATTATCTTGTACGTACATAATTGAGTCGATTGTTGTCGATTAGTTTTAGTTTAGAAAAAAAACTTATGAACGTCGGTCGTGCGATTTTTTGTATCGCGAAATAAAAAAAAAATTATTATTAATTAAAATACCCATTTTACGTCTAATATGAATGAAAACAAATTGATTTTGTTTCGTAATAATACGGCCCAAAACCTACATAAGAATTCAAACATAATATTTTGCTTAAAAACGATTTCTCTATAAAGTTAGCAGTTGGTTGGACTAATAAAGCTTTATTTAAAATTGTTTGTGCAAATTAAAAATTAAGACAAAAAAACACATTTAAAGGAACAAACAGTTACTCGCGACATGATGTGTTCTTTATAAATAGTAGATCTACAAATAAAGAAAAATGAGTTTTCCAGCGAGTGTAAAATTTCTCAAAGCATGCAGTAAATCACTTTTATTAACGTATTATTAACTTATATACACTTTAAATTAAACAATTACAATCACTGGAAAACTTTCACTTTTCTTTACTTGTAGAACAATCTACTTTATTTGTGTAAATTGTCCCTTTTAAAGTGGAGAAAAAAAGAAAAACTGATTTTTTTGTTTTCTTCACATTTTTATTTATATTTCGATAATGGGTGAACGGCCGTTAACGGGACGAAAACCTTTTCACGTGGTTCGACGACCTCTATAACAATTTTTATTTTTGAAAATCGCAGAAAATATTTCTCTCATTTAAGGTCGCCGGGCCGCGCGTTGTTTTATTATTTTTAACTCGGTAAGGGTTGGACGGCCTTTAGTCGACCATAACACCATTTAATTTGCATGAAACGATCAAACTATCCTAATTCATATACTACCAAACTATCCTATTCTATGTGACCTCCCTCTTACTTTATACTCTAGGCGTATGTAATTCTACATTTAAAGGTCGTGTCTCACAATCTTCTGCTTTTTTGTCTTAAGTTTTAATATGCACAAACAATTTTGAATTAAGCTTCATTATTAGTTCAACCAACTTCTCTAATTTTACAATGAAATCGATTTTAAAGGAAATATTTTTTGAATTCCTATAGATTGTGTGCCGTATATGATGTCAAAATATAAAGTGTACGCTGTTTAATGCACACCCTTAAAATTGAAGAAGCATCCCGTCTTCACCCTTTTTCTTTATTTTAAAAGTCCTATAGGGTCAAACTAAAATACAACTTAATTTCCGACAGAGATATGTGGTACAGTGTTCGTTATGTTGTGAAAATGGACACGCGTTTTTCAGTAGTAAACTACTTGTAATTGTTAATTTTTTTTTAAATTCCTGTATATCTGGGAATTTATTTATTTATTTAGTTATCCTTATCACCAACTTATTTAATTGTTTATATAGTTATAACGAACTGGTTACATTATTAAAAGAATTAATAAAATTATATCATTAAAATATTTCAACATTTTTTTTTTTCAAAATTTACCAATAATCTAAAAGATGCTTTGGCACCAATTTCTTAAATGGGTCGTTACGAATAAAGAGGGGCTCAGTATTTATTAGTTTGCATCTACCTCGATATGCTGGAAGTATGAAAGCAGGCAGGCTTAAATCTCTAGGTAGCTTTGAAAGAGCTAACATTTAAAAGCGCTTTTACACTCTATCTATGCCATCTGAGTAGTTATTATAAAACAGATTCCATACGGCAACACCATATTCTAACAATAAACGAACAAACGGGATGTATACAATTTTAATCACGTAAGAATCCTGAAAAACCTTTTAAAAAACCCAAGCATAGAATTCGCTTTAGAAATGCAACCCTCAATGTGCTTATGAAATGATAGATTCGAAGTAAAAGTTATACCTAAATTTTTAAACTTATCGACACTTTCAATAATGCAATCGTCAAAAAAGTAAACGTAACTAGCGGGTGAGTGTAATCGGGTGAAGCAGATTGTTTTGCAATTGTAGATCTATAGCATCAAATTATGCGATGTACACTAAGCTTTGAAATTTGTCGGATCCGATTGAAAGTCAATTGCATCATTGGCGCAAGAAATAGTTGTGAAAATTTTAATGTCGTCCGGATAAATTACTCAGACAATTTACCACATCATTTACGAAAAGAATAAAAAACATGGAGCCAAATGACTACCTTGATGGGCTCCTGAAGAACTCTTGAAGTGAAATTATACCAATTTTCACTATTTGAGTTCTAAATTCCAGGTAAGACTTAATCCAATCAATAGGCAAAACAGTTACAATCCAAGGAGTCAAGTTTCCGCAGCAGCAATTCATGATCGATCTTATCAAAGGCCTTTCACAAATCAGTGTAAATGACCTATACAAAATTATCATTTAATAGTGCATATAAAATACAATTTGAAAACAAAACTAAGTTAGTTACAGTTGACCTATCAAGGAAAAATTCAAGCTATCCTGTGAAAAGTCCATGAGAAATGAATATCATAACATGAAACCACAATTTCCCTTTAACTAGTTATACACAATGCTTTGTTAAAACTGAAATAATGCAAATACCTCTATAGTTCTCGACATCGCTTCCCAGATTTAAAAATTGGCTTAATAAGTAAGCGTTCCATAGAAGAGAGAGACAACTAGGGAAATATGGCCAGAAATTGCACTACCGGCTAATTTTAGAAAATGAGTGGAATACAATCGAATCCGGCACTTTCATTAATATCAAGAATTGACAATTCGGATAAAATAGTATCTACTTCCAGACGAAATATAGAATATTTTGACTCCCTTACAACAATATTCAAAATACATAGATTTTGAATTATATACAATGTCCAACAAATTATTTGTCCATTAGATTTGTTTTTGTAATTAACCAAATGCGAAAAGTTATTCGGCTTTGATTTAGTTGATGATGCAAGCTCCAGAATATAACTGCTGTAAAGAATATATATGTACATTTATACTATATTTATATATATATTCTTTAATAGAGTTTCCCAAAATTTGGCTCTTTCCAGCGCCCCTCCTCTCCCCCTCCACGAGTAATACTTTTTGGAAGTTAAGAAATTGAGCGATTTTAGGCTATTCTCGATAGGTAACCATTCTACTTAGGTTGCTTTATTTTAATGTTATAGGCATCATTCTCTTCGTTTTTTATTGAACTTTCATTTGAAGTCAGTTTCAGCCTCATATTTAATATTGGCTAAATGCACCACCAAAACGTACAATCTTATTTTTTTATTAGAAAATGGCATGTTTTAAAATTTTCGCTAAATCAGTGAATTTTTACTAAAATACATAGACTCAGTTTTTTCATGTTGTCATGACCTTTACAAATTTTTAAACCAAATTTAATTTTTTCAAACACTTTTAAAGTTGGGTACAAGCATTTGAATGCACCCAATTTTTCTGAAATCGTAATATTCACACCTCTGTAACTTTTCTCGTTTTACTCCGAACGACACTAGCTTTTGGAAGGAAGCTCATCTTTTTATCCTCACAACACCTCATGAAATACTTATTTGGATATTGAGATCCTAACTGCGTTATAATTTTATAAAACACCTAATAACTCGTTAAAAAAAAATCAGGGGTAGTAACGCACGTTTTAATTCTGTATTTCACAAATATCTCAGCTTCTGTTTATCATGTTAAAAAAAAGTATGTACTACTTTATTTATTTTGAGTTTGCCTTTAAATCGAACATTTTTAACCAAACAAATGTAAACAATTTGTAAACAAATTAAAATCTCTCAGATCAATTTTGATTTTATATAGATCATAACAAAATTCAGAAGCATAAAGAAAAGCTCAATAGTAGGTTGAACACTGTTAAAAATTCACAGTTGTGATCCCCTTGATGAAAAAAGGTGCAAATTAACTTGTATCTACTACTAAACTTACCCCTACTTATAATTTTAAAAATGTTAGATTTAAAGGCAAACTCATAATAAATAAAGTGGTACATACTTTTTTTTTAATATGATAAACAGAAACTGAGATATTTGTGAAATACTGAATTAAAACGTACGTTACTACTCCTGATTTTTTTTTAACGAGCTATTAGGTGTTTTAAAAAAATTATAACGTAGTGGGGCGAGAAAACGGAGAGAATGAGGCCTATACCTTTAAAAACAAAGCAACCTAAGTAGAATGGTTACCTATCTATTAGCCTAAAATCACTAAATTTCTTAACTTCAAAAAATCATAGCTTGAGAAGTGTGGGCCAGGAAGGGGTCAACTTTTGGGAAAATCCATTTTTCATCGACTAATTTTCTGGAAAAAAGTTACAGATAAATCGGTGAATGCAGTAAAATGCATGCGCCCGGTTTTTTTAAAAAGTAATGGATAAGCCCATATACATATATACTTCTTACGCAATTAGGATGTAATTTATATTTTTTGTGAGCCTTGCCCCTTCTATTTTTAGATTTATCAAGTCATTATTATGAAACGGTTCCTTTTTTGTACTTGAAGGTGTTATCCTAGGGATAAATCTCTCCATACCTAAATTAATGTTTCAATTGAAAATTCGGAAATGCAGTTAAGGAAATGTAATCGCCCATTACAAAATTTAAAATTCATGAGTTCACATTTTCTTCAACCAACTCGCAGCATTTAAAAATATAAAAATACATATTGTATATTAACGAAATTCGTAATTTCGTATGAGTTGAGTTAGAAAAATCTGTATGGCTGAAAAGTTCATGCCGAGACCGTGCGAGGTCTTTTACGAGGTGCAAATTTCCATGGCAGAAACACGAGATAAAAACAACTTATTCATAACAATAATATAAAAAAATCCGGTGTCTGTTGTGACCACCACACTACTTTCTTATACTTACATTATATTTATATGTAAATACATACCCACAGACATCATTTAGAAATGAATACAACGCTGTGTTTACGTATTAATGTTTCATAGCATACATATAAAACAACAAAATAAAAAAAAAAAATTTTGTCATTTCAAATGCGTTTTTCTGTAAATATTTTGTTTTCATAGCAAATATGATATTTTTAATAATGCCAATGCATAAATCATTTTACTCAAAATTGGATAAAGATAGAACAAAAATGCAAGAACATTTTTTCTTAAGATTATTGTTTCCTATATTTTGTTCTTCATGCGGTTATTCAAGCATGAGAAATATGTCTGAAAACCCCCACGCCGCACCGTGAGCTCTAGCCAGCTACTATACCGCATCAGACCGCTATTCTCATGTCTGTTAACGTAATCCCTTGTGGGATTGCGTTACAAACTTTTATTTAAAAACTTTTTCCATATATCTTTTATTTTCTCCAATAATTCACAATGTTTGATTTTAATGTTATGTAAACTTCCTCTTCCGGTTGTGCGATTATTTTGGAAATCTAATCAGCTCTTTGCATAGTTAATAAACTTTAAAATATGAAGTTTCATGGTCCTGTCTTTGCTCGTTTTTAAGATAATGAACATTCAGACACACATCCACACACCAAACTTGTCGCTTAAGTTAAAACTCGGAATTCGAAATCACTCCATTTCCAACAAAAATGTGCCCAAAAAGCGTTGGTTGTTTGGTATTGGCTATGTTTTTGTTTTGTATTATTGTACTAATAAATGTATCTGCAATTAACAATTAAGTCGCTATAGCATGAGATGGGAAAAAAATTAAATTTTTCATAATTCTCATTCAGATCGAAACTGAACTTGCAAAATTCTTGATAATTTCGCTCTTCGTAATAAAAGTATTGTAATATTACAAACCGATAGAAATCTTTTTTCAACTATATAATTATAACTATTTAAATTATTAACTACCAATATTTTAAATATATTATAATATTATTTAATGTAGTATACATAAAAAATATTTTAACTGTTTAATTAAATATTTGTTTTTTTTTTTTTTTTTCAAATTAATCTAAAACTAATTGTCTTAATTTTAAATGTTAAAATGAACTGAAAATTGTTAATTTAATTGTTCAATAATTATATTTGGTTAAATAACCGAAAGAAATAATTGAATTTAAAATTTTAAACAAATAAAATAAGTAAATTAGCAAAAAAAATTGTTTTTTTCATGTTTAACCTGGCAAGCTCATTGTTTCCACCAGAAGTTGAACATTTCATATTTGGTCTAGTTAAATAAAAATGCTATGTTGAAAAAGTTAACAATTTGTAAAATATTTACAAATTAGGTAGAATTGAAGAGTGTTTTCCCATTTTAAAGGTGTTCCAAACTAATCGATTTCCCATTTTTAACCTTTTTTACAGATTAACTGGACTATATCATCTGTACTTTTCTCTAGAATAAAAATTTAATACAAATTGTATTGATTATTTTCCAAAATGATTTTGAATTTCAAACCGTTTTTTAATTTAGGAATACCGTAAATCACACACAATTTAAAAATGAAAGTTTAAAAAACCACCAAATTTTGGTTTACAAAGTATGTGTAAACATTTACATAGAAAATTTTAAAAATTTATGCATAGTGCATATCGTGAACAAAAATTCGCATCATCAGTTGCTTTTATTTACTTCTTATTGAATAAATAAAGAGCAACTGATGATCTGAATTTTACTTCACAAAATGCATTTTGCACAAATTTCTAAAATAAATGTTTTTATTTTTTATTCGTTTTGAAAACCAAAATTTTGTGATTTTTTTGAACTTTCATTTTTAGATTGTATTGAAATAAAAAGCTTAGATTATTTATTTATTTAAAATAAAAACAATCTTAAAAAATTATTATTTGATTTATTTTTAATTTCATAGGATTGGGTTACGCTGTAATACAAGTTTAGCCTGCACAAACTATTTGCATATTTTGAATGCAAGGAAAAATAAATAAAATTTCGTAAGTAGCACAAAATTAGATAAAACCATGAATGAAATATTTTCTACGTTTTCAATTCCTTCATTCATAAATTAAATAGTTAGATGCCGAAAATATCTAAAAGTATATATTGTGTTATGTATTTGTGCATACTATAATATGTATAAATAAAAAATAAACATAAACAAAACTATGTAGAAATGTTTTCTTTCGCTTCTCCATACCAAATGTGGCTAATGGAATAGCTAAGCTATATGTATATACATGTATATATATATATATATATATACTATGTTAATTTTATGTACATAATTACGAAAATACAAAAACGAAGTCAAAACGAATGAAAAATACATGAGAAATTGAGAATATGCTTTACAGTGAAGGGAATATATATTCCATTTAAAATACAAAATTTCATATCATATGTAAATGAATTTGTTTCCCTTACTAGACACCTAATGTTAGTACCAAAAAATAATATTCAAAGAGTGGCGCTGGGTTCGCACCGGCTTAACATTTTATTTCGGTATAATCTTTCTTATACTTTTGTGTTTTGTGATATATGTTAGTTACACCTTAATTCCCCTGAAAGTGTCCTTGTAATATCGATCACCACCAGAATGCATGGAATACTTCAATTGTATGCTTTTACCCATGAATTTATGCTTTTAAGCCTGAAAGTTAGATTTTAAATCACTATACCCCTGAATGTATCTATTTGCCCGTGAATGTATGTAGGTGCCCCTGAATGAATGTCTTTACCCCTGAATGTAGGTGTTTATCCCACACTGTATGCCATTACGTCATCGCACCTGCACCCAAGTGTTCTAGAACCAGCCAAAACACACTACTTATAGTTAGTAAAAAAAAACATCGCTCTGCAAAGGATTTCAAACAACACGATCTCTCAAAATCCATGGTTAATTGCAAATTGCTGAGTTACAACTGGTTATGTTTAAAAACTTCTTTAAGAGGAACAAAAACCGTTGTTCTCAAGGTAAGTGTTGGTTCACATTTCAGACCATTTCGGGTTTTAGTATAAGACGACGGTAGAACTTTTTCTAAAATGAATGATGTGGGACAGGAAGCATCTAATTCTTGGCTGTTTTCGTAGGTCTTTAATAGCCACTTTGAACTGCTGCTATGAACTGTATCGATTTCATTGGAATTTGTCGATTAAATTTAATTTTTTTTTTCTGATGATCGAAAAAAGCCAATGTAATATTCGGCATCAATGTATAGCCAAATATAAATTTATGCTTTCTAATGAATGAATCAAGTATTAATAATTTTTATTAATTTAAATTCTAGTCTTTTTCACAATTTAAACCATTCTGCAAAATTCGGCACTCTGCAGTTTTATTAATTTCAAAAGAGACATTAATTTTTGTGTTAATTTAAGAAAATCGTGCAAAAAACTTTTTTCAAAAATATTTCGGGGAATTCGTAATTTGGTTTTTTGTTACTCCATACATCTTTTCATGCATATCGGCTGGTCTGGGACTGTGTATTTTTCGTTTTAAAATTTTTGATTCGGAAGGATGTCAAGAAATCATGTAGCCTCCTTTTGTTTACATATTTGAGTTTGTAACGAAATCCCCCAAGGGATTACGTTAACAGACATGAGAATAGCGGTCTGATGCGGTATAGTAGCTGGCTAGAGCTCACAGTGCGGCGTGGGGTTTTTAGACATAGACTCATGCTTGAATAACCGCATAACAATAAAATTGGAGGGACAAAGGAAATTAAAATTACGTTGCCACGGCCTCAGCGGCAAAAAGAAAATGATAAGCTGGGAGTGATCACTTCGGAGTGACTGTCTCAATCCCAGGCGATCACCGCCGTGACTGCCACACGGGCCTCCCCTCATCGGCCCGTCTACTGGGATGCTGTTTCCCAGTCGCGACGGCCACCGATGCCATTTATGAGGGAAGGACGCCCGCCTGACAATCTCAGCGACAATCCCCCGGAACGGAGACCGTCATCCCGACGCGATCAACTCATATGGCGTGCCGCCCTCCAGCACAGCCTGTCCTGGAGGAACGAACGGCACGCACGGAAAAGGGTGGAAAAGGGCCGACCCTTCACATGACCACACCCCACATCATCCGATCAATTATTTGTTTACACGCACATGGTGCAGCGTAGCACACTACAGTAAGAAATTCAAAGAAAAAATTTTAGGTGATGATAAAAGAGAAAAAATTTAAAATTAAACAAGATAAATTACGTTAAAACTGATTCTACGTTAACGTCAAGTTTCACTTTCACCATCACTGTCTTTAAGCAAATTAAGGAAAACACAAAAATACCTGAAAGAAATGAACCGTTATGGGGGTCGAACCACACCCAAAAACGGACAACCGAGCAGAAGCGAAGAGAAAAAAGAACGGAAACTCCAAACGCATTCAATCAAAACGACGGAAAAAAAATATAACCGGACAACAATTGCTCTGAGTGGGGTTTTCACTAAATCGGTGCACCACCACGAAACGCCGAAAACAAACGGTAAAAATAATAATATATATGTACAATATAATGAAAATAGAAAGGAGAAACAACCTGTTACAAACTTAAGCAACTAAAATTTACTTAGCCAGATTGTTTATCGCTTAATTGTTTTACCTTGTTGTTTTAAAGGCCCGTCCAACCAACCCGCAAACAGCGCCGACGCAGGATCCCCCTCAAAAACGGCCGCACTGCCCCACTGGCGGAAATATTATCTCAATACCACAGTAAAACGGCAAAATCAACGGCACAACAAGCCGAACTCAAAGACAGCTCAATTTAATCACTCTTTAAAGACGCAAGCAGTATACACATAAAACCAACTCTCCTCGAGTAAATACAAATAAGTTCGTCGTATTACTCCTTATGGTTTTTATTTCTTTTCTTATTTATTTGATTAAAAAAAATTTGCTTGATATAGATTTTATTAAGCACAGAACTGAATTCACTAATTTTGTTACAGTTTATTAATATTTTTTTGTTTGTTGTTTTAGCTCCGAATAAAAAGTCTGGAACCCAAGGCTGATTGACACTTTACTCATGGGAAATAAAACCATTAAACTTTTAGAACAAGATTTTTTTTTATTAATTATTGTATATTTATTATTATTATTATTATTTTTTTTTTTTTATTTCACAACAAAATGCTTATTAATTTATCAAAAAAAAAAATAAATAAATGCTATTATCGATACAGTCTATAATGCGTATTATTTTATTCACAAGGTTATGTTTAAATTTTAGTTCAAATTAATTTGCACTTTACAATTGTTTTTACTTTATATTTGTACACCATTAAGCAATAATATAATATAATACTATTTGTTTCTATACTTTATTATTGAGATTCGTTTAATATACGATAAATTATAAATCCGCAATACTTTTTCATCAACTTCTTTGACAAAACTCAAAACTAAACCTCAATCAAAAGCTAGACTGTTTCTTTAACCAAATTCAAAACTAGACTATTTAATCAAAAAAATATTTTTACATCCAAAAAATCAGAAAATTTCCCCCTCCTATTTTCTACTTCGCATCGCTGTTCGTCCCATTAGTTGTATTTGTGCACATGTTCATCATTTATTTATTTTTTTTTTTTTTATTATTGTAAAATCTTTATTGACATGTTTATTGTTTTTTTTTTAAGGTACACAAATACAACGAATAAGACAAACAACGACGACGAACACATGTACATACTTATCTGTACGGCCGCATCGGATTCATGTCTAATACACCGATCGGTTCTATCCCCACTCAGAGTAAATATCACGCGTTAATTTAAGCCAATGATACCAGAAAGAAAAATAGAATATTCCAGATTGAATATTTTAATAACGCAAATATTCCATCTCCTACTACATAATACATGTACACACACCAACTCGCAAGAGATATATATGTTTGTACATGACAATATAGAAAACAAGTAAATGAAAAAAAATTTAAAATATGTTTACATAACAATCGAAGGGAATATTAAATTTAAATTCGGAAATCATAACAGCGAGCATAGGTATAAACACCATGGTGGTCATGGTATTTTATAACGATAAAAAAATTTCAAATTATTTGAGCGTTTGGAATTTTCGCAAAAAAAAATTTCTTTTTCCTCTGTATGAAGTGGAGACGTATGCCAGTCGTAACAAGTTAATAAAAATTTAATGGTGTCATCCGTTTTGATGTGGCATTTTACTTTGTATTTTTTGGGTGTTTTTTTACGATTTTTAGTTTTGGGAATATGAAGGTAACTCTTTGAATTAGAATTTCATAAATTTTACATTCAAATTAATCATTATTAAAAGACCACGCTTATACCATCAGTCATCCCGATTAATTAGCTATTCCCCATTTTTGTTTCTTTGCCCAAAAAATCCCCAATTTATATTTTTCACATCATATATCCTAACTTATATTGTTTTGTTATCCTCTGGTTGTAGAAAAAAAGGCTAATATGTTAAAAGCTCTTTTTGTTGCTTTTTTTACTCGGTTGGCCGTAAAATTAATGTTGTGCAAAATATTATTTTGGCTTATTATTTTTTTTTTTACTTGGATTTTCAGGTTTTCGTTTTTGTCTTAAGCACCAGAAAACCAAAAATAAATTGATTCAAGACAAAATTGAAAAATACACTATACATATTTTGGCAATTGTTTTAAAAGCTTTTAGTGATTTAATCTTAAGTGCTAAATGACCTAAACCTTTCAGAATGGTGTAAATCATATTTCTATTTTTTATTTATTAGAACAATACACGTATATGTACACCTTATTTATACGGTTAATGTTATTTATGAGTTATGTATTACATAAAAGAGTTTGGGGTAAAATGTCATCGAATTATTTTTGAAACTTTTTTGTGTGTGTGTGTGTGTAATATCAATATTAACCTTTGATCCCCTCTCCGTATTGTATAAAACAACAGGAGGATTTTAAGGATATACATTTCTCAAAAAACATTCATACGATATACGAATATGTCATTAAAATTATAAGCCATCAGCAATGTGGTGGGCGCGCTATGTATTGCGGCCTATTGTAATGCCAATTTAATAATGAGCTTTAAAATGGTAAACAAATATAATTTTTTATTGTTATTTATTTATAATTCAATTTTGTATATCGTAAAAAAATATAAAAATTAAATAAAAATTTTACATTTTTGGGTAGACGGAAAATGTAAAAATAAGACGCGCGATTCGCAGATTATTCTAAATCGGATAATCATATTTATTCCGTAACCGTCATATCCAATAAATCATTATTTTCTAATACATAATTTTATTTATGATTTTTATGGCTGAGGGAGGGTTTTTGCGCGGGCCATAAAAATGTATATATTTTTTTTTATACGTTTTGTGTGAAATATTTATAGGAAAATCCAATAAAAATGTATATTTGGAACGTTTTTTCGTGCGAGGATATACAATATGTGTGTATACATTATTTATTAGATGGCCAATGTGGTTTTGGTTGGGATTTTATTGAGATGTGCTGTTTAACTAAAAATATGTACCAGTTTGTTCATACATTGTGGCTGATTGATGATTCCGTAAACGACTTTCAGTGCTGTCAGTTCTCGTAACATGTCGCAGCTTATTTTTTAAACATGGTGCCAACAGTTGGCGGAATTAAATGATATGCCTTCAAATTTTGCCCCTTAGTTTACTTCGGGCAATATTTCGATACCAGTTACTGTTGAAAAACAAAGCTTTTAGATTTTGAGCGGAAACAATAAATTAGATTACAAATAAGCGTATACATATTCATATATTATCTAGTTGATGGAAATATTTTCCCGGATATTGAGTTACCGCATACATAATTTTCCATTGACAAATTAAGCTTTTGGTTATTAATTATATGACAATTTATGAATCTCCACAGGGGGCAAATACACACAAATCATTTGTACGCAATCAAATATATGTCAAGAAAATTTGGTTTTCCCCATACACACTAATAAACATGCTCGTATGTAGTAGTTTTCAATAAAATCGGAAATTATGAAAATGATAAATAAGGATTTTTTTTTTTATTTAATAAATTTATTTTTAGGATTTTATTGTTTTTAGGATAAAATAGATTTTTATTCAATTGAAGAAATATATAAAAACAACTCTGCTATTATTCTATGATTTATGATTGAATTTACATTTAATTGCTTTTGATTAATTTATTTATGTAAAACAAAAAATTATGTATTAAAGTTGTTTTTTGAATGCTGAAGATTTATTATTATATGAATTTTATGATTCGTTCATAACAATTTGTGCAAATAGGATTTATGTAATGTAAGGGTATAAATATCATGTTTAGTTTGATATAAAAGTGCAAATGTTAGAAATTTTATAACTGGGTTTTAGTAGATGTAATATATAGTATAAGCATGTTTAATAATAGATTTCCTTTTATATCTTTCTGTAAACCGTCAAATAGTGTTTGGCCAAGCAAACAAAAGCTAGGACAGTTAATGGTAGAGAAAAAGTCTACTGAAGTAGGTCGTCTGCTTGTCTGCTAGGAAGATGGGAAAATGGCGTTTTCCAAATTCTTATATCTTCTATTCTAACTTATCAAAAATAGATTCGAATGAAGGTCGATTTCAAAAGGCATTCAAAATAAATTTGATTCAAATTTGCAAAGCTTGTAAACCAAATGGAAATGTTATAAGCATTACTCAATATTAAGAGTTTCGGAATCAATTCAGAATTAGTTTACACAAACCGTGATTGACGTACGTACTAAGAAAATAAATCATGAATTTACTGGACATAATCTAAATGTAATATTTGGTTGTTAATTGTGGGTATTTTTATTCGCTATTTTGACGGGGATTATGTGAACTTTTTGCTAAGGGATTTAACTTATATTATACAATAAGACAAGCACAAATGCGTTTCCATTAGTGTATGATGTTAGTTTAGGCTTATGTCCAAACGCTAATTTTGTTCACGTCATATATTGTGGAAAAAAAAAAAAATTTGAAGTTAGTAACAATGAACGTAGGTACTAGTGAAAACCCTAAAAAAACGTTTATGAGCGAAAATTATTGTTAACAAAATTTGCGTTTTAATTTAATATGGTGCTTAGATAAACCAATTTTCTAGCGATCTATATAATTTTCGATTAATAAAAGTGATTTAATTTAATAAAAAGTGTAATTAAAATAGTGTGCCAGTTTTAACGTAATAAGTTATGTTAATTTTTCACATATTGAGAGAAAGTTAGAAGAAATTCTAAATCATATTGACGAACTGGATGAAGAAGAAAACCAGAAAACTAAAATAGGGACTGCTGAAACTTTTAAATTTGAAATATTTCCACCAGATGATGGTAATGACAGTGATACTGACCTTGCTGGTGGCGATCATGAAGCGGATTTTTCACTCCCCCACCTTTGGTAAGCATAAAGCAGGCAATTCAAAAAATGTATATGAATTCGTTTAAGTTTAGGTTAGGAAACAAATTCTGGCGCAACCACGGAAAATAAATAGCTTATTAGTTGGGGGAAATATAGAGCTGACAAATGCAATTACTACAAATACAAATTTGGAAACCGTATCTTTTGAACCGAATAACATGATCTTATTAGAAGACTTAAATGAACAGATTATAGCTCCATTTGGGGAAAGTGTGGAAAGAGAACATGGCAGAAAACCATACTTCCTAAAAAAAAACTGTCTCAAACTTGGTTTTAAAAGGCACATCTTCTTAAGTCGAAACATTTATAGAAAATGGTAAATCACCGGTTCAACTGTTTGATGCTATTTTCGATTTAACAATTATGAAGAGGATTTGTCTTCAAATTAATCCTTACGCAAACCTTAAAGACATGCAATTCTCAACACCACTGGATGAATTATGCGAATATTTCGGTTAATTGTGTCCGGTTATAAATAAATTAAATCGGGTATAAAAAAAAATTAACTAAACTAAAGTAAACTAAACTAAACTAAACTAAACTAAACTAAATTAAACTAAACTAAACTAAACTAAACTAAACTAAACTAAACTAAACTAAACTAAACTAAACTAAACTAAACTAAACTAAACTAAACTAAACTAAACTAAACTAAACTAAACTAAACTAAACTAAACTAAACTAAACTAAACTAAACTAAACTAAACTAAACTAAACTAAACTAAACTAAACTAAACTAAACTAAACTAAACTAAACTAAACTAAACTAAACTAAACTAAACTAAACTAAACTAAACTAAACTAAACTAAACTAAACTAAACTAAACTAAACTAAACTAAACTAAACTAAACTAAAGTAAACTAAACTAAACTAAACTAAACTAAACTAAAGTAAACTATAGTAAACTAAACTAAACTAAATTAAACTAAACTAAACTAAACTAAACTAAACTAAACTAAACTAAACTAAACTAAACTAAACTAAACTAAACTAAACTAAACTAAACTAAACTAAACTAAACTAAACTAAACTAAACTAAACTAAACTAAACTAAACTAAACTAAACTAAACTAAACTAAACTAAACTAAACTAAACTAAACTAAACTAAACTAAACTAAACTAAACTAAACTAAACTAAACTAAACTAAACTAAACTAAACTAAACTAAACTAAACTAAACTAAACTAAACTAAACTAAACTAAACTAAACTTAACTTAACTTAACTAAACTAAACTAAACTAAACTAAACTAAACTAAACTAAACTAAACTAAACTAAACTAAACTAAACTAAACTAAACTAAACTAAACTAAACTAAACTAAACTAAACTAAACTAAACTAAACTAAACTAAACTAAACTAAACTAAACTAAACTAAACTAAACTAAACTAAACTAAACTAAACTAAACTAAACTAAACTAAACTAAACTAAACAAAACTAAACTAAACTAAACTAAACTAAACTAAACTAAACTAAACTAAACTAAACTAAACTAAACTAAACTAAACTAAACTAAACTAAACTAAACTAAAACTAAACTAAAACTAAAACTAAAACTAAAACTAAAACTAAAACTAAAACTAAAACTAAAACTAAAACTAAAACTAAAACTAAAACTAAAACTAAAACTAAAACTAAAACTAAAACTAAAACTAAAACTAAAACTAAAACTAAAACTAAAACTAAAACTAAAACTAAAACTAAAACTAAAACTAAAACTAAAACTAAAACTAAAACTAAAACTAAAACTAAAACTAAAACTAAAACTAAAACTAAAACTAAAACTAAAACTAAAACTAAAACTAAAACTAAAACTAAAACTAAAACTAAAACTAAAACTAAAACTAAAACTAAAACTAAAACTAAAACTAAAACTAAAACTAAAACTAAAACTAAAACTAAAACTAAAACTAAAACTAAAACTAAAACTAAAACTAAAACTAAAACTAAAACTAAAACTAAAACTAAAACTAAAACTAAAACTAAAACTAAAACTAAAACTAAAACTAAAACTAAAACTAAAACTAAAACTAAAACTAAAACTAAAACTAAAACTAAAACTAAAACTAAAACTAAAACTAAAACTAAAACTAAAACTAAAACTAAAACTAAAACTAAAACTAAACTAAACTAAACTAAACTAAACTAAACTAAAACTAAAACTAAACTAAACTAATCTAAACTGTAGTGTACGTAATTACAAATCATGGTTTGTTGGGAAAATGTCAATGTTAAAAAATATAGAAAAAACTACTCATCGGATAACACGTATTCGATTGTATCTTGGTTGATAAAAAAATAATCATTACAAAAGAATACTTTCTGAGCGAATTCAAACTTAACGCTGGTAGTGTTTTCGCTGATAAAACGATCCAACAACCATGGATGTCGCGCCTACCGCAACAGGTATAAATGGTACTCACGCTGTTTGAAAACGACGTCAACCTATCTACATTGGCTGAACGAACCGATGCGGTTTACGAGACAATGTCGCACTGGCGAATTAACGCAATCGATCGAATTTCTCCACAAGTGCAGTCCACAATCTCCGCAGCCAAACAAACTGTGAACATTGAGAGTTTATTGGACCGTTTTCGCAACAGCATTATCGGCGAAGTCAAACAATTGATTGGGGCTAGCAATAGTCAATCAGCTAATGCACGATTACGTTCGCCGACGAGTTCTAATCAGCACGGTACACGCAGTCGGTCTAGTTCTAAACGTCGACTTAACAGCAAGTATACAACTTATTATTATTATTACAAGTTTGGCGATAAGGCTCAAAAATGCATCGAGGGATGTACTTTTCGGTCTGCAAACAATAATGCTAATACCAAAGGCTCATTCCTTTCAAATTAAAATTTTTAAAGTGTCATCAAACGTAGGCGACAATCAATGATGACATCACTTCCAGTCGCCTTATCCTATTCGATTCTACAAATACTCGTAATATGAATTTTTTAATCGATACCGGCGCAGACTTATCTATCATTCCTTTTGAAAATTTCAAATCAGTAAAAGCGACATCAACAATAAATGTATACGCTGCCAACGGCACACCGGTGTTAGCGTATGGTACCAAATGGTTAAAATTAGACATTGGGTTACGTCGCGAATTTCATTGGGAATTTATTATCGCAGACGGTTCGACGCCTATCGACGCCTATACTCGGCGCTGACTTTTTGAAACATACAGGTATAATAGTGGACATTAGCAAACGGAAGATCATAGATCCGGTGACTTCACTGTCCGTTATGGGTTTAATTACAAGTATGGCAACGCAAGGCCTTGTCATATATTAATCAGACAACGGTCCCATAAAAGGTACACGATCTGTTTAAAAAATTCCCTGCGATAACGAGTCGCTCATTAAGCAGCACTGCTATAAAACCAATTTTTGTGAAAACGCGTCGTTTAGCACCGGATAAACTCCTTATCGCAAAAGCCGAATTTGATAACATGTTAGCACAAGGTATTTGTCGTCCTACCAAAAGTCCGTGGGCAAGTCCTCTTCACCTTGTTTTGAAAAAAAATGGAGACTGGAGACCATGCGGTGATTACCGTTCGCTAAACCGAGTTACAGTTCCTGACAGATATCCCATACCGAATCTATTGGACTTTCCGTACCAACTCGCGGATTGTACATTTTTCTCGACTATCGGCCTTGTTAAAGCGTATCATGAAATTCAGATCGAAGCATCACATGTCTCCAAAACAGCAATTTCAACACCTTTTGGTCTTTTTGAATTTACCAAAAAGACTTTTGGGCTAAGGAGTGCAGCACAGTCTTTTCAAAGACTAATGCATTCTCTTTTATTCGGCCTCAAGTTCTGTTTTGTCTGCTTAGATGATATTCTGATCGCACCCAAGACTTTCGAAGATCATCTCGAGCACCTCAAGATCGTTTTTCAAAAATTATCAGAACATGGTTTGGTAATTAATTCCGACCAATGCGCCTTTGCATTACCCGAAATTAAATTCTTCGGTCACTTAATAAACGAACAAGGCATTCTTCTACTTCCAGATAAAGTTCACGTCATTGAAAACTTCGAATGGCCTGTAATGGTTAATCAACTCAAACGATTCTTTTGAATGAATAATTTTTACAGACGTTTTATTCCCAGCGCTGCTGAAGATCAAGCTGTACTTAATAACTTCTGGAAAGGTTACAAGAAGAACAGCAAAACTCCAGTCGAATGGACTTCAGCATCTATAATCGCTTTTAACACTTACAAGGAGAAACTATGTCAAGCGACACTACTCGCACACCCAATCCCTGACGCTCGTTTAGCAGTTATGGTAGACGCATCCGATCACGTAATCGGAGCAGTGGTACAGCAGTTTGTCTCGAATTGGCAACCGCTCAGTTTGTTCTCGGTACATCTTAGCGAGACGCAACAACGTTACAGCGCTTATGATAGAGACCACATGTGTTCACTGACCACAAACCCCTAGTATACGCATTTTATCAGAATTCGGATAAATCATCTCCGCGTCAATTTCGACACCTGGACTTCATCGGTCAATTCACAACCGATATCCAACACATCTCCGGCGTTAACAACGTCGTTGCAGATACCTTATCTCGTATAGATCAAATTTCTATTCCTGAAAGCATTGACTATACAATAATCGCGGAAGCCCAAACCAACGATGCAGAATTGCGAGAAATCTTGCATATTAACAACATGTCACTAAATTTCAAGCAAGTCCCAACAACGTTTAATTCCAATAAACATATTTATTGCGATATTTCGACTGGCATACCGCGTCCATTTATTCCGTTAAATTTCCGGAAACAAATTTTCGAATCATTTCACAACCTTTCGCACCCCGGAATCCAAGCCACAACCAATATTTTAACTAAAAATGTTATCTGGCTCTCGTTACGAAAGGATTCGAAAGTTTTCACTCAACGATGTGTTCACTGCCAAAAGTCGAAAGTTTCAAGGCACACCAAGTCCCCTTTCAGCAACTTCACGTTAGCTTCGCTACATTTTGCAGAGATACATCTAGACATCCTTTGTTCTTTACCGATTTCTGATAATCAACGATATTGCTTCACGCTAATTGATCGTTTCACGCGTTGGCCTGAAGTGTACGGAATTACAAATCGTGGTTTGTTGGGAAAATGTCAATGTTTAAAAATTTAAAAAAAAATACTCCTCGGGTAACACGTATTCAATGTTATCTTGGTTGATAAAAAAATAATCATTACAAAAGAATACTTTTCCTTGTTAACATAAAAAAAATCCGACGCCATTTTTTTTTGGTAGTCAACCTAGCGTTGTATAAAAATATAAAATTATCATTTTTTTTTGTAATAAATAACTTGTAAACGAATATGTTGTTTTCAAATAAATAAACCTTGTAAAACTAAAATAATTCTTATGTTGTGGGTTTAGTGAAAACGGAAAATCGAAAAAAGCATTATATCAAACTATGTTTTCGTCCACACACATTGTGGCACATGCGATTCATTTAATTTTGGTGTATATTTGGTCGATCGCTGTGAATCAAAAGCGATCACGTGTTAATCTAAACGCTAAACAATATCTATCCCGGAACGTTTCAAAAATCAATTGGAGTCAAATTTAAAGAAATTATATGGTCATAAACACGAGGAATAAGTTGGAGCAACAATCAGTGAAGCGCTTCAAATTGTACACCACGCTGCTGCGTGTTCCATCTCGCATCACCAACCATAAAACTAAACTAAATTATACTAAACTAAACTAAACTAAACAAAAATAAACTAAACTAAACTAAACTAAACTAAACTAAACTAAACTAAACTAAACTAAACTAAACTAAACTAAACTAAACTAAACTAAACTAAACTAAACTAAACTAAACTAAACTAAACTAAACTAAACTAAACTAAACTAAACTAAACTAAACTAAACTAAACTAAACTAAACTAAACTAAACTAAACTAAACTAAACTAAACTAAACTAAACTAAACTAAACTAAACTAAACTAAACTAAACTAAACTAAACTAAACTAAACTAAACTAAACTAAACTAAACTAAACTAAACTAAACTAAACTAAACTAAACTAAACTAAACTAAACTAAACTAAACTAAACTAAACTAAACTAAACTAAACTAAACTAAACTAAACTAAACTAAACTAAACTAAACTAAACTAAAGTTAACTAAACTAAACTAAACTAGTAAATTGTTGAGGATGTTTTTCTTTTCTTTTGTGGATGTAATTATTTTGCTTCAATTAAGTATTATCCAATATTACTTTACAAATTGTACTCAGTTTATTTAAATTCAAAATTCGATTTTAAGTAGAAATTCATAAGATGTGGAGTGCGTACGTGTACTTTTATTTACTCGTACATGAGTTACAATATTGTAATTTCAGCGTAATATTGCAAATCATTCGAAGCATACAAACTTGGAGACATTTTTTTATTAATATTAACGCGATAAATTTAGATTTTGATTCTACATTTTTGACCGAAACATTGATTTCTCAAATCTCTCTCTTAAATTTTCGTAATTTTAAATTGTGGTTTGTACCTATCTATAGATTTCGCTTTGTCTCGTTTAAATGATTTTAAGTGAATTAAGACATTTCCTGAATAGATAAATCTACACAAAAACATTTGCTGGGTGACCTAAACATGGACTTATTGAATCATTCCCAAGTTCCCGAATTCAGTAGTTCTTTTAGAATTTTATAATACTGCCTACCATACTTCTTAAAACTACAAGTCTGTTTCTATGTTGAATCTCAATAATTTAAAGAATATTCTGTGTGAAAACTGCACAATAATCCTAAAAATACTTTGTTAATAAGAACAAAGAGGAATATTTCAGAAATAAGATGAACTTCTCTGCAGCTTATTTGAAATCGAAATAGGAATTTGTTAATAATTGACTAAATAACAATACTAGCAGTGAGTTTAAAACATCAAAAAATACTGATAATAGTATTTGTTGAACTGATCTTTTTGATATAGCCAATTAATTCAATAAACAATTCCATCAAGTCCTACATATATATGCTATTTTGCAAGAACGTTTCGAAAATGTTAATTTTGAGAACTCGACCAGAAACATTTTGGTATTATTGCGCCACGGATATATCTTTTTTCCTATAACTGAATCGAATATAGTTTTAGCCGTAAGTGGATTAAAAAAAATAATAATAAAGAAATTGACGCGTTATCGAATGAGGTTTTCTTGACGAACTAAAAACAGCCGTTGTGAAACCACTTTATAAGAAAGATTCTCGCTCCGACCCCAACAACTATCGGCCAATAATGTTACTAAATATATTTGCGACGGTTTTTAAAACAAATCTTGATAAAATTAGTTGCTTGGATAGACTGTATAAGTTCAGGAAAAATATGTCTTCGGAAAAAGCACTTCTTCTATCCCTTGGTCCACTACATTGCAGTTTAAATGCCAACTCAAAAGTATCTGTTCTCTTTGTTAATGTCACTAAAGCGTTTGATAAACAATACTTACGTTGTTTAAAAAGTTGTTAATGTTGGTGTTTCTCGAAGGTCCCTTTTAGGTCCTCTACAATTTCTATACTAATAGTATTGCTTTTGATGTAAATGTAAGTTGGGTTAATATGCAATGTTAATGTTAATATAACAGCTACTAGTAGGTAGCAATCCATTTTTTTCATGTTGTTCAGGTAAAACCTCTTAAGCTGCCATATAAATGAATCTTGCGCTTCTTGAGGTTTTAATAATCTGCTAATCGGAAATAAATCTTTGTTCTCTCCGTTAAACTATACATATTAGGTAAACTCACTATTTCAACTCCAAAAATTAATTGGATGTAATTTAACAAGTTTGGTTGTATACAATTGTATGATGTAGTTAAATGCAATCGATTAAAAGCCAAATTTTTGTGAACGAACCAAAAATCTAATCGGTCATGATTATTTTTGGTCCGAAATGTGGTCTGATTAAACAGGTTACACTCTAATTTAAATAATGATACTATTTCTGTTGCAAAAATGGGTGCTCTATGAGCGACCACCAATCAATCGTGGTGATGCTCTCTTATAGTGCTTTATATCATATTTCGTCATAAAGGAACGAAACTAAGGGGAATATTGCAATTTAGATGGTAACGTGATTTCGCTGATTTCGCTATCAATATATGTACTTACGTCAATAGATGTATTGTTGACTTTCGCCTGATTAGCACTCGATTTTTAATTTTCGGCTGGAATGTAAATAACATAATCTACATTAAAGATTTTTTTTATTTCGGGTGAAAACTGTCTGCTATAGCTTAAGTAATCAATTCAGTCAATCAAGGGACATGGCTTCAGCAATGGAATTGTCAATTTCGTTTTCGCTTGCTAGATATAATTGGTAGTTGGGTATATAGTTAATTAAATTTTTGTAAGGACCACCCAAATAATGGCGTAAAAATCAACTATTTTGTTAACATCATTTTGCAACCATAATACCGTAAACAAAAATCGGTGCATCAAAGAACTAAAAAAAGAATTCTGAATCATAAAATAAACTTTATTTTATCGACATAGACTGAACCAGTTAAAAGTTTTCCAAAGAATTTTTGTTTGCAGAAAAGAAAAGCAAAACTTATTTATTATAAGCTTTAAACTTACAAGATGGGAAAAAATCGTATATACACTTTATAATTCAATTTAATTAACAAAGCATAATTAAATAACATATTTTGTTAATATTCAATATTATGGAATATAAAATGTTTTTTTTATGATTTAAAAAAAATGTGGTTTGTTGTTGCACAAGCTTTACTGAAGTTTTAAACGTATAGTTTTATTGTTGGAATTACATTTATGTAGGGAAAAAATGTTGCTTATCATTAATAGTTGAAATATATTTAGTTATAATGTAAAATTTAATAAACTAAAAAAAGAATTAATGGAAAATAATTCTTATTTTCTACACACACAACAAATATTTTATTTGTAGATGTTGATGTTATCGTACAGAGTACAAAGTTTATGAAAGTATGAACTTAAACATTTTTTTAAATTTTTGATAAAATAAATATATGCAAAATGAAAGCTACATGCGGTTCAATGATTAAGTTTTGAATGTTAAATCAGTTTTACGAATAAAAGTTTCTGTAAAAATAGTTTATGCATAATTGGCATTTTTTATACTGTATTAATCTACGTATTAAGTGTAGCAGCAGTAGTAATTAATTATTTTAAGTTAAGCTTTTGTGATTTATGTACGATATGATATTGGATAATAAATAATGTCTGTAAGTGACATTTATACACTTTAATAACATTTTTCGATCAAATTTTAAGTGCTTGGTGCTTTCTATTTGGTCAAACCAAACATTACAGTCAAAGCCAATAACTCCAGGAACCGGCTTAGACTTACACCAAATATCTGCTCAGAGAGATGTGAAATCGGAACACCCATTTGTTTTGAAGAAAATGTATATCTAGCACAAGGATTAAAAGAACCGTTTAACTTTTTTAGGGAATTTTTGTAACATTAGTGGATTAAACGTGGGTTTGGTTGACCTTGTTAAAGTTAGCCGAAAGTTATCAGCCGAAAGATTTAAAATGTCGGTAATGCAGATAGTGTCTTGGCTGTATCAGTCTAAAGTTACCAGCAGAATCATATTTTAAATAAAATGAAAACATAACAAAACAACTTAGAAACTGGTATTATCTTGAAGTTATTTAACTATTAAATAAAGTCTCATTTTGGTTTGTCGCTGGTAAACAGTATAGGAATTATACTTTAAGTTTCATCAGAAAAGCTAAATATACAATTAAAAAATTTGTATAAATTCAATCTTTAAAGTGTCATGTCTGGAAAGTATTTCAATTAGTGTGACCCACCAACATTGATATCTAGAAAAATTGTCAGTGCAAGTTTCATGTGGGGAGCCCGGGAAAATTCGTTTCAATGAAAAGCCCATATAAAATTAAAAAATTTGTATAAATTTAACCTTTAAAGTATCATATCTGGAAAGTATTTCAATTAGTGTGCATTACCAACAATTATCCCTAGAAAAATTATCAGGGCAAGTTTCATATGGGGAGTCCGAGAAAATTCGTTTGAATAAAAAGCTAAATATAAAATTAAAAAATTTACTGTTTCCTTCATGATTTACTTAGGATGAGAATGAACTAAGGGAAATAAGTAAACTTCCTGATTGTGTCAAAGAGCTGCAGGTCTTCGATGGAAACCCACTCCATTACGTTTACTAGGTATATAGTGTGGAAAGCATACTAGCAGATTATGAAAAAGTAAAGGGAAAACCATTATATCGCGCTATTCTACAAAGCATCCGCCAAAAGATAAGGGGAACCGCTGACTCCGCACTAATATCGTACAACATCTTTGATGAAAATTGGAGTGCAATTAAAAACTATTTGTCACTTCATTACGCCGACAAACGGGATCAAAGAACACTGGAATACCAGCTGAGCATGTTAACTCAGGGCAGTAAATCTATTGATGAATTCTACGCAAGTGTGAATCATCAGCTTTCGCTAATAATAAATAAAGTAAAAACAGAGCAATATAATGCGGACACTATGAACGTATTGCGAAATGTATAGAAATCGAGCGCTAGATGTTTTTGTTAATCAGGTGGCATATCTAAGATGCTCACTATTCAACGACCAGCAAACCTACCTGAAGCATATTCGTCGTGCCTGGAAATCCAGAACATGAGCTATATAGCAATTTGCCGGTACACAATAGAAATTACAACAACACAGTACCAGTGCCGGTCAATCAAATATTTTCAAAAAATAAAATCCAACAAAGTCCACAAAGCCACTTCCAAGACTGTCACCTCAACAAAGGAATATGGCGTTCAATTTCCAACCACAACCACAATATCCACATCAACAGTATCGGCAACAGCAGGGCTACAATCAACAACAGCAGAATCATAATCAGCCAACTCTTAGGCCATTTCAACCAAAGCCACCAACACCAATGGAAGTAGACGAGTCCATAAAAACAAGTAAAGTGAATTGCATAAATCGACCAAGCTACCAGAATCCCAGTTTCAAGAGGGAACTAAATTCAGATGTCAACTTAAAAACGTACAAACAGCAAAGGATGTTCCATTTGGAACAGGACAAAGAAGATGAACCATACGAACACTATATTGAAAATTATAGTGATAAGGACGAAGGGGATACTGAGACAGAGGAACATAACGAAATAAATTTTACCAAAGAAGCCTCTCTAGCCTACCATACCTAGAGTATAAATGTCATAACAATAAAATACTAAAATTCCTTATCGACACGGGTGCGAATAAAAATTTTATTAAACAAGAACTCGCAAAAGGCTCACGACCGGTAAACATTCCATTCTTCATTAAATCTGCAGGAGGAGATATAAGAATAAGCCAGAAAATAACTGCACCAATATTTAAAAAATTTGGCAACGACACAACAATGGATTTTTTTATTCTGCCAGGATTAAGTACATTCGATGGCATAATCGGAGATGACACTTTGAAAAAAGTGGAGGCTATGATTGATAGGAGGGAGAACACCTTAACCATCGCACAAGGCATTAAAATTTCGGTTAAAGAGAAAATATCGGTTCAGGTCAATAATATCGAAATAAGGGACAATCACTTGGATGGCGAAGCAAAAATAAAGCTAAGGTCAATTATCAGGAGTTTTTTACCTTTATTTGGCCCAATTAAAGACGAACAAATTATAGATACAAACATTAGAGCGGAAATCAAAACAACAACGGAGGAGCCGATTTACACAAAAACCTACCCATACCCTGTTAACATGAGAGGCGAAGTAAATGAGCAGATAAAAAAACTTCTTGAAGATGGCATTATCAGACCTTCAAAAAGTCCATACAATTCGCCAATATGGATTGTAGAAAAAAAATTGGATGCATTTGGAATTAAAAAATACCGAATGGTAATCAACTTCAAGAGGCTAAATACAGTAACCATATCAGATACATACCCGATACCTGATATAACAAACACAATTGCAGGCCTGAGAAAATCAAAATACTATACAACGATCGATTTAACATCGGGTTTTCATAATATCAAAATGAAAGAAAGTGATATCCCAAAAACAGCGTTTTCCACCATGAATGGGAAATATGAATTCAAAAGAATACAGTTTGGATTAAAGAATGCGCCTGCAATCTTTTAGCGCATGATTGACGATGTCCTCAAGGAATATATTGGCAAGATTTGTTACATCTACATTGATGATATCATCGTTTTTTGGGGAAAACCCAAAGAAGAGCATCTAGATATCGTAAATAAGATATTCCAGAAGTTACTGAAAGCCAATCTTAGGGTTAACCTAGATAAAACGGAATTTTTGAAAGAAGAAACAGAATCCCTTGGCAATGTAATTACAAACGAAGAACTAAAGGCAGACCCAAGAAAAATATCTGCAATCAAAAAACTCAAACCACCTGAAAATCTAAAAGAACTAAACGGATTTCTCGGGTTAATATTATGTTATCGTCGATTTATCAAGGATTTCGCAAAAAACAAATTTAACAAGAGAGATACATAAAACCCAAATCAAAAACCTAACCTATTGAAGAATCTTATTTATTTCAAGCCCATGCCTTTGGACAATAGCAACGTCCTTAAATGTCTATGAATACAACACCCCAATAGTATCAATAAAACAAGGAAATGGAAATACTATTAGTGGGAATTTTAAGATAATTCACCGCATTGAGCTCAGCTACTATGAAGACATCTTAACCAAAATGCAATCGGAAGTAAAAGAGATTAAGCCAGCATTTTCAAGCCTCAGTTAACCTATAAGATTAGGGAAATAACTAAATTATTGGAAGAACTCAAGAGTCAACCAACAAGAGCACAACGATCAATCAATTGGATTGGCTCAGCTTGGAAGTGGATTGCCGGTTCACCAGACGCAACCGACTGGGACAACATTCTTAGCACTCAAAACCGAATAATAGAGACCAATAACGAGCAGTATAAAATAAACACGGCCATCACCCAAAAAATGCAACAAATAATCAAACAACATAACGAGATCCAGTTACACCTAGATGATGAGACCAATGAAGTATTTCAGCAATCAATATACAATCGCCTTCAATTATTAAAAGAAGAGATTAAAGAGGTAGTAAGAGACGCACAACTGGCAAAAGGAGGAATAATTAATTCTAACCTTTTGGATAAGGCAGAAATCAGCCGATTGTTAACTGAGATTGAAACATTACCATACTCGAACGAGATAGAAGCTATAGAACATGCGGAACCTGCCATGCTGATCAAGAACATGTCTATCCTACACATCATCTCACTACCAAAAACAAACAAGGAAGAGTTTCATCATGTTAAATTGAGATCGACAATCAAGTTCAACAAGCAAATTTATCTGGAATTTAATGACATTCTAATAAACCAAAATAGAATGTATGGAATTATAAATAAATGCAAGGAGAGAAGAGAAATCACAATATGTGAACCCAACCAGGTTTCAAGAACTAAAGGAAGCACACTGTATTAGCCAATTGATGAAAGGACTAAATGCGGGATGCGAATTTTTAATCAATGAAAATGAAATAATTGAACCAGTTAACGAACACACTATTTTTTTAAATAACTTCAACGGAATTATTAAACATAATAATTCAGAAAAACACCTAAACGGAAATTACTTACTACAGTATCAGAACGAGGCGTTGGAAATTAACGGATGGACGTTTACCACCAGGGAAATAAGGACTTCTCAAATACTACCTCCATTACTTCAAGCAAACATCAGTCAACCAGGAATTAAGCTAAATCTAGAATACCTACATGATCTACATAATCGGAACATTGGGGAATTGCAGAAACTCACAACAGCTCATCAGACCAATAACATAACTGACATTGGAATTATTACTACAATCGCAATGTTAATTCTTATCTTGTAAGATCGAATAGGATACAGAAACCATAAAAAAATAGCCTGGCTTCCAACGAAAGATGCAACAGGTCAAAACAACGTGCCATTGGGAATACAGCCGATTCATTTAAATTTCTAATCCACGAGACGCGGATTTTTTAAAAGGGGAAAAGTTAAGACATTGACCAAGCCATAACAGCATCATACGCAACAACAACAACGTTGTATCACCTACAACAATTCCACGTATCAGCAAAAGGCATCCGGCATCATATTATATTTAAATACATTTATTTATGTGAAACGCACGTGTAACCACATTTTACACTTGCATATTTTATCTTTAGAAATATAAAATGTAATTAAGTTAGATTTAAGTTGATCAATGATCATTGAATAAAGTGGACGTGATCCAAAATATATTTTTTTTATTTAATGTTATTTTAAATCTTAATATATATATATATATATATATATATATATATATATATATATATATATATATATATATATATATATATATATATATATATATATATATATATATATATATATATATATATATATATATATATATATATATATATATATATATATATATATATATATATATACAGTTTGGCCAAAATTATAAAGCACCTCTCCCAAATTGCAGTATCTACAAAACGAATGAAGACAAAAATTAAAACTCAATATTTTTAGGAAATACTTTTTATGTTTTATTAATTTTAGTATTTTGTAGGTCCTCCTTTGGCTTTGATGACAGCCAGGACTCTTTTATTCATCGACCGTACTAATTTTTCGCAGGTATTTCTCGATATATTTTTCCATTCCTCTGTCAGCGCACGTTTGAGGTCTTCCTTTGAAGTCATACTGCGATCCTTGATTTTTTTTTTTTAAATTGACCACAAATTTTCAATGGGATTTAGGTCTGGTGACTGGGTGGGCCAGTCCATGACTCGAATTTGTTTTTTTCGAAACCAACTCATCGTAACGCGGGAAGTATGGCAGGGGGCATTATCCTGTTGATAAATGATCGAAGAACTATCCGTTTCCCCAAAGATTTGCCGAATTGAGGCATTCAATGCAGCCTCGAGGACGGTAACATAGTTGGTACTGTTCATCGGACCCTCACAAAACAACAGTTTTCCCACCCCTGATGATGCCATACAACCCCACACCATCAGTTTACCCCCTTCATGCTTTACGGTAGGCACTATACAATCAGGATTGTATGCTTCCCCGACTCTTCTTCATACGATGGTTGCGCCAGGAGTTCCAAAAATCTATAAGAATTCCATCAAATTTAACATAAATTTCTCTATTAATTCTTTTAAAATACATAGCACAATTTTTTATTTTTTTTTTTTTGACTAATTATTTTTTAATATTTATTTTTTATATTTACCTCAAAAGTAGATTCATCTGACCAAACAACTCTCGCCCAATCCACGTCATTCCAATGTTTGTGTTCTCGAGCCCATCTCAAGCGACTTTTTATGTTGGTAAGTGAGAGCAAAGGTTTTTTTCTTGCTTTACAACCTTTTAATACAGCTTGCAGGAGCCTTCTTCTAACTGTCCGTGCCAAAATGGGAACTTCTTGTTCTGTTAAATGCTCTGCAGCTATCTCAGCAGATGTTTTTCTTCGGTTTTTGAGAGATTTTCGCACAATTTGTCGATCGTCTCTTACCGAAGTGATACGATTTCTGCCTGAGCGTAGTTTATAGGCATAGTCCCCGGTCTCTTTAACCCTTTTCAATGTAGATTGAACTGCTCCACGAGAGCATTTTAATTTTTGGGATATTTTAATTTGGCTTACACCCTGGGAATCCAACAACACAATTTGTGACCTTATTCCTTCACTGAGTTGGCACGCTTTAGGCATAATTATCACAAACACACTTTTTTTCTCAAAAAACTTACGAAAACTCTTTTTGATTTAAAACACTTTATGTGAAGACTGCACACGATCAAATACAAAACTAAAATAAAAAAATTTTACGACGCTACAACTTCTTGTTAAGAACCTAAAACAAAACAAAAATTGATGATTTTCAATAATTAAGGGTCGCATTCGGTGGGATGACTCGTTCGTTAACACCCATTGTTTAGAAAGACATAATATCAATATATAATGCTAATAGATAGGGGTGCTTTATATTTTTGGCCATGCTGTATATATATATATATACATTTTATGAATTCATTCATTAATCCCCGCTAATTGCCAGTTCATTAGATTTATCAAATTGTTTCTTAAATATTTCGTGTTTCTTAATTAACTCAACAACTTGTTATGTTAATAATACGCATTAATTCATCCAAAATAGATTCTATTTGCATTAATATTACAATTTTTTTCACAATGTGTGAGAAGAACTTCATTAATGCTACGACCTAGTCAATCAATGTTATGATCAATAACTTTATATTTTCTAGAATATTAACGCACCCTACTGTTTCTTACTATTAACGAAAGTTTGCATCGGAGGAGTTTTGATGATTTTTTATACTATTAACGCAGTTTTTCACTCTATAAGTGTTCTTATTTTTTCCAGTGTATTAACCTCTGGCCAATTTCATATTAAGTTGATTTCAAATTTTAATACAAATTATGTCAAATAAAGAATTTTTTGCATTAGTGTATGCAAAAATTTCCTCGATCGATACATTTACTATAAAATGGCGATTTTAGAGTTTATTTCTAATTTGGTTGAACTTAAACAAGAATACAAGTCCAATCTTTCAAATTGTTTTTTCAGGTTATCAGAACTTTACAGAAAATTATTTTGTAATTCGGCGTTCATTTTAACACTTGAATCAACAAAGATGAATTATTAAAAATTAAATAATTACACGACATCCACTTTAAAATGCAAGGCACATAGTTTATAGTTTCATATTAATTTAGTTCACATAGAATACTTTTATATTTATTTAATTTGCGGAACGAAACAAACTCAACTTATTTAGAACTCGCAATATTGAAAATATTAAACTTTTTCAAAACTTGAAAGCATATGAACTCTAACCTATTTAATTGTTAACCTGTTCTAGCTAATATTGTAGCAAGTAATTAAAATTTTAATAGATTTGACAACAACAACTCTGTGCTTTGATTTTATTTGAATTTGTTGTCAAATGTGTAACTAAAAGAAATGCTTGATTATGATTTAAATTGCTACAGAGGGTTGTTTAATCATAATTTCTTTCAGGCATTTTAAGACTTGAAAGCACTTAAAGCGCTAACCTATATTTAATTATCATAAACACTCTTTAGACTGATCAAGCATTTCACAAAAATAGACGATATGATTGAATTTCGCGAGTAATTCAAATTTTAAAAGATTTGACCACAACAATTTTCCATTCTGGGTTTTGAAAACAATAACTCCGGACATTGATTTTATTGGAATTTGTTGTAAACTTTGTAACTAAAAGACAATGTTTAAATTCATATTAACCGATTTACTGAAACTCTTACTGCCAATAATTTAATCGTAGTTTGTTTCAGACTTATCAAAACATGAAAGATGTTTGTCAACAACAAGTTTTTATACAATATTCTGACAACAACAACTTAGTACATTGATTTTTTTCAAATTTGTTGTGAGTTGTGTAACTAAAATAATTGCTTGAATATTGTATACTAATATCAGAGCCTTTTAGTGGTATAACTTCTCACTGATTTCCATAGGAATCCATAGTGAAAATAGTGTTTTAAGCTTCAAGTTTTTAAATGTATACAGGGTGTCCGGGTTTGGGATGCTGATCCGTCATGGGGTGATTCCTTGGTTTATTCTGAGAAACAAATCGTATGTGGAGGGGGGATCCATTTTTGATATCCTTTGAGATACAGGGTGTTTAAAAAATTTGGGTTAGAAAAAAAGTACACCCAAATATTAAACTGTAACTTCCAAAATATTTATCGGAGAGCAACCAACTTAGTCTTATTTGGTTGGTAATCGTATAGGCTATTATTAAAGTTTAGATGGTTATCTTGTATCTGCATCCGTTTGAGAGCTATGGTGATTTAAAGTAAAAAAAAAATATTTTTTTTTTATAAAATCAAGTTTTTCTCAAAAAAACCGTTATAATTTTTTCTTTTGTTTATTTAATTTTAATTTGTCATAATCTCCTCTACAATCCCCCAATACATTACTTGTACCCATGTGCCATAGTTTTCTTCGTATTCCGTTTATTCTCAATCTAATTAAGAGATGTTATAGTGTTAATATTTTACCTATTTTATTTTGATCTGTAAAACAGTAGGCGATGATTATCAACTCATTTGTTTAAATGTTGAAAAAACAAAAACTAAATATTTTCAGATTCAGTCATTAGTTTCGAGATATTATCTAGTGTTGTATCAGTGTTGTGAATCAAAATTTTAATTAATTTATTAAAATTAATATTATAATGGCACAGTTCTCAGGTGAGGAGTACATTAATATCCATTTTGTTTACGGATTTTGCGATGGTAATGCAGCACGAGCTGGCAATGAATATCAACTCAGATTTCCAACACGTCGCATTCCTGACGCAAGAGTATTTATAAATATTCATAGGAGACTGCCAAATATCGTAACAAGATCGAATACCCGGGCGGAGCCCCATTCAGTCTCACCAAACCATTTGGATGTCGACGAAGGTATAATCCATAATGTAACAGCAAATCCTTCTATTAGCATAAGGAGGCTTGCTTTACAATTAATCGTCTCTCGCTATCGAATTCATCAAGTATTGCACAAGGAGAATCTTCATCCATACCATACAACACCCGTTCAACAACTATTAACGATAGACCGCACTACAAGATTGGAGTTTTGTAATTTGTTGATGGAAAGGAATTTGGACAATGCAAGTTTTGTGAAACGTATCCTATGGACGGATGAATCTCAATTCATAAGAGATGGCATAACAAACTTTCACAATGTACACACGTGGGCTGCTGAAAATCCTCATTCGAAAAAACAAATATCATTTCAGCACCGATTCAGTGTATACGTATGGGCTGGTGTAATTGGCGATAAATTAATTGTACTATTTATATTACCACGTAGATTAAATAGTGACCGTTATTTACAATTTTTACAAAACGATTTGCTACTCCTTTTTGATGATGTTCCCATTTTAAGTAGATTCTCGCATACATACCAACATGATGGTGCACCTTGTCACTACCATAATAATGTTAGGAATTTTTTTAACGAAAATTATCCAAATAATTGGATTGGAAGAAATGGTCCAATTCATTGGCCTGCAAGATCCCCCGATTTTACGGTATTGGATTTTTATGTATGGGGAAGGATGAAGGCGCTTGTATACTCCAAAGAAATTGAAACAAAAGAAAAACTTATACAACGAATACACACAGCAGCACAACAGATAAGGGAAGAATTACCAAGAATTGAAATAACCAAAAGCATACTTAAACGAATATTAGCATGTATTCAATCACAAGGAGGACATTTTGAGCACCTTTTATAACTCCTCGACCCAAACTTTATATTGACGGATTGTAGAGGAGATCATGACAAATTAAAATTAAATAAACAAAAGAAAGAGGTTTTTTTTGAGAAAAACTCGATTTTATAAAAACCAAATATTTTTTTTTTACTTTAAATCACCATAGCTCTCAAACGGATGCAGATACAAGATAATCACTCAAACCTTAATAATAGCCTATACGATTACCAACCAAATAAGACTAAGTTGGTTGCTCTCCGATAAATATTTTGGAAGTTACAGTTTAATATTTGGGTGTACTTTTTTTCTGAACCAAATTTTTTAAACACCCTGTATCTCAAAGGATATCAAAAATGGATCCCCCTCCACATACGATTTGTTTCTCAAAATGAACCAAGGAATCACCCCATGACGGATCAGCATCCCAAACCCGGACACCCTGTATAGCAAAAATATTATAAAATGTTTCTATAAAAGTTTTCTACATATTTTTAAAAACAATATAAAAGAAGGCTATATTGGTATTAAATAATTATTAATTGCAGAAATACTATAATTTAATTATTTCTAAATTTCGAACTTTAATTTTGGAAAATACATCAAAGTTGGCTCTGACGAATTAAAATAATACTTGCTAAATTTATCTTTAGTTTTACTAGTGTACGTAAGATGTCTAAAATATTTACAGAAAAATACGAAAATTATTTGATGACAAAATTATCACACGTTCATAATATTTTGTGAATTTGTTTTGCTTTTCCTACAATTTTTTTACTTGAAATTTCCTTTCGGTATGAACTTTTGTTATGATTTTACCAAATTTTTACGGCCATCACTGCCATCTATAAAATGTATATTGACTTAATGACCAAACGAATTGTAGTAAGCTTTTATTCTAATTTGACCAGAATGCTGTTATTATGAATTAATTTTTAAATATTTTGGTTTAAATATATAAATTATTACAAGAAAATGAACACGATTTACTTAAACGATCTTTATATATGTTGAAATTCAAACATTTTTAAAATTATTTCATAAATTATAATTAAGAATTTGTCATGTTTTCATTTAAAAATTTGTCTTAGGAAAAAAGTGATTTCCAATATGTTTTGTGTCTTTTACTGTAAAAAGTTCGGTTCCCTTATAAAAGCTGCCTTTTTTAGGCTATGGCTTTGTATAATCATGGTTGATTTGCTAATATACCGAATTAATTAAATTGCTACTGATGATAATTTAATCGTAGTTTTTTTCAAGTTTTTTAAAACTTGAAGGCCCATAAAGCTCTAATACATCTTTTGCTTTAGTATTCCAGTGATTAATGTAAAAACTTTCATTACCTGAATATTTATTTAGTATTTAAATCCTTATAATATCTAATACAAAATTACTTGATTTGCTGTTCTATCACGGAAGTATGTATGCTGTAACGATACGTGTTTGTGTTTTTCTTACGAATTGAGTTTATCATTTTGTATTAATATAGTAAATAATTTTTACTGAAAACTTTTATATTCTTGAATGACTTCTGAGTATAAAGAACATATGTATGTACATCATTTGGTGTACACATATTATCTGGAAAGCATTTGTTTTTAATTGCAGACCATTTTCAAGAGAGTAAAGTTAATAAAATTTATGTCACTAACGGTAGAGTGAAATTGTGAAAAATCATATAAATAGAAATGCAACAACAACAAATAAAATAACGTTATTTAGAAGAAAAAAAAAACTGACAAACATAAATATTTTGTAATTTAGATTTTGTTGTTGTATTTGTATGTTGTAGTTATGCTTGACATTTTATATTACATTACATTTTTTTTTTAAATTATTACAGTAAAGTAGTTTTGTTAGCTTCCTCGAACTAAGCGAAAAGAGTGTAATTTATGAAATTGTGTACAAAAAAGCTCTGTCCACATACACAAACACACATACACACACAGAGTGGCAAAAAAAATCCTACAAAACACAGAAATGTACCACATTATTTGTATGTATTTTGTGTTTGTATAGCGCAAAAAGTACAACACCAAGCATATAAAAATCGTTGAAAAGTTACAAAATAAACTGTTGACATAAAAATAGAAAAATTTATATTTAAACAAATAAAATAAAATAAACATTAAATACATATATATAAACAAGATGATTAATTGTAATTTTAGATATTTTGTGAAATTTGTCCGAAATGATTTGTTGGTTATATCACTTTTGCATGTATAATAAAAATAAGAAATATATCAAACGAGAGCCCACATACCGGAGGGTTACATATTTTTATATATGGCGTGCAAAACAGAAAACTTAATATCCCGACATAAGATATATACATAAATATTTTCTTATCAATAAACAAGATTGGGTGGTGTACATTTTCGTTTTATCTATCAAATTGAATTAAATTTTTGTTGGTATATTTTTCCGATAAAAACCATCAACATTTTCATTTTTTTATGATGATAACATAAATTGATTTTTCTAGTAAAAATTATGAATATCTATATGTAGTATACTATATATAGCGGAGAATAATGAGAACAATAAAGTTCAACGAATTGTGTAGAATTTCATTTTGTCATCTACTTTATGTACATATCTTTTTGGTACCGCATTTTCATAAATTCATGTACAATTTTTATTTTTTTATTTTTTTTTAAATATTTTAGGGGTATCATACTGTCGTAAAATCGTATCTATAACTAGAGCTGATAATGTACGTATATAGATTGCTATCAATATTTTTTTTTTTGTATTAAGATTTTTGATAACAGATTACAGAAAACAGATGTCTGAGATGCATACAAATTACTTTGAATTTTTTCGATAGATTTTAATCTGTGAAATATGGTTATGTATATTTAAAATTTAAGTTTCCGCTCAATGACATTATATTAAATAGTTCGAGTTACGAAGCAGTGAGTTGGCTGATCACATGAAAGCCTAAAACGGGTAAAGATTGGAAGCACTCCCTCTTTGTTTTAACCTTTCTGAATGTTTAAAGCAACAAGAAAATTCTTGAATTTGTATTTCTAAAAATACTTTGGAAGTAACATGCTTATGCACAGCTTAGGAAAGCTATCTAAGGAACGATGGTCATTATATGAGAGAAATAATGAAAGTAATGCAGAAGTATTTTAGACCATTTTGAAAGCATTTCAACCATATCCATTAGAAAATGGACGAAGAGAATAACAGCATTTTAAGACTTTATGGAGTTAATCGTTTAATCATCTAGGCCCGTATTTTTAAACAAAGATAAATCGGCGGATTAATCCACAATTTTCGAAAATCCACTAATTTAGCCGAGGTTACTTTTGGTAATTTTAAACTTGGATGAATTCGTGGATTATTTGTGTCATGATTTTAAACGAAGCCAAAATCGGCGATATTCGATATCGTGACATTAGTCAATTTTTTTGTTTGTTTTTCCTCCCAATATTTTTGTTTTCTATTTGTTATCAATATAATATCGTGATTTGTAGTTGTGTTTAACATTGTGCACACATTGTTTAAATGTTATTATTTTACAGAACAAAATATATAAATGAAAAAATTAGACTCCTTTCAGTGGAATGAGTCGAGATACAGACGTTTCGAGAGTTTTAAAACGGGAGGGCTCAAAAACGATTAAGGAAGACCCAATGTTAAGCATTGTGGGAAACAGTATCACCCCAAACCGTAATCCATACGACTCCAGCGCTGATCTTTTTGGTGATACGGTATATTATATACATACTTACTTGTATAAATCCAATTTTAAAATTTAACTATCCATATCACATGTTTATAGGAAGAGTTCATCAACTACGATTTTGCCAACTGCTATTCCATCCACACCTGATACCCAATGCACCGTTCACGATAAATATCCATCAACGCGAAAACGCCCTATGCCACGAAAAAAAAAACAGAGTGCGAAGGTGAAAAGAAATTAAGAGAGGCTTAAATAGAAGCGCTTTAGTCCTGAATAAAGCTTAATGCCAATAAGATGGAGTTCTGTAAGAAAAAAATTGAAAAGCTATAATTATGTATATATTGTAAATACTCGTAATATGAATTAATTTTGTGATTTGTTTTTTAAATAATGCGATGAAATACGTCAAATGAAAATATGTGAACAAAATGTTCTTCTTGTAGATTTGCATTTTTCAATTTATTGTGGTAAATTCCGGCAAATTTCATCTCTAACATCAAAATTAGCTTGAACTTCGGAACTATTTGGAATTTGATTTTGGACATCTGGCGGACTCAATAAATTTAGATCTTCATCGACGAGAGCATTGTCCTCTTTGCAGTTGCCACAATAATTGTTAAAGTAGGTACAATTATGACTCTAAGGAAAAAATTATTTAATTAAATACAAATTGTGAAGAAGATAAAAGCAACTTTTTACTTATTACTGGAACTGAAAACCTTCTCTTCCACTGCCCGAAAGTCCATTCTATTACAGACCTTGTTGGCGAGAGGGCATGATTATACCTTTCCTGACTTGAATTTCCAGGGTTTATGTATAAGGCGTTATTAAATAAAGTTTGCATCCATAACCAGAATCACCAATCAACAGCGTACTGCAAAATTCGTTTTGCTCAAATCGAGCCTTTATTTGTAAAAAATTAAATATTGTCTGCGGTCATGTGAAGATCCAAACCACCCAAACAAGGAAACAAAAATTGTCTTAATTTATCAATGAATTGAACAAATTGAAATTAATTTATCTTGCAATAATATCGAGAAATTTACAATCAGCATCACATATTGGTCGTGTATTAATCGAAAAATATCCTTTTTTATTTTTTTTTTTATTTTTTTTTTTTATTTTTAGGCCTTGGCTCCTACAAAATTAGAGCCACATTGCCATAAATTCAAATTTGTATTACAATTTTTTATTTACATACATTATCCATATTTTAACCAAAAAATATTTAATCTTTAAAATGGATCCGGATTACTCCCTACACATATTCTGTCGGCTACTGCTTATTTGTATCATATTGCTATTCCACTCATCCTAATAAATTCATACATTTCCTTGTAAGCCAAAAAATCACCCTCATTCATTAAATCACTTAGATTTCTTGCATTCCGAAGGATGTTGAACTTAGATCTATATTGGCTATATCTGGGACAAGCCAATATGAGATGTTCAACATCCTCCACACTTTCACACAACTCACAATCTTTGTCCTCACTCAAATGACGTTTCCACAAGCATTCCTTCCAGTTTCCATGGTTCAGCCTGATTCTCTCAATCGTTCGCAACATTCGCGTATCTCCTTTGAGCTCCTTAAAGAACGGGATACTCAAAGGAGTACCACGGAGCACGCTGTACTTCATTCCTTTCGTAAGACTTTTCTCGTTAAATTCACTCTCCCATTTTCTCCACTGATTCATTTCAAACATTCGAAGTACATCTCTTGCATCCTTCCTTTCGTACTCCTGAACCATGTCATTCAATGTACCCTTTTTAGCTAACATATCGGCTCTTTCATTCCCTTCGATCTGTCTATGTGATGGGATCCATTGTATGGTCACATCACGTTGACAGTCTCGAACGCATTCAAAAATTAAATCAACATACGCATTGCCTTCCCTTCCACCTCCACATTTCAGCAAACATAAACCACTCTGGGAATCGGAAAATATTACTATTTTCCTTTGCCCAGTTCAGCGTTCATTATACAGATGCTTTTGTCCACTTTAAAATACCTTTCAACATTCTTACCAGGCATAAAGACACAAACACCCACTCCATTCTCATTCACACTAGCATCTGTATAAACTATATCATCTTGCACATACCGCTGACTGATTTTCCCAAACATAATTTTGGCGATAACTTCATTCATTCCCTTATTAAATTCCTCCATATTCAAACATACAGTAAGATTATTAGGAACGGGTTGCGGACCAGCATTGCCTATACTCAGAAACATGTTCAAGTTTTCAAGTGCAATACTAGTTCTATATGTCGGTTTGTACACCGCCCTATTTTGTAATCTTACTATCATCTCGTTCCAAAACTCATTTTTGTTAGTTATCATTCGCACTGTCTCTCTCACTGTGATCCACTCTCTCTTATAATCAAGAGGTGAATCACCCATTTCAGACCACAGAGTGTGTATTGGGGTTGAGTTAATCGCCCCCAATACCACTCTTGCACATGCATTTTCTACTTTCATTAATTGGCTAAAAGCCCCTTTCGAACCATTCCCATACACACTAATACCATAACCAATTTTGGAGGATATAAGGGCCTTCCTTAACATGTCAGTCACACTCGGATGAGCGCCCCATTTAGGTTTGCTCACCCGTTTAACCACATTTAAACGTTCCTTGCAGTTATCTGGCAAAATTTTCATGTGCTTCCCAAAATTCATACGTCTATCAATCCAAATACCCAAATACCTGTACGCATTTACTTGTTCAATACTTTGACTATCAACACTTATATTAACATTTGCAACGTTTGTTCTGAAACTCATATAAGCACACTTATTAGGATTCACTCTCAGATTCAACATTTTAAGTTTTTGAATTAAATCATCTACCCCCTTTTGCGCTCTTTGAGCCGCCACATCAATACTTCTCCCTTTTCCAATTACTACAAAATCGTCTGCAAATTGCAGAACGATTTGATTGTCTGCATTGATGTGGTGTATCTCGCTGGTATATAGGTTGAACAGAGCTGGAGATATTCTACTCCCTTGCGGAAGTCCAATATTTGCAACTCCCTCCAACCTAAAACCACTTCCATTCAGAACCATTTTCTATCAGTCATGAAATCTTTTATCCACATACATACTTTCCGTGAAAATCCAAAATTCGATAGAATTTGTTGTAATTTCCACGGAACCACATAATCATAAGCTCTTTCAATGTCCAAAAATACCGCAACAGCTTTCAAATTATCCTTTCTTACTTCCCAAACAAACTTTTCCACACACTCAATTGCAGAGTGGTTCTTTCGAAATCCAAATGTTGTCGATGGCAACAAATTATTCTCATTCACAAAATCATCCATTCGTTCTTTCATCATTCCATTTAAAATTTTTATAAAAACATTTAACATACATATGCCTCGATAATTTGTTGCCACATTTGGATCTCTATCCCGTTTAGGGATGGGAACCACCCTGCTCTCTTTCCATTTGTCCGGTATTTTTGATCCCATCCACACTTTGTTGAGTATCTCAAGCAAATTATGTTTTGCTGAGTCACTCAACAACCGAATCATTTTGTAACTTACTCGGTTCGTCCCTGGAGTGGTAGATTTTGATCTATCTAACACCCTCAGGAACTCTCCCCATTCATACTTACAATCCATTCTTTCATTTCTACTCATTCTATCAACTTTATTTATTACATTCAAATCATTGCTTACATTCAATACCATTCTTACAAATTCTTCACCTTTTTCTCGGTTCTCACATACCACATTGCTCACCTTAAAATGTTTACCATTCACCCTATTAAACAAACTCCATACATCCTTAGTTGTGGTTCTATGTGTCATTTGGGACACATATTCCCGCCAACTTTTCCTTTTTGCTCTGCGAATAGCCTTTTTCAATTTACCATTCATTTTACCATACATAATCTTATTCTCACTACTCTTATTCCTATTAAATTCACGCAAGGCTATTCGCTTCCTTTCATACCAGTATTGAACATCATTGTTCCACCAACTATTCACATTAATCTCTTTCATATCCACAATTTTTGTACACAATTTATTTACCCGTTCAATTTCACTATCTAACTGGCTTTGATTCATTTCATTTTCTCCGAGAATCTCATTCATTTGATTCACCCATTTTCTGTTATTCATTAATTCACGTTTTTTCCTAAACACTCGATTATCATTCATGATCATTTTGATCATGAAATGATCACCACCCAAATTCTCTTCTTCAACATTCCAAGTAACCCGGCAGGCCAGTTCAATAGTTGTCATAGACAAATCTATTGCACTGGCCGTGCCTCCCACATTCGCCATTCTAGTTGGCCTTCCATCATTCAAGAGCACCATATCGGAGTCTTGAATCAGGTCGGCCAACTGTTTTCCTCTTGCGCAATTGTCTAAACAACCCCACATTCTCGCATGCGCATTCATATCTCCACATACAATCAGGTCACTTTTATCTCTCACCCACTCAAACAATTTTTTAAAATCACTCAAGGCTTTTTTCCTTTCATCTTCATTGCGCACCTGGGTCACATACACACTCACTAGTAACAGATTTCTTTCCAAATTCGTTGTTGAGGCGGCTATTGCTTCAATCACCTCAAAAGCGGGTAACTGAACCTCTTGAAGCTTCATATTTCTGGCGTACATTATCGCCACTCCACCATAACCATCAATTCTTGGTTTGGAAAGAAATCTGTACCCTCTCACATCTAACGTCTTGTTTATTCTTTCCCACGTTTCGCTTATGAGCATCACATTCACTTTATTCTTGGCCAGATAATTTTCTAACATACTTTTCTTTGCGTAAAAACATTGTATGTTTATCTGGCCAACAATAATTCTTTCACTCATGTTTCACATTCACCCAAATAACAATTTATACATACCAAATAAAATATATGCAGGGAGAGTCCATTCATTTGTTTAACAAAAATAAATTTAAAAATAAATAAATTTTGTTGCATCAAAAAATATTGTTGTTGCATCCTTCAATGTCATAAACGTTTCATTTTGTTGCTCTATGCTGCGCGTTGTTGTCTAATTACGTGTGAATAATATTGATTTTTTGTTTTGATTTTTTTATATTGTGTTTACGATTACATCGTAAAACGTGACCATACTATCCGGTTCCCTCCGTTTTATTTTTTGAAGGTGGTGTTGGTGCAATAAAATTATTATTTTTTTCATTTGCACTCGTCATTGCTATATTAAACTGTTCTGTGAACGCAATTCTATTTTTTGTATTTGTGTATCTTGTTTTTTTGGCGGGTCGACCGCGCTTGCCAATATTTTCATCTACATCCTCGCTTTCCGTATCCATACACGATGAGTCGGTTTGCTGTTTTCTTGTGTGCAAATGATCTCTAATGTTAACCATTTTTTTAATAGATTCAATTTTGTTTTCGTCCTCTGTGTGTAGCATGTTGATTTTTGCTACATCGCTATATTTTATTGGTTCTTTATTGTTAGTCGATGGTAACGTATTTTTGTCGCACGTGCTTGTTTGTTGTGTGTGTTGTAATTGTCCTTGCGTTTGTAAATGTTGTTCATCTGGTTTTTGTGATGTTATTGTTTGTTGTTGTGCTTGTTGTTGTAGTGGCAACTCGTTGATTGTATTGCACAATAACGGACAATCTTGTTTTTTATGACTATCTTCGCCGCATTTAAAACACCTCTCTCTCATTCCATCGTAAAAAATTCTTGCTTTTATATTTTGGACGTATATAAATTGCGGAATTTCGCGTTCGATTTCCATGTAGATACCTCTCACACCCGAAAATACCGGTAACAGCGAGTTGGCAGCAAATTTTTCTCGTCTAGTGGACAATATATTGCCAAACCGTTGCATGGCCTCACACAAAGTTTTTTCGGAAATCTCTGGTGGTAGATTGAATACCCGCACATAACGCATTACACCACTTGTACCCTTAACAGTAACTTCTGTTGTTGTTCCATTTGTATATGTAAAGATCAGTGAGTTTTTTTCCAATATAAATTTTTGGTAATTTTGTTCGTTATTAAACTTGATATATATACACCGATCGTACAAATCTTGATACAGTGTGTGTATCTCTTTGCTGGTTAATCCCACGTTCACCACAAATTGCATCATTTCAAGCTCAGTAGGCTTTGGATCCGTCTTACTGTACCCTCGCCGTATTTTGCCTTAAACTTTCCATATTTTTATTCCACAACCTTGTTTTCACAGGTATATATTATTATTATTATTATTATTACTATCTTTATTTCAATAAACTAAATACAAAATTAAAATCTAGTTGAAACAACATTATAAAATATGAAATAAAGTACAGCTCCTATAGACATTATGTCTGTAGTGGAGCAATTTAAAACAAATTTTAATTAAAATTTATATAATATTCTTTGTTTACATAATTAACAATAATCTTCAACAAAATACAAGCTCAGTTATTAAAATAGATATATTTAACTACACGACGGCACATTAGGACATAATGTAATTTAACATTTATACTAAAAATATTGCTCGATATCATCGACGTCAAGTAACCAAGTCCGAATTTCCCTGTTAAATTTATGCTTCTGCGCAGATGGAAGCATTTTCACATTTTTAGGTAAAAGATGGAACCAAAAAGGCGCCATATATAAATAAAATCTTCTAAACCTTTCACTATTACAACGAAGACCGACAAAATTGTTTGGATTTCTCATATTATACACGTGGTATATTCGACTATGATAACTATTGCTACGAACAAAAAACATTTTCAATACTTTAAAAACATACAAATACCTTAGAGGCAACAAGTTTAACTCACGAAAAAGCGGAATAGTGGGTGTATTCCTTGGACAAGCATAAATTAATTTGATAATTCTTTTTTGCGCTACAAAAAGATCTGCAATATTAGCAAAGTAAATTCCACCCCAACTAGTTATACCATACATTAAGATAGATTCAACAAGAGCATGATATAACCTTCTTAAAATAAAAGAAGGGCACAAAGGTCGAAGATTATAAAATTTATGCACTGCAGTAATGACAATTTTCCTGATATTAGTTAGGTGGGAGGTCCAATTTAGCTGCGAGTCAATTGTTACACCTAAGTATTTAAACTCATTTATGCAGGGCAAATCAAAACATTGCCCAAAACATGGATTCTTATCACACGGGTATACGTGATACTTGAAAAAGTTTTGATCAACTGTTATGTCGGGCCGTCTAAAATGCATAATTCTAGATTTTTCACTAGCAACAAGTCGGTGATAAAAAAACCATTTACTTAGAGTGCATAAATCAATATTGATAAACCGTTGAATATCAACGTAATCATTAGACGCATATGTCAAAGCCAAATCATCTGCAAACGCTGTAGCACACCCTCTAAGATTAATTTCAAAGATAGAATTGAAATAAATTAAAAACAATAAGGGTCCCAAAACTGAGCCCTGAGGAACACCACATTTTAGAAGACCTGGAGGACTATTAACGTTATTAATTTTTACAATTTGACTACGCTTACGAAGGTAACTTATAAACCAATCTAATATTTTGCCTCTAACACCAATACTTGACAATTTCATTATGAGTATGTCATGGTTAACAGTATCAAATGCTTTTGAAATGTCCAAAAATACTGCTGAGCATTTCTGAGAGTTGTTAATTGCTAAAAAAATATTGCTCAGAAAATTTAAAAGATATATATATATATATATATATATATATATATATATATATATATATATATATATATATATATATATATATATGGTGGGCGATGAACGCTCGATGGAGATGGACGTGTTTTAGTCTGTCTCCATAAGTGAAATTTATATTATTTTGAATTTAAATTTTTATTTTTAAGTTTTTAAGTTTAAATATTGGATTAAATTAAATTAAATTGGTGTTACTATGTGTTGTGTTGTTATTTAGTGTAATATGTAATAGTGTGTATTGTAATAATAGTTTTGATGTGATGTGTTGTGTTTTAAGTGTAGTGCAATAAATAGTTTAAGGTGAAATGATTTTGAACAAGAAAACGTGATGAAACGTGCTCAAAAATAAATTAACGGTACTCTTAAGTACAGTTAGAAACAGGTATTTTCGCATCACACGTATTGGAAAACATATGTTTGATGACGATTTGTGTAATTTTTCTTTATATTTATTAAATGATTTGCTTCGGTTTTATATATGTATTATGTGTATATACATATGTATATGTATGCATGTTGCACGTGTTACATCATGCTAAATAAAAATAATACAGTTAAATAGATTTAAGTGTGTGTGCACTATTTTTGCTTATTGTAATAACGTGCGTGCTCGTGAGTTACAGTGAGAGTGAATAGTGTGTGAAAGTTTCAATTATAGTGTGTAGTAAACGTGATTATTTGGGTATATTTTGTTTAGTTTACAAATGCAATGCTGCTGGCCATACTGTTTATGTACACATAAAGTAACGGTGTGATTGTATATATGTATAAATTTCAGATCAACAATACATATTTATGTTTGGATGTGTGCCTTTATAAATTTACCATCAAAAGTAACTGCGACGTGGAAGCTCCTATATAAATTTTGTTTTATGCCGTAATTTCGACATATATCCATCTCGTTCACAAACGTAATAAAAGATCCCATTATTTGACCCTTTGCACACACATTCAAAATAACCAATATGTACATAAATATAGATACATACATGCTGTGTTGTGGTTATTGTTGTTTTTGTTTTTGTACTGCAGAACTGTTTATGCGATTCTTGTTTTGAGAAAATATCGATTGATTTCGTTTGTTTTTTAATAGGGATGATTTTGAACAAGATATTAGAGCTTTAGATTTACGACACAGCACCCCCGAGGATGATATTGAGCCTTGATGGGCCACCTGACCAAAGAAATCATACAAGGCCCCCCAGCAATTCCACGATTGGTAGATACCAGCAGCGTGTATCAACGGGTGCTTCACCAATTCATAGGTAAGAGAATTACACGATGATGATTAATAAGCTTTTATGTAAACATGAGTTCTCATTTGGTACAATGAAAGATGGGATTTTACAATGGCATCATAACTGTAACTTGTTTTAAGCGTTTTTATGCCTATTAGTCAGTAAAGCATTGATTTTAAAGCAAGAATTATGATTTCTAGTAGATTTTGGATGAGATATCTACTAGATTGGGGCCAACTTATTCATTTGAATATATTCAAATTTTTCAAGTGAATAAATTAAAACTAAACTAAACATTTCATTTTATAAATGATCCCATCTCTCCATACAAGATCAAATGCACTTTTAAGATCTAAAAGTACCATACCCGTAGATTTATGAATTTCACGATTTGTTTTGATATGACTGGTTAAACGATGAATTTGGTGAATCGTTGAATGTGTGCGATTTAAATCCGAATTGCTCATTTATAAGTAAATTATTTTCTGTTATAAACTCATCCATTCTAGCTTTTATTAGTCGCTCAAAGATCTTTCCTATAGACAACTAATAGACTGATTGGACGGTAACTTGTGATTTTCGTAGGATCTTTTCCTGGTTTTAAAATAGGCAATACTTTGGCAATTTTCCCAAACAAAAGACATTTATTTAACATGTTAGTCAGCTTCTGTATTGCAACCCTTGGTAATTTTCTTAACAGCAAGTTAGGGATCTGGTCTATGCCCGGAGCTTTAAGTGGTCGGACTGATTTAATAACTGAAATTAATTCTTCAATTGTTATTAGGTCAACACTAGAAGGTCTTTCTGATATAATAATTGAGTTAATTTCTTCGCATGTATTTCTAATATCATTTTCTATTAAATTACAAATGTAATTGCTTGAGGGTAATAATTCAAATACATTAGAAAATGCATTACACTTTTCTTCGTTTGTGAATAGACGCGTGTCATTATTATCATCTTTAAGTGGAGGGATAGAGCAATAGGTTTATTTTTAAAATTCTTAGCTGTCTTCCAAAATTTTTCGGATCCTCTTTCAATATCCTTCAGATTATTTTGCCACTTAACGTTGATCCAGGTCCAAATCATTTCCTGTATTTTTTTGATTAGGTAGTTTACTACTGTTTTTAAATGAGAGTATCCGTACCTAGTATATTGTCTACGCCTAATATTTCTTAATTTACTAAGTTCTTTGATCTCATCCGTCAGCTGGATGCGCTCCGAGTGTCTAACCGGTATTTCAGGTACGCTAATTAAACGGGCTTTAATAATTATGTCAGAAAATTGATTTATCCAGTTTTGGATTAGTGTACTAGTATTAATACTAGTAGTACATTATATTCCATCATTTGCGATTTGATACTCAATAAACTGCCTATATAGTTTCCAGTCCGCTCCATGATAATTAAAGTAGGTTGGAGTAAATCTATTACCAGTGATTGTAAAATTCAAGTCACAAGTGACTGGAAAATGATCTGAATTGAGATCAAGTACGGTTTTAACGCCATGAACATGCATCGGTTGATTGGTTAGGAATGGTGAAGTTATTGGAGTTTATATGTAAACTATGCAACATGCGACCACCCTTATTGTTCCTAACACAGTCCCAACTGGTATGCCTAGAATTTAGGTTGCCACCCAATATAAAGGGAGATGTAAAATTTGTCAATTTCAACAAGTCATTTCGAAAATCATTATGATTTGAGTTTGGGCAGTAACAACAGAATATTTTTAAATGATCACCTCCGTCAAGATTTACGGATATTCCAATGGATTCTATAGATTTCAAATTAATTGCAGACATTGAATTATGTGAAATATTTTTTCGTAAATGTTAAATTTTAAATGAGTTTCTGCCAGTAGCATTATGTCTACATTATTAGCTTCTAAGAAAGTTTCCAGTAAATGTTTTTTTGGTTTAACACTTCGTGCGTTCCAAGTAGAAATTATTAAATTATTATGATTGACCAACATATCTACAAGCCACTTCAGAGAGCATTTGTATTTGCTCTGATTTTGTCTTACAATATTTAGATTTTTCAACTATTTCACTAAAAATAGAAAATAATTCATTAATTGTAAATAATTCATTCGATTTTACCGCATCAGCATATCCCGTAGTTAATTCTATTGTTTGATTAGTGGATTTAGGTTGAGAAATCCAATTTGCTGGGACCGGAAAATCTATTGAGCTCCATTGAAATCCATTGTAATGCGTTGCGGCGTCGGTTTGCTTTGCAGGTGCTGTTTAATAGACAGCTGCTTCTTCATTTCTAAATACTTGCTTCTAGCCGGACATATTACGGAGTTTGCTGTATGATTACCTTTACAGTTAGCACATAAATGTTTAGTGACGTCTTCATTGAGAGGACATATTTCTGACTCGTTGTGTATCATTGTGCAAAACCTACATTTTGGTATCATACTATATTAAAAGATTCCTTTTGATCTCTTGTGATATGCCTTCCATGAGATTCTGTTGATAGAATGTCCACCAATCCTTAAAATTTAAAATATTGTTGGTCTGAACTAATTTCACTTTAACATTTTTTTTTTGTTGATGCCGCTTCAATAAATTCAGCAATTTGTTCCATCGTATATAATCGATCCACAGTACTTCTTTTTGCCACGCTAAAATTTCAGTCGCAATCGCAAGGCAGGAACGAGTGAACTCTTATGGGAAAATATTGATTAATTGTAGCAAATTTTCCCTCATCTACCATAGCAAGCATAAATCTTGTAACAATATTGTTTTTATTTTGTTCTGCACATCCATCAGAAAAAATATGCAGGTGCTTGACAGTTGATGGTACTTGTTCCTGTATATAATTCATCATTAAGGAGCACACTTCATTTGGGCTCCTGTTAGCTTGACTCTCATTATTGATAAAAAACACAGATTTGCCTGTGGTTAGATCATGTATATTAAATACATTAATAGTCAACTGCCTCAAATAGAAAATCTCTTGTAACGGTATAGTTGGCAAGTGCAAGTTCTGCATGTAATCCATGCAAATCCCTAAAACCTCAGTTTTCTCTTCACCTTCTTTCTTAACCTGTTCTATCTTGGAATAAAATTGTTTTGCTCTACTCTTATGTATTAGTAGTTTAGCAGTAGCCACACGTTATGCCGCTTTATTGAGGTGAGCGTTTTTCAACTTTATCTTGAGTTCTTGAGGACCTGCACGGTTGAAAAAAAAAGGTGTAAATTTAATCAATTTTTGGTATACATATAGGTCTACTAGAAAATAGTGTCACTTCAATATATTTGAAATCTATAAATTTTATTTTATTGCTGATTACTTTAATAAAAAACACATATTAATTATTAATAATGCTAAAAGCATTGATTTCATATGGCTTAAATATAAAACTCATTTCAATATAACTTAACTAATAAATTTTGATAATTAATATTATTCAAACATTTAAACCTAAAGAAGTATTACTTTAATATGAAAGTATATCAAAACTGGTAATACCTTATCTTATTAACGTGATATAGATTTTTGTATTAAATTTCAATACAAAAGATATAGGTATTAAATTTATAACCAACTTTGTATTATAATTTTCTAAACAGCGGAATGAACTAATTATAATTTACAGGTGTCAACAATTTAGGGGTTTCGGAAATATCAAATAAATTAACAAATAATGTTGATTCTCAGAAATGCTTTATTTTTTTGCTTTATTTTAATGCTTCATTTGGAGGATTACTTAATTTTCCTGTTTTAATTGGTCGACCTAAGTCCAACCGATTCCAAGTTACAGCAAACTTTTTTTGGTGTCTATTAGACAAAGTCGTAGGTAAATTAATAAAATTCTTTAAATTATTAGCAATATTTTTGAAATATTGATGTTTAGATTCATATCTCATTGTAGAATACTGGCTTACCGGACCCAATCGTGCCATTACACTGGAGTAATGAACGAGAATGTGATTTTAGGGATGAGCTTAAGATGAAAAATGTTCACAACAGCATTTAAATGGGTTTCACTTAAACTTTTAAGTTTATTTATTACCATAAATTCTACAGTTTTAGAAAAAGCTATCTTTAAAATTTCAAGAATTGTTGTAATAGCCTCCCAATGAGATAACATTGATACCGTAATTATATCACCAAATATGAATGGTAAATGTAGAATTAAACACCAACATTGCGAAGCCGACAGGCCTAGCGAATCCTTATTAACAGCTGATGTAGGAAGTGTTTTTCGATATACGAGTAAATAACCATAACTAAATGAATGAATTCTATCGTTTATTTGTTCGAAATTTATGATTTTATATTCAGAAAAATAATTAAAGAGAGCTAGAATTATGAAAGGTACAACCCCTTCTAATAAATCATGCATGGGGTCAACAGTGCAGTTTTCTATAATGTCGTAATTTGATATTTCATTTAGTATGGAAAACCATTTTACTCCTTTTTTTAAGTGGGTTTCAATATTAGAATAATGAATTATTAATCTTTCGATTGAACGCATTTTATCAATGTTTTCCTCAAATGTAAATTGCACTTCTGTTTTATTCATTTCACAAAATCGACAGAAATAATGCGCATTAAAACTTCCGGAAAATCCTAATATTTGATTTGCACTCAAATTGTCATGAGTCAAACTAGTTAAGTTATAATTCCACTCCTCTCTAAAACTAATATATCGTTCACAATTGGTCTCATAATCTGATTGTATGATGAACCAAATTTAAGGTCGTTCACATTAAATAAAGCTACTAAATGAATATTTTCTAAATGCGATAACGATTCATTGGGTAGATTTAGAACTGTGAAGTATATAGCCCAAATTCTATGAATGGTTTTACGACTTCCCAAGGGGTTAGTACATTCAAAATCATCATAAAAGAGCTGTAGCTGAATAGCAAGATGGTTTTGATAAAATTTGTTCTGCTTGAAAAGAGAACCACAGCAAAATTTCGAAAGCTGTTGGGGTGTACAAGTGTGATGGTTTTCAAAAATTTGTTTGGCAAAATGTGTATTTTTAAACAATACTTTTAATGTTTCTATTATAGAGATATATTGATAAGTCGTCTGCACTAAGCATTTCTTGTAAGTTTTATATTTTTTGCAATATTTACGGCCCCAGCGGGTACCAATTGTAATTTGAATAGGCTTAACAAAATATGCCGATGTTTTAAATTTTGCATTTCTTTTATAACGCGACATGACATTTTTAAAGTAATTATTATGTTGGTTATTTATTATGTCGATTTTTTCTAAAAGCTCTGGCTGAAAACTACCTTCTGACCTTACGATGACCTTTGAATAATCATTAGAAAAATTTTGTAACAATTCTTAAGATAATTGTAATATTTTATTGATAGTTAAATCTGGTAACCCTAAATAATCTAACTCGGATGCAAAAGTAAAAGCAGTTTTTTGGGAATCTATTATATCATTACTGAGTGCAATAGAAGATAATCCTGGTGCTTCAATAGCAGTGATTTCTAAATTACTTTGATCATTTATGTTACCATTACCACTAATAAAAGAATCAGCAAATTTTTCGTAATTAACTAATTTAAGTAAATTTGAATCTAATGGTTCTTTATGGGCCTTTTTAACTTGGTTTGAACATAGGTATTACAAGTATATGCACAGTTTATATCATAAACACACCGTAAAATAAGAGATCTTGAATCTACTTGTTGATGCATCAGTCTCAAATGCTTAATTAGTGTTGATATGAAGGAAGAAGTTCTTTGACAAATATAACAGACGTAAAAGATTTCACGATTCATTTCCCGGTTTTCTTTTTTAATTTACAAAAAATAAATATATTTATTTTAGTGCATACTGGGGGTATGTTAGTAAATCCCAATTATAATGTTAATTTTGTTATGATCCAGTAAATTTTAAATAAAAAATAAAAACTTATAATTCAAGAAATGATAAAAAAAAATAAAGTAATTTTCAAAATCACTATCAAAACTTAAATTTAAAGAAGTTAATTTTCTTCCAATAATTTCTTAAACTTAATATGAAGATCAATTAATGTTATTGGTATATTAGCTAAATCCATTTTATAGACGTAATTTTGTAAAAATAGCCAAAAAAGCCTTAAATTATTATCATTTTTGATGTTAAAAATAAAGTGAGACATATTTTGGTTGTTTTTTGCACAACAGTGGTTTTATAAATTTGCGACATGTGCTTGCATTGATAGGAAACTTGACTAATGTAGATAGATTAGTTTAAGTTATAATTTATGTTTTGAATGGTTTTAACGTTTAGTTAATTATTGTTGTAGTATGTAATAAATGATTAATTAGATATAGAGGGTCCATGGACTATGAAATAGGGGCTGTTCATTTAAAATTAAATATTTTAGTAAGTTTTTATCAGGTAAACTAGTGAAAGGTGGACAGGGGTAAAACTACAACATTAATAAATTTTAAGCCCTGATTAAGATGTGGAGAGTCCTGAGTATCCGGCTTGGATTCCAGAGAAATGATCACAAATAAAGTAGCTGGATTGTGCTGTCTTGTATTAACTTTTATTATATATTCCACTAAGAGTTTACTAACTATCGATCGCATTGCGGTCTGTAAACGGGTCGAGTCTGTCCCAACTAATACAAAAGATTCTGTTATATTAATTATTCATTTAAGAAATAAAATTTTGCTATTAGGCTGTTTATTAATTAAATTTAGTTTTCAGAATCGCCTGGGAATTGCATATTAATTTTAAAGTTTAATTTCAATTTTATTTTATTTTATTTTAATTTTATATTTATTGTTATAAGGATTAATTATAATCTTAGCTTAGTAATTTTAAATTTCTTAAATACTTTATCAGGTAAATTAATGAAAGGCGGACTGAGGGAAATGGCAACATTAATAATTTTTAATTAAGGTTTAGGGTAATAAATCAATAACCTATATCGGTTTTGGTTGGTATGTGAAAATGGGTGTATGATGTGTGCATGGGGATGCTAAAGATACGGTTACATAAATTATTCATTTAAGTAATAAAATTTGGTATTATGGTGTTTTATTAATTGGATTGAACTTTCAGAGTCGCCTGGGAATTATAACATTAATAATTTTTAAGTCCTGATAAAAAATTTAGGGAGTCCTGAGTTCCAGCCCCCGAACCACACAAAATTTACTAACTATTGACTGTAACGGTGTTTGTAACCTGGTCGATCTCAAACAATTACTAATATCCTTCCTTATCCTTCCAAGTAAATGTAAAAATGGGTGTACGGTGGGCCCGGCGCTTTCCGGGATCTCCTGCTTAATGCTTGGCCGTACATTCGAAATCAATCAATCAATCAATCAATATATATATATATATATATATATATATATATATATATATATATATATATATATATATTGTGTAATGCGCAAAATTGCGCTAGTTGCCTTTTGTTTGCACTGATTTACTTTTTATTATTTATTTGTTTTATTTTATATATTTTTTCACTGTAAACGTCTGTACTCGACGGATGTTGACAATCGAATGATCCTTTTTGATTGCGATTCAATTCTGCACCATCAATGCACCCAATATAGCGAGGTATTCCTGCTTTGTTATAAAAAATTTCCTGTGTTTTATTAACTTCCTCACCCACAGGCATCTTTATAAAATCTGTATTTTTTCGAGCAAAAGCTCTTGAAACTTTATGGATTATATTTCCAGCCGTACTCTGGCTTACACCTAGTAAATCACCAATCACAATTTGAAATGATCCTGTAGCATAATACCTCAAGCATAACAAAATTTGTTGAATTGTGGTGAGAGGATATCCACGAAAGTCCAACGGTTCCAGATTTTCTTGGAGAATGCTGGCCAAATAATGGACATCTTCTTTAGAAAATCGGAATCGGCGTCGAAACTCTTCCTCGTTGTAAAATCCCATGTCTATCCTATCGTAAAATATTTTAGGATGTTTAAATCGTGGATTTAATATTATCTCATAATCTGATTCACTAGACTTTGACGACGAAGACGAAGATTCACTATTTTCCATTTTTAATTTAAATTATCAAATATTAATTTAAATAATTAAAATTTGTAATTCGAAAATCGTTTAATCCATTATTTTAGCCATCGATATCGAAATATAAATCCGTGGATACATTTTTAATCCAGGTTTCAATCAGTGGATTTATATTCGTTTAAAAATACGAAAGAGGAGATAAGTTCGCCGATTTATCTCTATCCTCACTTAAAAATACGGGCCCTAACGCCGAAATTGTTGGAGAAAAAGCTGTTTCCGCTAATATATAGTATAGTATGCTTGGCCCAATATTATACCTGCTGTATACTGTATAACGATGTATCAATATTTGCTGAAGACATGGCAGTATTTTCATCAAATGGACGGTAGAAGTATTACAAGAGAATATTAACACCTAAAATTTCAAATTATAGTTAATGAAGCTAATCGCAGCTGTTGGGAATTATGTCGGAAAATCAGATATCGAAATTACGAAAGCAACGTGAATATGCAAAAAAGTCGCTAACTCGTATTGAATCTATAAAATCAACTATACGAGAGATACGAACGACATTTAGAAGAACTTGTGGTTGAAGAAAGTAGCGCAGAGTAACCATGCAATGCTAAAGGCTAGGCAAACCCAAATGAATGAAACCATGAGAGCATTTACAACTCACCAAAGGGAAATGCTAGAAACCTTGCATGATAAAAGTTTTATGCTACTCCAAACGACGAACTAAAATTTCCGAAATTAAATAGTTCGCCACTTTTCGCGATATGTTCGAAGGATCAATTCATAAAAATTCATCGCTGGCGACCATACAAAAATTTCAACGTTTCATTTCGGCTCTAAAAGGGAGATGCACTTAATTTGATACGACACATTTCGCAATAAAAGACGCGAATTATGAACAAACATCGATCAAAGTCTTAGAGAAATACAATCATGAAGGGCCAGTAATTACGTAATTAATAAAACGATTTTTAGATCAACTCTCAACTAATTATGGATCGATCAAACATCTGAGAAGCATATGTGATACGTCCGATCCGCAGAGATCCGTGGTTAATCCATTTTATTTTTCAAAAAGTTGATGACGAAACTCGAAGCTCCTAACAATAAAACATTTAAATCCTAGCCTATAGTTCTTTAGAAGTTCATAAAAATAAATTTAAAAGTATACTACTTAATTTATGTTAATCAAATTTGTTTTTATTTAATTTAATTTAGTATTTGATTAATTTATTTTATTTTAAATTTATTTTAATTTATTTGTGAAAATGTATACACATTTTAATTTATAATAATTTATTTATTTATGTATACATGATTTATTTATTTTTAACCACCACTGTTTTGTGTTTTGTTATTTATTTATTAGATGAGCGCGCATGTGCTCAACACGAAACCCTAGACGAAACTAATTTTTGGTTTTAATTTTAGGTGTATTGTTTTGTGTTTTGAATTGTTCGCGTGTGAACTGATTCATTTGGTGAACCGCCAGAGTACTCTATGCAGTCACTATTACGTATTTGATGGATCAACGTCTTCTTTTCCGACACCTTCGTCTGCTTCTATTAGTACATTTATCACAGGAACTTCTTCCTGGGTCCGTCATTAGTGTGATTGCTTCAAAGCTTTCTCTATAGACAAAAAGCAAAAGTTTGTGATTCAATCCCGATTATGTTTTAACTGCTTGTATGATGGTCAGAAATCAACAAGAAATTTAGCTACGAATTACACTTTAGAAAGTGGTTTACAGTTCAATCAATCAGTTCTACAGCTGTAGTAAACCTGTTGGATAAACCAAGCAACTTTAGCGTTATAATCATGTGTAGATAAACTACAGCTAGAACGTAAAAATTACAGGACACTAATCACTAATTTAACAGCTTCTGTAAAACGCATGGTGCTGTAAAAATTTGAGTTGTACCAACAAACAATTGTGATGCACGTATTGAACTTGTTGTTTTGATTGTCGACAAGTTAAACTCAAAATTGTCTAAAGTGAATCAACAAATACATGATCCATGGCCAGAGTTTTAAAATAAAAGTCTAGTAGATCCACGAACCAATGAATTAACGAACATTGATCTCCTTGTGGGTGGAAACTACTTTTTCCAGATATTGAAATCTGAAAGGATAACAAGACCATATGGTTTAATGGCAAATAATACCATTATGTGATAGATAGTGATAGGTAGCTCCATAGTGTATAGCACGTCATTCAATATCTATCAGGCTGGTTTTAATATTGCGAAGAAGCTTTAGAATCATTTTGGATAGTAGAGGAACTTCATGCTGAAAGCAATTCGAAATATCAGCAATGTCAGTCATTTTTCCATCATCAGAAATGAAAATGGGAGATATGAAGTTAGTTTTTCCTTCTTAAATTTACTAAAATTGCACTTTGGAAATTCGTGAAGGAGTATATAGTTGAGAATCATATAATCGAATGTGAACCTATAGTGAATCGACGCATCGACAATGATTTTATCTTCAACCAGTAACTAAACCAGATAGCAGTAGAACAAGAGCTTGCTTGGTTTTTAATGATTCAGCGAACTGGTCACTATAAAAGTCATATTGCAACAGTTTATATACATGGAAATTGGAGTTGGGGTGGGATGAGGCACTACTGTCAGATTTGCCTTATGCTTGGGTGCAGCTGTACACCAATGTAAAGCCACTGAAAGAAATTCAACTGTACTGCTTTCGGTAATTATTTTATCATCAACTTTTTGGCACAGTTTAAGAAAATAATCCTGAAGTCTTTTGTTTGCATTTCAGTTTAATTTGAAAATTATGTTAAATGATATTTGATGAATCAAATATGCAGTACAACTTTCAAAAAGTAAACTAGAGAAATCAAACGATGAGATTTAAGTAGAAAACAACCATCTTGTTTTCAAAATTTTCCTATTTCCTTTCATTCGAAAAATATCATTCTATCAAGGTAGGGGATTATTATACTGTTCCCTAAGTAGGGAAAATCATCCCTAATGAACGTGAGAGGTAGGGCGAAGGGGCAGGGGGGAGGTTAGGCAATGGCCGAAAGCTAATACGACTTGTACGTCAAATCTAAAACAAGTTCTTTATTGACGTTAATAAAAGTAAAAAAAGCGAGAATACTACAACAGTGAATATTATTCACCTTTTATTTAGTCATTTTTCAGTCATCTCATCATTCACTGATTACTCATTAAATATCCACCGATTTTCACACAATATAACTCAATTAATCATTAATTATTTATTCACTCAAAACTCACTCTCTTTCCCTCATGAATAATGAAAGATAAGCTCACTAGTATTTTATTCAATAATCATACTGTACCCACTCATCTTTCGCTTAATATTGACCCATAAATTAATCACTATTTACATATTTTTCGGTTATTAATCACTGATTATTTATTCATTACTCAATTTAAAAATTAATGGATAATGAGGATCAACGGTGTATAATTAATGAAATTGAGTGAATAATTGGCGAAATATTAGTGGATAATGAATGAATTTTTAATGAAATATGAATTAATATTGAATAAGTAATCGGTTAATAACAACTATGCATATTATGGAATCATGAATGAATATGATTAATCAATTAACAAAGAGTGAAAAACGAGTGCATAATGAAGGAATACTGAATATTCACTAATGGATGAATAATGAGTAAATCAATCATTAGTGGCTGTGTTAAATTTAGCCGAAAGTTTCCAGCCGAAAGTAAAAAATTGTTGGTAATTTAGATAACGATTTTGCTATATCAGCTGAAAGAAAAATTCAGTAAGATTAAATAGTGTATCTCAGCCGATAGTATCCGTTGAAAATTCTTATGGCCAACATTTTTTTTTTTTTTTTTTTTTTTTTTTCAATAAATGGCATATTTAGAAGAAATCACTCAACACTCACTAACATGTAAAGTTTTTTGCGGGGAGTCAGAGAAAATTTATTTGGATAAAAGGCCCACATAAAATTAATAAAATTGTATAAATTCAACGTTTAAAGTGTCACGTCTGGAAAGTGATTAAATTATATAGAGTAAAAATCCTCTGATTGAACTTTCTTGCAGAAATGACACGTTAAATTAAAGGTTGAATTTATGCATAGTTAAATTCCATACGAGCCTCTAATTAAAACGAATTTTCACGGGCTCCCCACCTGAAATTTGGCCTGATCATTTTTTCCGGGGATATCTGTTGGCAAGGCACTCTAATTACACCATTTGTACTATAAGGTCGCTTTCACTATATAGGACGTAATCAAAAGCATAATTATCTATTGAACCGCTATAGCGTGAGAATGACTGAACATATTTTTTTTCGTAATATCCACATTTAAATCGTAACTGAACCAAAACTCATGATCATTTCGGTCTTCTTCGTTTAATTGTGCACAGAAATAAAAACAATACTACGATGCGAAAGTAAAAATTCAGCCTCTGCGGGTATAGGTTTTGATGATATTAATATTTATGTAGCACAAACATGGTCGCTTGAAATTTTATTTTTTTCAAAGAAATTATTTTGTTTTATTAAAAAACGTTACACAAATTGTATTTGATCAAAATCAATCCTTTGACATTTAAAATTTATGTTATGTTATTGTATTTACCTACTTGAATTTGTATTGAAAAAATAAAAACAACATAACCTAACATACAATTTTGGAAATCAGAATCTCTTTCCTAGTCGCCATTTATAATTTAGAAAATGATTACAAACCGATTGCACCAATTTTTGGATGGAAACTAAACCAAATCACGGAATTATACAACAAAAGATAACAAATTTGTGACAGTTGTTCTCTATTAGAAGTGGATTTTTTAAAGATTTAGATACTATCGGAACGGGATCTTGAATTTCATTTCTTTATTAAAAATCAAAATAAAACTTTCGATATCTCTATTTTAGAGTATGATGATTTTAAGTATGGGCACGTAAACCTTATTTACTAACCGAATATCCTTTTTGAGGTAAAGTTTTGAGAATTCAAACTCGATTCGAATATTTTCAGACCATTACGTTTCACCTTGATAAAGCTCCACGAAATAAGAAATCGTTTAAGAATTTCTTGATCATTTGTGTAACATGGAAGTAAATTACCAAACACGTTATTTTGTCCTTTATGTATTCACATACATTGTATATGTAGATATATTTGCTACAATCTGCTAGGTAATCCAGAAACACCAATATTTAAAATTAGCATAAAACAATTTATTAATTACACATCAATTTTCAATCATAAATTAATAAAAATGTAAATAGCCCGTCGATGTACGCTAAAGTATATTTACGTTATAATAACACTATATATTATATGTAGAAAGTATAAAATCCGTCATAATTTTTATCCATTATTATTACGAGTTTTATTTTGTTTTTTATTTAAATCAAAATCCAATTTTTTTTTTAATTCGATTTTAGTTGAAAAATATTATGTGTAAACATAGAGATATTATATTTACATACTTATGTATGTATATAATAATTTAATAATAATATTAAAAAGAAGCATAAATATGCAAATATTTTTCCATTCAACATAACATTTTCATGTTAACTTTTAATTAAAAATCAAATTTTTCCGTGCTCAAGTTTTCCTATAGTTTGTGTTTAAAATTATATTAAAATTCATTTTTATTTTGTTGGTATATAGTCAAATTGTTTTTATTATTGCACTTGGATTACAAAGTTTATGATTGTATTGTACATATATTGTATTATGGATTAGTGATGTTGAACATTATATATCCAATAATTAAAGTAAAAACTGATTTTTTATTAAAAATTAGCCACCTTATAAAAAATGGAATTTTGAGATGTTCGAAAAAAATCCTTGAAATAGTGCCATTTCTAAGCTAAACATTGTACGGTGCAGAAGAGACATTATTTCAATAAAGAAGGTAGTTTATAGGGTCATTAAAAACGAAACTTTTCTAAAGGAACATTAGCAACAAGGAAAATAAAATTATCCATAGTAAAATACGCAGAACAGAAGGGAAATCACTTTTTTCCTAAGACAAATTTTTAAATGAAAACCCAATAAATTCTTAATTATGATCTCTAAAAATTTCCATAAATGTTTAAATTTCAACATATCGCTAAAAAAAATCATTTTCATTTTCTTGTAATAATTTATAAAATGTTCTTAACATTCTGGCCAAATTGAAATAAAACATTACTACGAATCGTGTGATCACTAAGTCAATAAACTTTGCATAGATGGCAGTGATTGCAGTAAAAATTTGGTAAAATCGAACTAAAAATTAAAACCTAAGAAAATTGAAAAATCTTAGGAAAAGGAAAACAAATTCACAAAATATTAAGAACGTGTGATAATTTTGTGATTAAAGAAATATTTTTCATATTTTTCTGTAAACAACTATAGACATCTGACGTACAGTAGTTAAACTAAAGATACATTTAGCAAGTACTATTTTACTTATTTTACTTCGTCAGAGCCAAATTTGGTCTATTTTTCTGCAATTATTATTTATTTCATACTAATATAAAGCGTATTTTGTTGACCAAAATTTAATTCGAATTATTTTGGGCTTATTTTTCACGAGGAAAATATCCAACATGATTAAATTGACAGAAGCCAACATTTTGAAATAAAATAAAATTTAATATTGTGTAGGTGACACCTAGTGTGTAATAGAATAACTTAAATTAATAGCTCAATGTTTAACTGTACTAAAATGGAATTTTCCATGATAAAATTGTTTTAAATGTTTCTGCGCTATTCTAACTGGAAAAGTCTTTAACATTCTAGAAGTTTGGTATGTGTATACATATAAAAACGCGAACGAAGTCGAATTGGATTTGTAGTATTTGGTAAGCGACAGTGTGAAGATTAAAAAGGAATTAAAAAGTGATTTAGAAATGTTTTAGTGGAAATAAAAATTATAAGTGTACAGTAAAATTTGAGAATAATTTATATAAAGTGATTTTGTGAATTTTGTTAATAAATTGTATTGAAATTGTTTTGTAATAATTCTTGTGGTAAATAAATAAATTCGTTGGTGTTAAATTGGACTGATTTTGTTTTATTCACAATCCAGTGATACGAAACTTGATTGACATATTATAGGATCTGGTGGCAGGTATCATAACCAACAATTTGATTATGTGTAATTACACCTAATATTTTGTGGTTAATGTTATTTTAGAGGGTACTAATCCTGTGCAATTGTTGTTGTAAATTTCCCAACTAAATGCCTTTATAGCCTTTTGGTATGTTATTGTTCAAGGTATGTAGAAGAAATTCATATAAACGTTTTATAACATTTTTGCTTTTTTTTATTGAAAAACTGGAAGCTGATAAACATCATTTTTATTATGGATTCCTATGGCGAACAATGAAACGTTATAATACTAATAAAGCTTTTTGTTATGTATTCAAGAATAAATGACGTTCATCGGGTCAAGATACCAAAATTAAAATGGAAAAAAAAAAACACAAGACCAAATTTGATAGGTTTGAATTGGTTGGTGTCACCGAAATTGTTATGGTGCCAGTTTGCATTAAAATATTAACCATACCAATAGAAATCATCCTTCTTTAAGGCGGGACTTAAACACTTGAAAACGGGAATTTAAAAAGTTGAAAACGATTTTTTTTTTGTTATTGTTATTTATTCTAGAATAAAACACTTTCCTCGGGTCAAAAAAACAAAATTAAACTCAAAAAAAATTCACACGACCAAAATTGATAGATTTAATTGGTTTATGTCATCGAAATGGTTATGGCGCGATTTTGCTTTAAAATATTTGACATACCAATAGGAATCATAACTCTCCAAGGCGGAATTTAAAAAGTTGAAAACGGATTTTTTTTGTTATTGTTATGTACGAGTATTCGTTAATAAACGACGACTGACTATTTTCGTACATTTCATGGAAAGTTCGATTTTTGGAAAATCACTTACTATAAATCATCAAATTCGAAGCCAGAAAAATCCAAAATCTGCAATTGTGCTTCGATTGCTGATTTTGGTACCTCTAAAGATAGGTCTCGGGAACTACAATTGATGTGCTAACTAACGCACATTTAGATTGCTAAATTATTTCCATTAATTTCATAGAAAATTCGACATTTTGGAAAATCACTTACTAGAAATCATCAAATTCGGAGCCAGAAAAATTCAGAATCCGCAATTGCACTCCGATTGCTGATTTTATTACCTCTAAAGATAGGTCTCGGGACCTACAATTGTTGTGCAAACGCGCGTTTAGATTGCTTGACTATTTTCGTACATTTCATAGAAAATTCGATTTTTTGGAAAATCACTTACTAATAAATCATCAAATTCGGAGCCAAAAAAATCCATAATCTGCAATTGTGCTCCGATTGCTGATTTTATTACCTCTAAAGATAGGTCTCGGGACCTACAATTGTTGTGCAAACGCGCGTTTAGATTGCTTGACTATTTTCGTACATTTAATAGAAAATTCGATTTTTTGGAAAATCAGTTATTTCTTAAATTCGAAGCCAAAAAAATCCAAAATCTGCAATTGTGCTCCGATTGCTGATTTTGGTACCTCTATAGATAGGTTTCGGGACCTACAATTGATGTGCTAATTTAATCGGGTCAAAAACCCAAAATTAAAATAAAAAAATTTCACACGACCACATTTGATAGCTTTTAATTGGTTGGTGTCACCGAAATTGTTACAGCGCCATTTTGCTTTAAAATATTTTTAGGCCAATAGGAATCATCATTGTTTAAGGCGAGATTAAAAACCGTGAAAACGGAATTTTTTTTGGTTATTGTTATGAATTCTAGAATAAACGTCATTCGTCGAGTCAGAAAATAAAAATTAAACAGAAAAAACATTCACACGACCACATTTGGTAGCTTTAAATTGGTTGGTGTCACCGAAATTGTTACGACGCCATTTCGCATTATAATAGTTTACATACCAATGGAAATCATAATTCTTCAAGGCGGGGCTAAAATACTTAAAAACGGCGATTTTTCTGTTATTTTTTGTTATTGTTATATATTCGAGAATAAACAACATTCATCGCGTCAAAAAACAAAAAGTAAAATGGAAAAAGTTCAGACAACCACATTTGGTAGCTTTTAATTATTGGTGTTACCGAAATTGTTACGGCGCCTTTTTGTAGTAAAATTTTACATGCCAATAGGAATCATCATTCTTCAAGGCGGGATTTAAAAAGTTGTAAACGATTTTTTTTTGGTTATTGTGTTCGAGAATAAACGACATTTACAAGCCCAAATTTGGTAGCTTTTAATTGGTTGGTATCACCGAAATTGTTATGGCACCATTTTGTTTTAAAATAATGTCATTGTAAACAATAATTTCATGTTATTTAATTTTGAACATACGGCTAAGTACGAATTGGTGTAAATTATATTTGCGAGCGTGTTGAGGCAAAATTAATGATGTCTTCCTGGGGGATAGCCAAGACGATAGAGATTCCTGTGGGCCTCCTTATTGTCGTATGATTTAAATTTTGTTCAAATTTTTGTTTTTCTGATTTGTTAGCTGTCTCATACCTAATAATTTAATTCGTTGTTTTTTTTGTAAATGTAATGTAAAAAAAGAAAAATAATTATACTGTAAACATTTATAAAAATTCACTTTGAAAATTTTTTTGTGATAATTAGCCACCGCAAAAACTAATTAATTCATAATTAAATGAAATTTTACCATCTTTATAACGAAAGAATTAGCTAATACTGATTGACAGTACTAATTTTGTCTTGTGGTTTTATTGTTGTCTAGCATATTTGGTTATCATCTCATTTTGAAATATAAATTTAGAGGAAAATGTCGTTCTCTAATGATTTATTTGATGTCTAAACTTCTTTACTAAGGTATAAATGACAATATTTCTTTATGATTTACATACCAAAAACTTAGTTTAACACACCGTGACAAATCAGTGTTAAACATTTTACCTTACAAACAAAATAGCAAAATACATTTCCCATAGAATGGCATTAGTATTCTGTATGCAAATTTTTCGTCTTATATACATGATCATAATGTATAAATTCATAAATACAAATTCCAACAAATATTTTCATAATAAACATACATACATCATGTTCTTCTGTACTTTGGGTAACAATAATAATATTATTAACCTTATTGTTATTATATCACGTTTTATCAACAATATTTTGTCATCAGTGAAAAATTTACATCCGTATATACTGGCTTGGTATATACGTTGCTATGTAAGTATTTGCGACAACATTCGTACGTATTTATCCAAAGCAAGATGTATATGTACATACAAAATTTTGGTATACTCTCGTAACGCAACAGCACATACACAAAATATAAAAATTTTGATTTGACATTTATATGCTTAAAATAAGAATTCATTAAAAAGTCGTAATTTTCCTATTCTTCTTGTATTTGTAAACCAACAACAAATAAAGTTTGTGGTAATAATATTACGTATGTCATGTAAACAAAATGAGTTATAATAAGTCCTTAAAAATCAAAATGAAGAATACAGGCAAAACAGAATGTTATAATTCTTTATGTAACCATAATCTTAAAGGATTTGTATTCAAGATTTATAAAACCCAATAAATTTTTCTTGAAAATAATTAAACAAAACATTTTTTGTTTAATGTCAAGTTGAAATTTTGCCTCATATTTAAATATTTCATTTTGAGAGAGACGATGTGTATGTGTATATACTTAAATAAGACAGTGAAGTTTGTTATATAAGTCAACTTTGAGTGTGGGAGAGGATTCAGATTCTGTAGTACATATATTATGCGCAATTATGGTAATTTGATAAATGAAAATTATGTTGTTACTATTGTGCACTTGTACAGTACTTGGAAATTGAAATGTTAAAGATATGATGTTTTTTTGTTATATACCTAGAGGAATTTTGCTTACCAGTTGTTTCGTTAATGGGTTTATTATTTTCTTATATTTTAAATATCTCTCAAATCATCCAAATCTAAAGAAACTTCTTTTAAATGGTAGAGAAAGGTACTTACTAACGCAAGCGAAGACGTTTATACGAGTATTAAATGAAAATAATTCGAAATTTGAAAGATGAACTCGTTCGTATATAGAAATTGTTGGTAAATGTACATAGTAAGTTTATAGGCAATGGCTAATCGGTATTTGCTTAAATTGTCATGAACTTAACTGGTTGGGCTGACAATAGATTCAGGTTTGTAATTTTAGAACTGTATAAATTAAATAATATAGTTTTCGAAAAACCTTCACTATATAATTACTGCAATCCGAATAATTCCGTATTTACGAGTATTCTAGACATTATTGGATAAGTAAAATAAGAAACACTAAAAATTGAAATAGCGGTTTGTCTTAGAAACAAATTATTTTCAACATATTGCTGCTATAGTTCAACATACATATTTATCATACATTCGAAAAAGAGCATGGTTTTGCCAGTAACCTACAACAAATTAGACAACTAAATGGTTAATAAAGATTTCTGTTAACAAATTCCTTCTCTTCTTTCTCAATTTGGAACTACATATTTAGTTATCTTTTTCTAACATAAACAGCCGAGCAATAGCTTCTTTCATATTTTCCAGTTTTGGCATGTAACATGGATTAACTAAGTGTTCAATTTTTGTATTAAATCGGAGCACTTGTGCACATAGCATTTTCTTTAGTTACACAATTTACAAAAGTATCAAATAAAATCAATGTACTGAGTTGTTGTTGTAAAAATGCGGAATGAAAAATTGTTGTTGTCAAATTTTTAAAAATTTGAATTACTTGCAATATTCAATCATAATCTCTATTTTTGAGATATATTTGATAAGCCTATCGAGTAGTGTTTAGGATAAATTAATATGTTGGAGCTTTAAGTGTTTTCAAGTTGTGAAAAGCTTAAAACAAACTACGAATAAATTGTCGTCATTAACAATTAATTTGGTTCGGTTTTGTATTCTAGAATCTTTCTTTGTTATACATTTTACAACAAATTCGAATAAAACCAAAGTACTGATTTTTTGTTGTCAAAATACATAGTGTAACATTATTGTTGTCAAATCTATAATAATTAGAATTACTCGCGATATTCAGTTATAATCTCTACTTTTGAGAAATATTTCATGAGCCTAAAGAGATGTTATGTGCACTTTATAGCTTGAAATAAAACAAATTTAATTTCATCTAATAGTTTAGATTCAATGACTAACCGCCTATTCTGAGTTTAAGACTTACTAAGCCTTACTTAGCCGACGTGTTTTTTGGAAAGGATTTTTTTAAAGGCTAATTGTTATATTGGTATTCTGACCGTAGCAGTCTTAATTTTTTGGTTGCACATTCACCAACACTTTGGTAGACTTGTCAAATACCAATGTTTTCCTTTTGACTTTCTTTTACGTAAGTAATCCGATGTTTTCGACCATGCTCTTTCAGAATTTTTGGCTTATATTGGCGTATCTCTTATAGTTAATAAGATAATATATTTTGTTTTTGTCCTATAGACCAAAAATCTTGTTATTTTTTGACACGTTTTAATTCTTGTTTGTCCCATCTGTTAAAATCTTCCAAGTGTGACAGATATATATGAAATTTACCTAACGTTGCATATGAGTTCTTTAGTGTCCTATATCCAACGTAAATGGACGTAGGACCCAAATTACAAGCAAAATAAAAATTTTTATTTTTATATTTTGTGTCGTATTTCCAATTGCAACGTAATATTGTTTGTGGAAAAAGTATAAATAAGAGGTGTTTTGTTTAAAAAATATTAAGTATTTGTTTATTATTTGTAATGTAAACACGTGCAATAATATTTTTTTTACGTTTGTTTTAAAAGTTATTAGTTATTTAACCTCTTGAACACGTGCATTATTTTAATTCTATAAATTACCGTTATCAGAAAATTTTATGTCAATGGATGCTAGAGAAAATATGTCTTCGCCAGTCCGAAGTATCGATTCTAGTGTTGAACGGTAATCGAAAATTAACCTTGCTTTCGTTAATATATTTAATATTTCATTTTGTTTCCTATAGAATTTTAGAAATAGTTTTCGATTCAGAGGGTGCTACTATTTCTTGCAGTAGTGAAACTTCCAGTTCTAATTTGATTCATTAGATGATCCCACCTATGAATCGGCAAACGATACGAATATGACAGAACTCCCAGTATATGACGCAAATACCCTTCTTCAACCACGATCGGTAACTCACACAGGAGCACCATCACGAAAAAAATCTAGGGACAAATTACATTGGAAAAAGGAAATTATGAAGCGCAAAAGGCAATTTGGTCAAGAATACGCCAACATCAGCGGAAAAATCATTCCACCTAATCAGTAAAACCCCATATGATTGTGTTGTTTTATTTTCGGAGGAAAAAAGAAAAGATATTCACGGAATTTTTTGGATTCTAACCGACGAGGAAAAACAAATATTTTATGCCAAATACGTGTCGGTTACTTCAGCGAAACGAAACGAACGGTATCAGAAAATTCTAGGAAACAAAATTCTTTTAAGTATTTCATTCAAAATGGAAAACATAAATTGAGAGTTTGTCGAGCATTTATTTGACAACATTGTTTATATCCTAAAAGATATTATACTATTTTTTTAAAAATCATTTCCAACCAGATACTGGCGTTCCAAAACCGTCCACTAGAGGGAAACATAAAAAAAATTAATAAACGAATCGCTATTACAACAAGTTAGAATACACATCTAGAGTTTTCCGTGTATGGACTCCCATTACATGCAAGCTGGAACACAGAGGCAATACCTTGAAGCTGGATTATCCATTAAAAAAATGTATAATTTATATATAAAGACTACAGGCTTGAAAGAACCGAAATATCATATATATAGGAAAATATTTAACACAGAGTATAATATATCCTTTTTTGTGCCAAAAAAATATATCTGTGATATTTGCAGCAAGTTTCAAAACATATCCGATCCTACTGAAGGCCAAGTAAATGATTTTGAAAAACATCGGCTTTTAAACGAAAATGCCTAAGCACGCAAAGCCGCTGACATTGCACAAGTGCTACAAGACAAATCGGTAGCACTTATAACATATGACCTAGAAACTATCTAGCACTGGTAACAAAGAACCTGCTCTGTGATATATTTGACCTTGTATCTGTAAAGGGAAAAAATATATTGTAAAAATGTATATGGGCTATAATAGTTTTACTTAATTAAAAAACAGACAACTGCAAATACTATTACGAACCTTAAAAGTTGGCATGAAATTTTCCCGAACTAATTTTGTTGCTCCAAATGAAGTCATTTGAAAGCAGTCGTTGTATTGTTATGAGTGTGAAGTTTATGCTAAAAACAATAACAAAAAATTACACTGTTAAATTAGCTATTTTCCAATTGGAATTTAAATGATATGAAAATTTAAATTTTTTGTAATTTTGGATTTTCCGTACCACCAAATAGATTCTTTTCAGCAGGAAATAGGTTCTTTTCATCCTTTTCAGATAGCTAGACCATCTGTTTATCTCGTTAACCAAAAGCATCCAACTGTGTAGAACATTACTAGTTATGTTTCAGATAACTTAAAAGTTGACTGAATTTTGATGGTTTAAATAATTATTTAGCGCCAATCCTGGAAATGTCCCGAAGGCCCCGCATATTTCTTTGAACAGCTAAGCCATATAGCGGCCAATGTCACTAAGCCGATCCAATTATGATGAACTATAATATATTTCACAGTTTTTGGAATTTTTAAAAATTTCTCATTATTTTAAAAGTTTTATATCGCTGACCGCAGAGATGTCCACAAGGTCTTGCCCATATTTTCGGATAACTTGGCTATGTGCCACTCTATGTGGTCAACCTTATTCAATTGTGATGAACTATACTATACTTCACAGAATTTTGAATTTTTAATAATTTTATTAGTTTTATAAATTTTTGTATCTCTGATCACAGAGATGTCCACAAGGTCTGGCCTATATTTTTGGATAACTTGACCATATGCCAGTATACGTGGTCAATTTTATTCAATTGTGATGAACTATACTATACTTCACAGAATTTCGAATTTTTAATAATTTTATTGGTTATAAAAATTGTTGTATCTCTGAGCACAGAGATGTCCACAAGGTCTTGCCTATATTTTTGGATAACTTGGCCATATGCCAGTCTGCGTGGTCAATCTTATTCAATTGTGATGAACTATACTATACTTCACAGAATTTAGAATTTTTAATAATTTTATTGGTTTTATAAATTGTTGTCCATCTGATCACAGAGATGTCCACAAGCTCTAGCCTATATTTTTGGATAACTTGACCATATGCCAGTCTTCTTGGTCAATCTTATTCAATTGTAATAAACTATACTATACTTCACAGAATTTAGAATTTTTAATAATTTTATTAGTTTTATAAATTGTTGTATATCCGATCACAGAGATGTCCACAAGGTCTGGCCTATATTTTTGGATAACTTGACTATATGCCAGTCTATTTGGTCAATCTTATTCAATTGTAATGAACTATACTATACTTCACAGAATTTAGAATTTTTAATAATTTTATTGTTTAAAAAATTGTATTTTCGATCACAGAGATGTCCACAAGGTCTGGCTTATAATTTTAATTAACTTGACCGTATGCCAGTCTACATGGTCAATCTTATTCAATTGTAATAAACTATACTATACTTCACAGAATTTAGAATTTTTAATAATTTTATTTGTTTTATAAATTGTTGTCCCCCTGATCACAGAGATGTCCACAAGGTCTGGCCTAAATTTTTGGATAACTTGACCATATGCCAGTCTACTTGGTCAATCTTATTCAATTGTAATAAACTATACTATACTTCACAGAATTTAGAATTTTTTATAATTTTATTGGTTTTAAAAATTGTTGTATCTCCAATCACAGAGATGTCCACAAGGTCTGGCCTATATTTTTAGATAACTTGACCATATGCCAGTATACGTGGTCAATTTTATTCAATTGTAATGAACTATACTATACTTCTCAGAATTTCGAATTTTTAATAATTTTATTGGTTTTATAAATTGTTGTATCTCCGATCACAGAGATGTCCACAAGGTCTTGTCTATATTTTTGGATAACTTGGCCATATGCCAGCCTACATAGTCAATCTTATTCAATTATATTGAACTATACTATACTTCACAAAATTTAGAATTTTTAATAATTTGTGGACAACTGTGTGATCGGAGATACAACAATTTATAAAACTAATAAAATTATTAAAAATTCTAAATTCTGTGAAGTATAGTATAGTTCATCACAATCAAATAAGATTGACCAAGTAGACTGGCATATGGTTAAGTTATTCAAAAATATAGACCAGACCTTGTGGACATCTCTGTGATCAGAGATACAACAATTTATAAAACTAATAAAATTATTAAAAATTCTAAATTCTGTGAAGTATAGTATAGTTCATCACAATTAAATAAGATTGACCATGTATACTGGCATATGGCCAATTTATCGGAAAATATAGGCAAGACTTTGTGGACATCTCTGTGATTGGAGATACAACAATTTTTAAAACAATAAAATTATTAAAAATTCTAAATTCTGTAAAGTATAGTATAGTTCATCAGAATTGAATAAGATTGACTACGTAGACTGACATATGGTCAAGTTATCCAAAAATATAGGCCAGACTTTGTGGACATCTCTGTGATCGGAGATACAAAAATTTATATAACTAATAAAATTATTAAAAATTCTAAATTCTGTGAAGTATATTATAACTCATCCCAATTGAATAAGATTGACCATGTAGACTGGCATATGGTCAAGTTATCCAAAAATATAGGCCAGACCTTGTGGACATCTCTGTGATCGGATATACAACAATTTATATAATTAATAAAATTATTAAAAATTCTAAATTCTGTGAAGTATAGTATAGTTCATCACAATTGGATAAGGTTAACCAAGTATACTGGCATATGGTCAAGTTATCCAAAAATATAGGCTAGACCTTGTGGACATCTCTGTGATCAGAGATACAAAAATTTATAAAACTAATAAAATTATTAAAAATTCGAAATTCTGTGAAGTATAGTATAGTTCATCACAATTGGATACGATTGACCAAGTAGACTAGCATATGGTCAAGTTATCTAAAAATATAGGCCAGACCTTGTGGACATCTCTGTGATCGGATATACAACAATTTATAAAACCAATAAAATTATTAAAAATTCTAAATTCTGTGAAGTATAGTATAGTTCATCACAATTAAATAAGATTGACCACGTAGACTGGCATATGGTCAAGTTATCCGAAAATATGGGCCAGACCTTGTGGACATCTCTGCGGTCGGCGATATAAAACTTTTAAAATAATGAAAAAATTATTTGAAATTCCAAAAACTGTGAAATATATTATAGTTCATCATAATTGGATCGGCTTAGTGACATTGACCGCTATATGGCTTAGCTATTTTACGAAATGTGCGGGGCCTTCGGGACATTTCCAGGATCGGCGCTAAATAATTATTTAAACCATCAAATTCAGTCAACTTTTAAATTATTTGAAATATAGTAATGTTCAACGCAATTGGATGCTTTTGGTTAACGATATAAACAGATGGTCCAGCTATCTGTAAAGGATGAAAAGAACCTGTTTTCTGATGAAAAGAATCTGTTTGGTGGTACTAAAAATCCAAAATTACAAAAAATTTAAATTTTCATATCATTTAAATTCCAATTGGAAAATAGTTAATTTAACAGTGTAATTTTTTGTTATTTTTTTTTAGCATAAACTTCACACTCATGTATTGTTGAATATTCTTTAAAAAGTGTATGGAATCTGTTCCTATTCCTAAAACCAATGAGTACAATGGCCCTGGAGGTAGAAGCAATGGTATCAATTTCACCTTTCCATTTGCGCAACACAATCCATTGGCTTCATTTTTGTATTTCAATGCCTTACAATATTGGCAAACTGGGTTCATAGGTCCAATAGCAACACAGTTGCAGGCACTGTAATCAATTGACATATCGTAACAGAAAGCAGCTCGATTCAAACTTGCACCATTATTAGTCGAATGTCGCGCTTCACGGGTCTGTCTTAAACGAATTCTTTCACGTTCATTACGATCTTCACGTTCCTGGGCAGTACGATTAGATTGATAATTAATTTGATTCGTTGCATTTCGGATTCTTCTGCCTAAATTTGTCCGCCGCCTTATAGGAGGCATATTTAGTACAAATCACAAACAGTCACAAACACACAACACTTTATAAATGAGTCACAAACACACAACACTTTTTTAATTTTATAGAAATTTGTGGCTTTAAGATTTAGTAATATTATAGATTGACAAAAATCACATTAATATTTATACGACACTAACGGCACTCAATTGTTTTGCCTTGAATGTTTTTGTCCCTTTCTTTCTTTTGAGTTTCATATGCATGAATATAAATGCACAATAAAACAGGCGTTGTTTTTATTGTAGAATTGTTTTGTTGTATTTTATATTCGTGCATATGAAAATCAAAAGAAAGAAAGGGACAAAGACATTCGTATAGAAAAGTGTTGTTTTTAGACTTTTTCAGGCAATTTTTTAAATATTTCTCTCCGTAGGACCCATCCTCGCACTTTAAAGAATATTCTAAAAAAAGAATTAGCGAAATCGGTTCAGCGATTCATTTTTATATTATAGATAAGATATTCAGATAAATATGTCCAAAAGTCCAACTCTCTGATTTCTAATAGTTGACCTTTTATAGTATATAGTTTCACTGAAAGGCACAAAATTAATAAAGTTAGATAATGGTAACATTTAATTTTAGTAACCACCACCAAATTTCATTTGACTTGAAGTTAGATAAAATCAAACACACACAAAAAATTAATCCACATTGAAATTACGCCTAAGTTGTCACATTGTATTGAACGTGATAAAATGTGTATAGCATAATTATGTTAAACAATGATTACTCCGAATCACATTTATTTATAACGAGGTACCTACATTTCTTATGTAAAAATATACAATAGAATACTAAATAGATAAAAATATTTTAGCGCAACAAACCAAAAAAAGTTTTTCATTTCCACGAAAAACACACAAAACAAAAATATTTTTATTTCCGCTCGCTGATAACCCACAACACAAAAAATTATTATAAATTTATAGGCTTTTCTGAAAGCCTTCATATTTATTAATATTGTTTGTGAATAATACATATTAATCAACACAGGTTTTGTTCAACATACATACATACATATATAGGATCTATACATGTGTAGTTCGAAAAACAACATGAGATACATGAATTGAACCGTTTTTATCTAAATACACGATTATAACACATTTAGTTGTTATGTGTAGATTGGTGTACCCGTGTGTACACATACAACATAAAATGTTCTAACAATAAAAATATTTTTATTTCACGCAAACATTAACTAAAGCAACATAAATTAGAAAATATATAGCCAAATATCATAAATACGGGAGAAAAAAGCAGAAGAGTTTGTGATAAGTAATGTACAATAGGATGAGAATTTAGTTTGTTTTCGATTTTGGGCGGAAAATGGAAAATTTTATACTGATTAGAATTTATAAATATTAATTTTTTTTTCGACTGAGTTCCTCTTCTTTTTTGGATTTTTTATTTTGTTGAATATTTTCAAATATCTATGTAAGTAATTTTCTTGATTAGAAATATTGTATTATGATGTTCATGATTTTTCCATTTTAGTAATGCTGGGTGTAGTGTATCCAACACAATCTATAATTTTTTTTTTGTGGGTCATGTAGAAAATTGGAACAATAAGTTTTTCGGCACCATGGTGAATAAATTTAATAGATTTTCGTTGTTGTTGCTGTTATCATGTTATGGTAATAAAGAAAATGCAATGATTTGGGTTTCTGCTTAATCAGCAGTTATTAAAATATGTTGGTTACGATAATGGAATCGTATGGTGATTTTCCATATTTTCGCAAGCAAAGGGGCCTATAGTAATTCACGTTATGGATCTGTACAAACACAATATGGGTCATGTTATTTGGTTTAAATTTACTTTTCAAATAAATCCGAAAATCATTAAGCTGTAATTATTTTATTATATTATCTTAACATAAAACCTGTTACTTCTGTTTACAGTGCTCTGTGACAACAAATGATACAAATGAAACTGTTGAAATATAAAAATCACCTACGATTTTCATGCACTATCGCATTAAACAAAGATTATTTTATGAAAGAATTTACAAACGGATAATTTTTTTCTGCTTTTTATAAACATAAATATATTTCTGAAAATGGCATGGCTAATCAGAAACAAAATCAACAGTCCAATTATTCATAATCAAATTCTACCCAAAAAAAGTAGAAATATCAATCCCCCCATACTTTACTTCCAGAGTTATACAAAGTGTATAACCCTGAACAAAAAATTAGAACTTTCCTTTAGCTCGTTGTGTTGGTAGCTTGGTTTTGTACTGAAAAAGTTGGTCCACTCATCAGGTAGCTACGACCAAATTATAAAAATACAATTCCTACTTAACACAGATAGTGTCAAATACAAACATACTGATTTAGCGAATTATATTCACTAAATCAAAAACTCAAGGAAAACCCTCACTTGTGTGTGTTTAATGCCCACACAACATTAAGAAGTTAAACAGAGGTATGTCTGTTTATCAAATGATTTTGAAAGTTTTCCTTTAGTTTTTGATTTAGTGAATATAATTCGCTAAATCAGTACTAAAACAAACATACTTCTCTTAAAATTCTGAATTAACAATCGTTAACAAATAAATATTTTTTAGAAAGTTGTAATTATTCCTGACATCATGCAACAATAAAATTTGTAAACAAGTCCGAAAACTAGTTTTGAGGAACAATGGAAATACAATAGATTTATTTATGTAGTAAAAAATCTAACAAGCAAATCGGTGTCAGAATTAAGAGAAGACAATATAATTATCGACTTTCAGAAAATTCTAACATGCAAATCGAGTTTAGAATTTTAGACAACAGGAACACTTACTAAACCGATATAAAAAATTTCCAGGGCCGCCAAATTTTTATATTATGACTGAGCAATACGATGTTTGATGAAAACTCTAACAACTAAATAGAGTTTAGAATTGGCGTAATTTCCTGGGCCACCATAATCTTCACTTTTAATCATTTTTAATCTGTAATATATTTACAAGCCGAAATGTCATCGACGAATCGTTTCCTGACCCTAATGCGGATCCCATCAAAAATTCGCAATTGGTTATAAAAAATAATATTTATAAGAGGAAAGTTAAAAAAATAATAATAATAATAATAATTAAGCTTGCGTCATGAATGCATTACGTAGTTCTAACTTGCCTGTTTGCCAACAATTAATTTCTACGACTTATTACGTCGCATTATTCATTTCGAACAATGAAATAAACGACGCTTTTCCTACGAAAATGGGGATTTACCAAATTGTGTAATAGGGAGTACGTTATTTTGGAAAGAAACCCACGTCATCCGAACGGTAGCTGGTTTCTAAATGGGAATCGTCTCTTCCGGCCTTAAAAAAAAATATTAAGTAGGATTAAGAACTGAATTAAGGAACCGGTCCCACTATAGCTAAATAATAGCAATGTAGCCGTCAAGCTTCTAAAAATCAAAATGCGGACATTAAGTAGAGATTACATGGGGTGGCAGTTGCGCAAAATTTTGCGTATTTGAAAGGCCTTTTACGCGAAGATGCAGTGGCACTTCTTTAACACTTAACCGTTTTTGATGCCTACTATATTGAAGCCTTGTCGAAATTAAAAAGCGATACGATCATAAATAACACATCTTCCATAATTTTATAAAAACATTTATGGAAATACAAACTTTTCATACCCCAACAGCCCAAAATGAGAGCCATTAGGTACTGAATATGTCGGCCGGGACCCTTGGTTGGAAAAGGAAAAATGAACTATTGAAAGCGTTCATACAAAGATTCTTAATTGCGATATATTGCTTGAATTTTTCATGAAACGCGCCGAATGCTAGAACTTTGATTAGTACATCTGGTTCTTGTCCATTGTATGATAGAATTAATTATTTATTGTATCAGTATAACAAATTTAAGGAAATGAACATTAGTGATCATCGCGAACGGTTAAAAGTAATACAATTTACTACAAATCCACCTTTGAACTCCCGATTATCGCATATGTAGTTCCTTTCATCACCTCAACCCGGCCGATGATTGATGCCGCAGCAACTTTATGTAACTGTTTGAGGAATATGGCTGATCCCTATATAACATCTGCTACAAAGATCGATTTATTACTCAGAGCTTAGACATTTTGCGAACTGTTAAAAAAATAAAAATTGTATGACGAGCATTAATTCGCTCAAAACACTTGACTATGGTGGGGTTTTGCATTCAGCTATAATTTACAAAAGACCCAGTTCATGTAACGCCATTACGAATGTCGAGTCAGAACATTGCCATAACATTAAATAGATTTTGAGAAGCCGAAGACATCTACTGTATAAAGCCGATAACAGAACATGAATACTGTAAAAATTTGTTTAACACTAAGTAGTACTATACAAACCAATGATGGGAGATATAAGGTAAGATTACCACTTAAACCAAATCGTATACACCTCGGGGCTTCTTTACATATTTACCTCATCATTTCGTTTTGAAAGAGTCTAGCATAACTGCCTAGCATAATTGTCGGGCCAACCATCCCGTTTTTACCACGGATACAGAACAACCCGTCAAAAGCTTTGAATTACAAATACTAAACTTACATGGTATGTTATCAGCACTTTTTTTCTCTTGTTATCCTACATCTTATTCCCTAATCGAAATCAACCAGTAACATAAAAGGATGATAACATATTATCAGCAATGCATCCGGTAAATGTAAAACAATATGTACCGCAGCTGCAGACTATCGTTAACGGTAATATACAATAGTAGACTGCATTCACCAGCAACTTGTATATAAGCATCGTCACTCACAAAATAAAGCTATTCTGTTTAAACAATTTTTACTTTAAATTCTGGAAAAGCCGTTCCTGATCCGCATCACAACTAACACAATAGATATAAATATTGATTTCGGCCACGAGACCTATAGAATCCCACTCCATACCATAATTGTCTGTTGAATGTTTGGCCCCTTGAATTAATATCACCATTCGTTATTAAAGTTAAATATATGCTCCTCCCTGTGAGTTGAAAAACCACCACTAATGATGGAATGGTCCAGAGTTTCTCAGGTACCTATGTATGGGGCCAATATATCAAACCTAGAATTTCCATCCAATCTTCAATACAAAAAGTAAATATCACAACGGGGTCAACATTGCATGACTGCTAAAATAATGATCTGATTAACAAATATCAAACATATTGTAATGGTGACACCTAGTGTGTAATAGAATAAGTTAAATTATTAGCTCAATGTTTTACTGTACTAAAATGGAATTTCCCATGATAAAATTGTTTTAAATGTTTCTACACTATTCTAACTGGAAAGTCATGAGCTTTCTATAAGTTTGGTTTTTGTATATAAAAAGGCGAACGAACTCGAATTGGATTATTAGTATTTGGTAAGCGATAGTGTGAAGATTAAAAAGAAATTAAAAAGTGATTTAAAAATTGTGATCAACAAAATTGCGTAAAAATTAAATAAAGTGATTTTGTGAATTATCGTTAATTAATTGTGTTGAATTAATTTTTGGGTGTGAAATAAATAAATTCTGATTTTGTTTTTATTCACAATCCAGTGATTCGAACTTTGATTGTCAAGGCAAAAACGTAACAATAAGATCAAATTATTTGAGTATTAAAGATTGTTAGGAGCTTTATCTCTTTATGTAAAAAATAAATGAATGTGAATTTCTTCCTAAACTTTCCTAAAATAACAAAAACAACAAATTGTGCAAATGTATGTGTAGAACTACGCATTAACGAATAAATTACAGATTTTCTATTAGGTAAGGAAACTATAAAACTTGTATTGAACCGTCTAAATATTAACATGTACTATATTTTCAATATTCTATTATTATTTTCATTATGATAATTTATGTTCTTTAAAATATACTACTGTTCAATATCATATGTGGATTTTCCGAACGTTTACCGATACTTAGAAACACCGGCCCCAAATCATAAGTATATTTTATATTTAACAGAAAAAAGTAGTCACTTGAAAAGTTAGAGGGCTTGAAAAGTTAGAGGGGCCTTGGTCGTTTAGTAATCAAAAAAACCCGATATGGTAATGTTCAATATCATATGTGGATTTTCCGAACGTTTTCCGATACTTAGAAACACTAGCAAAAAATCCTAAGTATATTTTTGGGTTGGTATGGACATAACCTAATAGAAAAAAGTAGTCACTTGGAAAGTTAGAGGGGCCTTGGTCGTTTAGTAATCAAAAATCCCGATATGGTAATGTTCAATATCATATTTGGATTTTCCGAACCTTTTCCGATACTTAGAAACACCGGCCCAAAATCCTAAGTATATTTTTGGGTTGGTATGGACATAACCTAACAGAAAAAAGTAGTCACTTGAAAAGTTAGAGGGGCCTTGGTCGTTTAGTAATCAAAAAAACCCCGATATGGTAATGTTCAATATCATATGTGGATTTTTCGAACGTTTTCCGGTACTTAAAAACACCGGCTCTATATCATAAGTATATTTTTGAGTTGGTATGGTCATACCCTAACAGAAAAAAGTAGTCACTTGAAAAGTTAGAGGGGCCTTGGTCGTTTAGTAATGAAAAAATCCCTTATGGTAATGTTCAATATCATATGTGGATTTTCCGAACATTTTCCGATACTTAGAAACACCGGCCCAAAATCCTAAGTATATTTTTGGGTTGGTATGGATATAACCTAACAGAAAAAAGTAGTCACTTGAAAAGTTAGAGGGGTCTTGATCGTTTAGTAATCAAAAAACCCCGATATGGTAATGTTCAATATCATATGTGGATTTTTCGAACGTTTTCCGATGCTTAGAAACACCGGCCCAAAATCCTAAGTATATTTTTGGGTTGGTATGGATATGACCTAACAGGAAAAAGTAGTTACTTAAAAAGTTAGAGGGGCCTTGGTCGTTTAGTAAGTAAAATTTTGAGCACGGTCTGTGAACCAGTTTGTTTACAGCAATTGGTTCAGTCAGTCGTCCTCATTAGTGCAATGTAATTTTTACGATGAACGATTGCATTAAATTTTGTGTTGCAAACGAAATTTCTTGTGCTGATGCGAAAAAAGTGATTCGAATTATGGGAAAAAAAACGCGTGGATTTTTCACGACGATAACGCGCCATCACACCGAGCTACGATTGTGAACGAATATAAGGCCAACAACTCAATAAATACCATCGATCAACCACCACATTCGCCTGATTTAATACCAGGTGACTTTTTTCTGTTTCCCAAACTCAAATTGCTACTCTTTGGTACCCGTTTTGACTTTGTGATTTTTTCGTAATAGCAATCAAATGGTGGATCCAATTCGATTATCGGTTAATCCGAACAAAATATAAAATGGTCACAAATACATTTAAATATATTACGAATTTAGGAAAAACTTCACAAGATTGCGCAAAAACGTGAAGTTTTTCCTAAACTTTCCTAATTTCTTTTTTTTTTCTTTTTAGGAAAGTTTAGGATAAAGTTCACGTGAATAAAAATGAGGAACAACCTAAATCCATTAAAGTTGCTGTAGTCAGAGGAGCTGAAGTTGAAGTAATTAAATTGAAATCAATAAATCAGCCAGTTTCCAGCAAAATCAGTTGTAGATCCGTTTTTAGGAAACCGGATAGAAAAAACTGTTGCGCCATATGATATCCCCCACTCTATAATACTATCCCACCAGCCTAAGTTTGTCGTAAAATTGATAAAATTGATTCCGAAAATACCACAAGGTTAATTTGCAACCGTTATTTTGCTTTAAACGATGGCGATCCTTCGTCAATAAGGTGAAGGTGATAATTAAAGCTAACATGAGGAAGGCGTACATATCAAAAAGCACCGTCCTAAACTAGCACGGCAGTTAAAAGGACGGCCTGTAATTATCTTTTCAGATAACTGTACCAATTTTAAGGGAGCTTGGAGTCGTTTCAAAGAAATGTGTTTATTCGAATTTATTGTATTGAGTTTATAAGAATTACTAGCATTATTTTGCACAGATTGAAGACCTGCTCTACGCCGTCTTCTAGTAAATTGAACATCTATTATTTGTCAAGGATGAAGAAATGTTGGAGTTTGATGAGTTAAAATTAAATTGAATTTAAAAATGAGAACAATTTTATATCTCCATACATTGTTTGAATTATAAGAAGTATTGAGAGATTTTTTGTAATTGTTTGATTACATTTTTGGTGTAGAACTTGTGTCGTTCATCGGCGAAAATCTTGGCCAAATAATTTTCCAGTCCATTTTGAGGCCAAATTTTAACTATAAAGGAAGTTTTGCAGAGATCTTAACAAATGGTAGTTTATCCAAAGGATGCAAGGTCCAAACTATACGATTGATGCATCAAAACTTTCCAGCCAAACTGTCCCAATTGTTTGTGTTGGCTCAATTTTCTTTGAGCATGACTATTTTTCAATGAAATTCTCGTATTGTACCCATTTTTCTTCGCCAAAAACGATTTGCTTTAAAAATAGGTCGATTTCACGAATTTTTGACACGATTGACGAAATACAAAACGTCATCTTTCAAACGCACGTCAGTATGATGCAATCTGATTAGTGTTGCCCGATGTACGACAGTAAAAACATCATTTAATGATAAAAATCTCTCAACACTTTTTCCCCAACCTTTGTCATTGAATTATATTCATATACAACTGTAATTGGTTTATAAATCACGACAGAAGAATTTTTCCCGATTTTGAAGAAAGAGAAGGCAATACATTTAATTGGTGTAGTTAAAATTTTAAGAAGCAAACAGGAATAGGACCCCTTGCTTCACCGACATAAGAAATTTTCAGGGCCGCTATAACCTTCTTCTGATTTGGCCAAAAAAACTGGCATTAAGACTTCACTAAAAAAATACACAATATAAATCAGGCCATCAGAACATTCTTGCCAGAAAACAAAAATAAAAGCTTTGTCTTAGAAAATCAGGAAGCTCCGATCCCTCAGTTATTGCAAACAGGACGGCCGAATACGATGAGTCGGTCTTCAGTGGTTCTGACCATATTACAAATCCCCAAATAAATAATGAGGTTGATAGTTTTGTTCAGTAATATCCTGCCCCATTTTTGTATGATAACATTGAGTGCATCAAAATAAATTCTGATGATGTCATCAGTTTTGTCCGAAAGCTCAAAAATAAAAAATTACCTGGTGTTGACGGTGTTTCAAATCGTGCTATTAAAAATCTCCATTTTTCTGGGTTTCTGTTCCTTTCAAACATCATTAATGCCATGTTCTAATTTGCATATTTTCCTTATATACAAAGAAGATGTCTAAAGTAATAGTTATTCCTAAAACAGGTAAACTGCTGAAACTTGGCCACAAGAGACCGATTAGTCTATTAAATGGATTGAGCAAGGTTGCTGGACACCTGCATGTTCACCAAAGATCCACTATAGAGGCAATCAAAAGACTGAGTAATCAATTAAAAAAAGAAAAAAAACTGTAGAAAGACATTAAGAAAGCTTCTGACTCTGTGTGGTACCTTGGCCTATTATATAAACTAATTCGTGCGAGAATATGCTTCGACCTGGTATCTATAATATATTCATTTGTTGATAATAACTCTGAGATTAGGAAAATGTCTGATGTGGTCGCTCGAGGTTTAGTGTGGAGTTCATTACTTTACGTAATCTTCACACATGACATACCTACGCCGGTAACAAAGATACTTGGGTTCAGGTTTACGCCGATGATACAACTATATTTTGCTCAAATTATAGCTCATACTAAGGAACCAGAAATTTCTAAAATCTTTATACGTATATTTTACGAAATGGAACGAAACGGAAAATCGCTATGACGAATATATAAACAAGTTCTCTAGGAGTGTATGATAATTTCTTGGTTTGAAAGTTATACCCTCGAGCTATTATTGGTAGAGCTTACGGATGAAAGATATGTACAACAGTAGTAGTGTAGTCATCCAAAAGTAGCATAACAAAGCCATTTTCATTCCGCAATTGAGAAATCGCCGTATATTATTAGTCTCACCATACATATACTATACAGAATTGTTATCGCACCTTCTGTATTATTTTTTTATTTGTATATAATACATTTTAATCTAGGTTGTAAAAAGGACGAAACATTATGTAAAAACACATCAAACAGGACAATACGAGTCATACTACAAATTTCCAGATGAAGAATTATTCGAAATTAAAATTACTACATTTTACAGGAAATAAAAATCTGTCAGTTTTATTTATCTCTGCCGTACACATAACATTTTCAAATTTCCGAGTACAGTCCTTATTTGGGGGTTATAAACCTACTTACTACTATGTATATAAACCTACATTGAAAATTTTATTATGAAGGCATGGCTAATTTTTCCAGCCTTACGTTCCTAACTTAATATATTTAAACATATTTTCACTTGGGAAATCGGGTCGGTTCAAATAAAAAAATAAAATTTCTCTACAGTACAACAACAACATAATATAAAAGCATACACCTAATAAATACGACATATTTCCACACTGATCTGTTGAATCCCAAAGTATTTTCATTTTTTTTTTGTATCCTAATTTATTATTATATTTTTATATAAATTACCAATAAATTTATAACGTATAAAAATCCAATCACGCGAGACATAAAAAATAATTTCTATTCAGTGAACATATTACCCAAAAAAAGAAAAATAAATAAATAATCTTAATTCTAATTTATTTCCCAAAAAAAAATATTTTATTTTATTATAACATTTTATTTTTATTTTTTTGTTTGTGTTCTGATAAAATTTATTTATGTGTAAATTTGTGTGACCAAAACTGGCAGGCAAAAAAAAAAAAAAATGTTTTCCCTCTATGCATAAATTTATGAAATGAAAATGTATGTGTATATGTGGAAAATTTTTCCAGGTTGTGTAAAATCCCATTTTTGTGGTTTATTTATTTGTTGTGTTGTTTATTGGATTATTTAAAAAAAAAAAAAAAAAAAAAAAAAAAAAAATTATTTGATATGGTAATTTTCAAATTTTATTTATTATTTTGCTATGTGTTATTTATTTAAAATTATTGATTTTGATATTTTGAATATTTATGCTAAATTTATTCAAATTTTTTACCTTTTTCGAAAAAAAATTTGAATTTTATCAGAACGAAATATGTTTTACAAAATTATTTTCATCATTGATAAAACTGAAAATATTTTAATATACTGCTATTTCAAAAATCTCACACATCAGAGTCATTCAAGATTGGCGAACGTGTTTTTAGAAAAAGTTTTTCGATAAAAGGCTGAATTCTACTGAACATTCCTAAATTTTAATTTTTTGAAACCCAGAACAAAAAATCGTTTTTCGAATTTTAAACATTTTCCGAATTATTGGTAAAATACAAGCAGAATTGCATGTTCAAATGGTTAAGAATTGGGCCTGTCGAATATACTCTAATTAACGAGGTACATTTCATATTTAATACTACTGATATACTCAATCATTGAAGAAGGTTGATGTTACAGGTTTTAGGGTAATTGATATTAACACAGGCCCCAAAAAGAGAGATCAGAAAAAATAAATGCTGGAATATGTGGTATTGTTTACCTTGTTAAAGTTAGCCGAAAGTTTCCAGCCGAAAGTGAAAAGTCGATAATGCAGATTATGTTATTGACATTCCAGCCGAAAATAAATCAGCCTCTAGAGTGTTATGACTGGAGATAGATTGCATTAAAAGTGATTTATCAATAGCTATCGCAGGAAAAAATTCAGTTCAAGTTTCCTGAGGAAAATATCGGAAAATAAGATTTTCCAAAATTTATTTGAAGATTTATATAAAATCAGACTCTAGAGTTTTATGTCTGGAGATGGATTGCATTAATGTGACTTGCCAATAGCTATCGCAAGAAAAAAATTCAGTTCAAGTTTCCTGTTGGAAATCTCGGAAAATTCGATTTTCCAAAATCATTAGAAAATTTGATCAGCCTCTAGAGTGTTGTGTCTGGAGATGAATTGCATTGATGTGACTTGTCAATAGCTATCGCAGGAAAAAAATTCAGTTCAAGTTTCCTGTGGGAAATCTCCGAAAATTCGATTTTCCAAAATCATTAGAAAATTTGTATAAAATCAGCCTCTAAAGTGTTATGTCTGGAGATGAATTGCATTGATGTGACTTGTCAATAGCTATCGCAGGGAAAAATTCAGTACAATTTTTCCGTGGGAAATTTTGGAAAATTCAAAAAAGTTTCCAGCCGAAAAAGTATTATTATTATTATTCCGCCGAAAGTATAATTATTATTTTCCAAAATCATTAGAAAAATTATATAAAATCTGCCTCTAGAGTGTTATGTCTGGAGATGGATTACATTGATGTGACTTGTCAATAGCTATCGCAGGAAAAAAATTCAGAGAGAGGTGTGTTATGGCTGGCGATAGATTATGTTGATGTGACTTGTCAATAGCTACCGCAAAAAAAAAAAAATTAGTTCAAGTTTCCCGTGGGAAATCTCGGAAAATTCGATTTTCCAAAAATCATTAGAAAATTTGTATAAAATCAGACTCTAAAGTGTTATATCTGGAGATGGATTGCATTGATGTGACTTGTAAATAGTAATCGCAGGAAAAAAATTCAGTTCAAGTTTCCCGTGGGAAACCTCGGAAAATTCGATTTTTCAAAAACTATTAGAAAATTTGTATAAAATCAGCCTCTAGAGTATTATGTCTGGAGATGGATTGCATTGATGTGATTCGCCAATAGCTATCGCAGGAAAAAAATCAGTTCAAATTTCCCGTGGGGAATCTCGGAAAATTCGATTTTCCAAAAATCTTTAGAAAATTTGTATAAAATCAGACTCTAGAGTGTTATATCTGGAGATGGATTGCATTGATGAAAATTGTCAATAGATATCGCAGGAAAAAAATTCAGTTTAAATCTCTGAAAATTTGATTTTCCGAGGTTTTTCGAAAATTGAACTGAATTTTTTTCCTACGATAGCTATTGACAAGTCAAATCAATGCAACTCATCTCCAGATATAACACTTTAGATGCTGATTTTATTCATCCATTTCTTACTTTCGCCTGGAAACTTTTCTGAATTTTTCGAGATTTCGAACGAGAAACTTGAACTGAATTTTTTTCCTGCGATAGCTATTGACAAGTCACATCAATGCAATCCATCTCCAGACTTAACACTCTAGATTTAATAATTTTTTATTAAGAGGCTAGTATAAATTTAACTCTTTATATTGGTTCATTAAACATGTCGTTCTAGCCATACAATTAATAAAACATTGTTATTTATTCTTAATTAACAATCTTTATTCTTGCACAATATTTCAGGCTAAATGCCCATCTTTAGGTGTACTAAAATTAACATTTAAATAAAATAAATTAAAACTTAATTAGATAACTTATGTAAAATTTTATAAAAATACACTTAAAAAGAATAATTTAAAGATTAATAACAAGCATTAATAAAGGCTTACATTCATAAACTGTTGTAATTCCAATTATAAACTTTATGTTTTTGATGATTGTATTCAAAAAAATTTATTTATTACCAAGGACATCACAATAAATTATTATATTCATAATTTAAATATACAATTCTATAATAGAACAATATAAAATAATTATAAAAAAAAAACTTTAAAACATTTTTAAATTTTTAAAATTTCAAATTTTTTTTATGATGATGGCTCGTTAGTTGTCCTTAGTTAAATAAAATTTTTTGTAAAAAATATTTTTCCTAAACATATTTATACATATAAAAATAATACTACGTCATGCTGCTGGTCTATTGGTACTTTATCTTTAAGTTTTTAGAATGATTTTTAAGTTTGTTTGGAATTTTTAAGCCTATTTTATATTCATATGTATTACTTTCGTCATAATAGGTTTAATAATCTTAATAATTTTTTCTGTTAAATGTGGTATGTAAGTGAGACTACCATATCGTATATTTTCTGCTTGTATTGGTTGGTTAGAATTTGAATTATTGTTATTGTTTGATTTGGCCATATAAATGGCTTTTTTAATTATTCTGTCAGGAAAATTATTTTTGCGTAATATTCTGTTAATTGTGTCAATGTTGTAGAATTCTGGGTCCGAGAGTGTAAATACAGAGTAATAATGACAAAAAATGAATATGAAACCAAACTTAACCAGCTTCTTAGTGATACAGAAACATATGAACGACTCAATAAAGACCCCACAACTCGAGTTACTAACGAATTAAATAAGTTACTAACCAAAATCAATATAAGCTCAAGGTTAACATCAATACGACCAGTCCTAGAATTTACGGTCTACGTAAAATACATAAGATTGGCAATCCGTTAAGGCCAATAGTTTCAACAATTAACCCCCCTTTGTTAAACTTCTTAATTTGATAGTAATAATTATTTAAAATTTAACAATAATATATATGAACAAAAATTTAGTCTTGCTATGGGTAATCCATTGTCACCGATATTAGCTGATTTGGTGTTAGAAAGGCTTTTTGAAAAATGCCTTCCGAAACTTCAAAGACAACCAACATGGATCAAAAAATATGTTGATGACATTATCATAGCAATCCCGGAAAATTATATTGAAACAGTATTAGAAACATTCAATTCATTTAATAACCATATTAAATTTTCAATAGAAAAAGAAAACAACAATAGTATTTCATATTTAGACATGCAACTATTTAGAGAAAATTTCAAAATTAAAACATGCTGGTATAAAAAAAGTACCAGCTCAGATAGAATATTAAATTTTTTATCCTCTCACCCTCAATACATAAAAATAAATTTAGCCACATCATTTGCAAGAAGAGTTCTCATCCTTTTGGACCCAGAATTCTACAATAGTACCTAACATTGACACAATTAACAGAATATTACGCAAAAATAATTTTCCTGACAGAATAATTAAAAAAGCCATTTATATGGCCAAATCAAACAATAACAATAATTCAAATTCTAACCAACCAATACAAGCAGAAAATATACGATATGGTAGTCTCACTTACATACCACATTTAACAGAAAAAATTATTAAGATTATTAAACCTATTATGACGAAAGTAATACATATGAATATAAAATAGGCTTAAAAATTCCAAACAAACTTAAAAATCATTCTCAAAACTTAAAGATAAAGTACCAATAGACCAGCAGCATGACGTAGTATATGAAATTCCATGTTATTGTGGAAAAAAAATATATTGGTCAAACCAAACAAAAATTAAGAGCTAGAGTTCAAAAACATCAGAGCGATATTAGATGTAACAACAAACAAACAGCACTATCCACCCATGCAATTGAAAATGCACATAATTTTGATTTCAATAAAATCAAAATTGTTCACAGAGAAAAGAATCTGAAGAATAGATTGATATTAGAATCAGCAGAAATTTCCTCTAATTTAAGAAATAATATAAATTTTAAAACGGACACTAACAATCTGAAATATGAATTTAAAAAAACAATAAAAATTTTCAATAATAGTCGCGTTTTTTTATTCGCTCCGGATAGCTGCTATCGAGAGATGTCATTTTTCTACGCCTAAATTTAAATTTGACGTGCTATTTATTTTGGTAAACTAAACTTATTTAACATCAAACTAACATTTTTAATTCAATTGTTTAGCGAAAACTTGATATAAAAAATATTTGGCTCTACCTATTTATACGGAGCGCTATCCGGAGCCACTTTTCATATGACGGCTCTCGATAGCAGCTGATGGAGCGAATAAAAAAACACTACAAATAAAAAGCGAAAACAAAATTTGTAAAATTGGCCCGCCATCTATGATTTTTTATTTAAATTTCATACGTTAAACAAAGTTAATCTAATTATAAATTATCCTAGACACTCTTGAACACCTATAATAAAAATTGTAAACAATACAAATAATAATTTTATACATTGACCAATTATTGATCAACATTGATTTTTGTCTTCACTATATGTATGTAAATGTATTTAACAAAGAAGAGAGAATGAGTGAGTTAACATATGATTTTTTGGACCAATAAATTTTGGACACATAAAATTGTGTAACATAATTTTAACTTATGTACATAGAATTTTGATGTAGTAGTAAATGCGGAATTATTGGTATTTTTATATGTATAAATATGTTTAGGAAAAATATTTTTTACAAAAAATTTTATTTAACTAAGGACAACCAACGAGCCATCATCATAAAAAAAATTTGAAATTTTAAAAATTTAAAAATGTTTTAAGTTTTTTTTTTATAATTATTTTATATTGTTCTATTGTAGAATTGTATATTTAAATTATGAATATAATAATTTATTGTGATGTCCTTGGTAATAAATAATTTTTTTTGAATACAATCATCAAAAACATAAAGTTTATAATTGGAATTACAACAGTTTATGAATGTAAGCCTTTATTAAGGCTTGTTATTAATCTTTAAATTATTTTTTTTAAGTGTATTTTTATAAAATTTTACATAAGTTATCTAATTAAGTTTTAATTTATTTTATTTAAATGTTAATTTTAGTACACCTGAAGATGGGCATTTAGCCTGAAATATTGTGCAAGAATAAAGATTGTTAATTTTGAATAAATAACAATGTTTTTACTTTCTTTTACTCTAGTAAAATAAAGTATAGTAATCATGAAAATTTTGGACTTTGAGATTTTTAGAGATTTATTTGTTTTGAGGTCCCCTGAGGCCGAAAAAGTGGGTTTCGAAATGGTATCTGTCTGTCAGTCTGTCTGTCTGTCAGTCTGTCAGTCTGTCTGTGTCCTCTCTACAGCCCAGATGGTTTAACCAATCGAACTGAAACTTCAGATTTAAGGTTTTTTGATAAATTGGGAGGTCCCAGTGAATTTTACTCCAAATCGGCTAACCGGAAGTGGCCACTCCCCAGAAAACGTATTTTGCAAATATCTTAAAAAGTATAAGGTTTACAAAAAACTACTACAAGACAAAATGTTTCCAAAAATTAAAAACAAATGAAAATACAAAATAAAAAATTAAAAAAAAAATTTAAAAATTTAAAAATTAAAAAAAAAAAATTAAGAAAAAAATAAAATTTTTTAAAAATCTCTGTTCGTAAAAGAAAGTCGTGTGTTGGCCACACCTCAATTTTTTTAATTGTATGGCTAGAACGACATGTTTAATGAACCAATATTAAGAGTTAACACTCTAGAAGCTGATTTTATTCATCCATTTTTTACTTTCTTCTTGAAGATTTTTTGAATTTTTAGAGATTTTCCACGGGAAACATGAACTGAATTTTTTTCCTGCGATAGCTATTGACAGATCACATCAATGCAATCCATCTCTAGACATAACACTCTAGAGGCTGATTTTATACAAATTTTCTAGTGATTTTTGGAAAATCGAATTTTCCGAGATTTCCCACAGGAAAAAGATTTTCCGAGATTTTCCACCTAAGTTATCTATGTATCCTATTTACTTTTGGCTGATAACTATGAAATTTTTTATTTTCGGCTCGAATTTTAATAATGGGATTACACAATCTGCATTACCATTTCTTTACTTTCCGATGGACTAATCCAATCTGCATTATTGAGTTTTTACTTTCGGCTGGTAACTTTCGGCTAACTTAAACAGTATGTATTGTTTGTGGTTGGTGCGAGGAACAAGAGAAGCAATTAACGGATCCAAATAATTTGTAATATTATTTGCTATTAGTACTCTTGGTAACTTTAACACTGTTGGCAACAAATAAAATCAAAAAACCATTGTTTTGTAAATAAATATTCAAAGAGTATTAAGTATTTAATGTTTACTTGTAACCGAAGTCAAGGAATACTAAAAATTAAAACTGAATCACAGTTAGGTAGGCATTCGAGCATCTACTATACAATTTCGTTTATAGCAATATGAATCATTCCATACCAGTTGAAAATGCGCACTTTTGCCTTTGTTGAAACGATTCTGATTCAAAAGTGTATTTTATCAACAAATATGAAATACTTGCCAATTGTTTATTTTTAATTTCTTGCGCCCGTGGTATGGTTTAGATTGATATATTTTAAAGCAAAATATATTTGTTGGGTCAAACTTTAGGATGCGCATGAATAAAAGGTTTAGCATGACAAAAGTCCTAGTCGTCTATACAATTGAAAGTTAAATTCAATTAATTCCTACTTCGTTTTGAGAATGGTTGCATCATATATTTAAAAGTAATTCTAGCTATACCATCATGTCCCAAAACAATATTGTGCTAGATATATAGTATGTAAGACCACACTAAGTATCCATCAAAAGTATTTAATTTCTAAAATACCAATATTTTCATTGAATTCTAAAACATAAAAGTTTGGTTTAAAATATTAAGTTTCCGTTTGATAAAAAAAAAAAAAAAAAAAGTTAATGGTTGGTATCATTTCATTGTTTGAATAAATTTAACTTTTCAATTGAAATTTATTTTGAACTGGTATGAGTATATAAACCAAAGTTTTTGGTAGCTTCTTGTTAAAAGTCTAATAATTTTTGTTTTGAAGTGGTATGTAAATATTTTGATAAAATTCTTTTTCTTATTTCTAAATGAAAACAAAAAACAAATGTTGGGTAGTTTGGAGTGAGAATATGTATAACACAGTTTCGATATCAATACATATATTTTCCAATTAAAGTAGATCAATATCTAAAAAGTTTCTAATTGTTTAATGTAATGGCATCAAATTTGTTTAGTGTTTTAAATCAAATGTTATCATTTTTATTTAAATAAGAAACTATATATATTGTGAATTGATAAGTCAAGCTGTGCACTTGGCTGAAACACGTAGCGAAAACAGCGAAAAATTTGTGATTTTTTTACGTAAAGTTTAATACACTACCAATGTCTCTTTTTTGAGTTTCTTATAACAACAATGTCCCTGTTGTATTTAAATGAGGTCTGAGCTTGTGCAAATATACGGTAACTAGGGGCCTACGGGTGAGTAATAGGTGCACAACAAAAGTACCAACTATAAATGCTTAGTGCCTAAAAAAATTTGAAATGTTTTTTTTTTTTTTTAAATACATATCAAGAAAAAATTCTTTATATGAGACCAAATAGTCTTGTTTTAATTTTATGATTTTTATGTTTTGAAATAATTTTACGATTAAAAAAAATTATGGAACATGATTTAATGTTATTGTTGTTGTTTTTTAAGTTACAGGATGTGAAATGTTTAAAAATTTGATGCACTTTGTGTTGTATTTATTGCTATAGAAAAAAAACTAAACTAATAGGAAATATAAAATAATTGTAAAAATGCTAGCATCTTACATTTATTTCATTTTAGAATGGCCGCCAAAATGTTCTGTTTAAGTTTTCTGCCATATGGATATGTTACAATAATTTAGCACTGATTGCTTGAGTTCATCATTATGCATTTTCTAGCTTTTGGTTCTGGTAGGCCTATTGGGGCGTTTTTATGTGGAATATATTTGGTTATAGGGTTGAACTATTACATGATTTGTTCTTTTATAGAACAAGAGAAGGATTGAACTCCTACATTATTTGTTTTTTCATTTCTTTTCATCCATGAATTTAGCATAAAGATGACCTTCTCCGTTGAGTGAATTACGTTGAGTGAAAAAAGCACATCATTAAAATTTGATTTTTATACCCTAAAAAGAGTAAATACTTTAAATATTTTTCAAGAAAACGAAACAAGATGTTGCTGATTTTTTAGTATGTGTAATAGATGTTAATGAGGAAAAGATAAAAAATTAGCACATATAGGAGAAAATTTAAAAAGAACATTTAGGCGGCCATTTAAAATTGTATCATTTATAAAATTCTAGCAATAAATAGAAAACAAAAAACGTGAAATTTTTAAGTATTTGACATCCTGCGTCTTAAAAATAATAACAACAACAACAAAACATCATGTTTCATACATTTTTTCTAATTAGTGCTACATAAACATAAAAATCAAAAAATTAAAAAATGACTTCCAAAAGTTTGTGATTTGACGGATGTAACGGTATTCAAATAATTTATTTTATTAATTTGATATTATATTGCAATTAGTTTAGTACACAATTTTTATAGTAAATAAAATTGGGCACAATTTCAATTAAAATATTACATTTTTCCGTACACTCCATAGATCATCTACTTTTAATTCTAAGCTTCTTGTAAAACATACTGGAATTTTTTAAAATAAACTTTACTTTGTTTTGCAATTAGAATTGGACACAAAAACCAACACTTTACATTTCGCTCTTCGTAAGTGGCAGTATTAGCAAGCTTGTTGGGGAGAATTTATGAATTTTGTTTGATTAGGGCAGAAGTACCTTTTAATACTCTATACCCTCTACTATAATATCAAGACTACCACATTAATGGGCTATAAGATAAATATTAAAGCAGTAGATTTTTGCAACAATCATATAATTGTTCAAACATTTGTAACCGATTGATCGAAGAAAGAAGAAGTATTGTCGAGCGTACAAATTTATATGTAAATTTCGTTTCACTTCACGGTATGCCATAGATTTTTATAAGGAAACAATAGAATCCGCTGGAGAGCTGTTTATTCAGCTCTATAATTCTCAATTTCTCAAGATGTATTGAGGAAAATTCGTTCTGAAATCAGCTCAGAAAAGCATAACGCATAAAAAATAGTAAATTATAAAATTAGGTTTTACAAATAATATACAACCAACTACTGTACGTACGAGTAGTTAGATTTTCCCATACAAATGTTGATTACCCCTGTTTTTGATTAGATATCATCTAGTCATCATATTGTTGCCATATGTTGACCCGGTTGTTATTGTAAAATTTTACAATCCACCCAAACTTGATAAAACAGTGTACCATAAATTGGTGTTCTTGAAACGGGAACTATTGGTACAACTCGTGTGGTTGGTTATTTGGCATTCGAAAAGTGCAATGGTCGGTTATTCAGTTGCAACCTTCATATACAGTTCGTTACATCAGATTACATCCACTAAATAAAAAAATGGGAATTCCCCAAATTCATCTCTTTTGTATTCTATCGCTATTGTTTTTTCTATACTGAAAGGTAGATGATTTCATCATTAATCAAATGACTAAAAACTTGTTTTCTAGCTGGCTTCGGAAATGTTCCTTTTTTTGTTTTTCATTAAAGCACGGTAAAACAAATTAATTTTTCAGTTAATTTTCTTTTCTTTTGTTTAGTTTTATAAAAATAAAAAATATTAAATAAAAATTAATTAGTGTTTTAAATTGTTTTTAAAAAAAAATGGAAAAAACAAAAGCCTAAACGATGTTGAAAAGGGAAAAGTTGATGCTTACTACGATCAAAGACATTCGAGCCGATTCATAGCCGAAAAACTAGGCCGAAGTCACACTGTTGTGCTATATTATATAAGAAATCCTGAAAACTATGAAAACATATGAAAGGCTGTTGTGTTTCGAAATTAGAACCGGTAGATAAGCGTAAAATAATTCGTATTGGCTCCAAGAAAGTCGGTGTTAATGTCTGTGTACGAACAGTTCGTTGCGCCATACAGAAAGCTAAACATCTTAAACGGATGAAAATTAAAATAAAGCCACAATTAAACGAAGCTCGAAAAAACAATCGGCTTCAATTTGGGAAAGAGCATATGATATGGACTAACCAGTGGTATAAAGTCGTGTTTTCGGATGACAAAAAATTCAATTTAGACGGGCCCGATGGTTATACTTATAACTATTACTTCCTTGACCTACGCAAAGAAAAGCTAGTTCTCAATCGACATCATAGCAGAGAAGGAGCGGTTATGGTCTGAGGAGGTATTTCATACTACGCTGGGATTGAGTTAGTTTTTTAAAACCAAAACATGACAGCTAAGTCGTACCTGTCTATTTTGGTTTCAGCATTTCCAAAGTTCTAACAGCTGTTCATACCACTTAAATGGACTTATCAGCATACGGCAAGGTTTGTAAATGGCTCGGGCCGTACTCTCTTATTTTAAATATTATGGAAAACGTTTGGGGATGGCTTTCTCGCAAGGTTTATGAAGGTGATAAGCAGTATAATGATAAGGAGTCGCTTATGGAGCCATCAAAGCTTGGGACGATATTTCTTTGAATTGCTTAAAGTCGCTATACGATTGAATGCCCAATAGAATATTTGAGCTTATTTCAAAGAATGGAGGCAACACTCACTATTAAAATAAATAAAAATATATAATATTATAAATAAATAAACTTAAATTGTTTAATCTACAAGCATAATATCTCCTATTCAATTTGTAATTCATAACTTTGAAATTATCCAATTCAGCTCTGTTCATTTAGCCATAAAATCTTTTATTTTTGATACAGTAAAATTCGTTAAATTTAATCTTTAAATCAATAAACCTACTTGACTTAAAATATATCATTCTACATTGTGCTCTCAGATGAAAAACATAAAAATTTATAATTAAAATTCAAAATTAAAATTAATAAACAGTCACTTCTTTGGGTTTACAGCCACAAAATAAAACGATTTCACTTACTCCGACGTTTCGATAAGTATCTTATCTTCTTCAGGTCTATTTATTATGGAACCAATATGTACATTATTAATTTTTATATATATTACAGTGAATTTAGTTAATGGTTAATTCACATACCGTTTAATGACAATAAAAAGATTTTATAAAATTCTAAATATACCATCAAAGGTATATAGAAAAAAGAAACAAGGTTTCAAAATTTTTTTCCTTTTATAAGTGTACAGCGTTCAAAAATATTTTCCACATAACCCAAAACCGTCAAAAACAATTAATCGTTGAAACTTTTCTGGTCAACTATAATCAAAATAGTACTCCTGTATTGAGAATTTGGAATTCAAATACTAAGGGTTTCAAACTACAGTTTAAAAATTGAGTCAATAATACCACAATAAATTTTGCTCAGATCATTAGTATCGCTCTTCTTGTTGACTACTATATCCTGATTACCGAGAATGTGGGCCATTTCTAAAAACAAACGATTCTTATAGATTTTTTCAAATTCCAAAATCTCCACTTGAGCAAAACTAAACTTATGCCCAGAATCGTGTGAATGTTGACACAAAGTCGTGGCCTGAGGATTTCTTATCGGCATTTTTGTGTCAGATTTATGTTGACTTAAAATCACTATTGGTAACAATCCCATTAGTACTAACAGTAACAATAATATTTTGAATCTCTCGATTTCTTCCAACCAGATTCTGATCTACCGGCCGATTGTCTATGTCAAAGGTCTAAGTGAACACATTTCGAAAACTTTACGTAGTTTTAACATAAATTGTCGAATCACATTTTCGGCTGCAAATCCACTTAAGAAAATGTTTAGTCAACTCAAAGATGGTACACCAGTATTATCCCATTCTAATTTAATATATATGATCCCTTGTAGCCACTGTAATCTCAGATATATTGGCACTACTAAACAGCTGTTAAAAAATCGTGTAAGTCAACATAAATCTGACACAAAAATGCCGATAAGAAATCCTCAGGCCACGACTTTGTGTCAACATTCACACGATTCTGGGCATAAGTTTAGTTTTGCTCAAGTGGAGATTTTGGAATTTGAAAAAATCTATAAGAATCGTTTGTTTTTAGAAATGGCCCACATTCTCGGTAATCAGGATATAGTAGTCAACAAGAAGAGCGATACTAATGATCTGAGCAAAATTTATTGTGGTATTATTGACTCAATTTTTAAACTGTAGTTTGAAACCCTTAGTATTTGAATTCCAAATTCTCAATACAGGAGTACTATTTTGATTATAGTTGACCAGAAAAGTTTCAACGATTAATTGTTTTTGAGGGTTTTGGGTTATGTGGAAAATATTTTTGAACGCTGTACACTTATAAAAGGAAAAAAATTTTGAACCTTGTTTCTTTTTTCTATATAGCTTTGATGGTATATTTAGAATTTTATAAAATCTTTTTATTGTCATTAAACGGTATGTGAATTAACCATTAACTAAATTCACTGTAATATATATAAAAATTAATAATGTACATATTGGTTCCATAATAAATAGACCTGAAGAAGATAAGATACTTATCGAAACGTCGGAGTAAGTGAAATCGTTTTATTTTGTGGCTGTAAACCCAAAGAAGTGACTGATTGTTATACATCCAGCCGTTAGGGCATATTTTTTTAAAATTAATAAAAATATTTAATAAGAGTTTTAATAAAGACTAAAGTCTGAACTGCATCAAGTGAAGTGCAAAGGTGACGTTATTGTGTCTTCAGTGGTACATCCATTTCATCCTGCCGTATCCAAGAACGCTTGGAACGTATAAACATTGGTGTCAGAAGTGGGATACATTCCCGCAGTATCCAATAAAATCTTCATTCTACTATCTATACTATCTACATATCTTCAAAATTCTTCATCAGCATTCTTAAAAATATTCATTTTCTTCAAGAATTTCTTCAGATATTCACCATATCATTTCTACAATCTACATTATCTTCAACATACCGTTGAGTTTCTACAAATTGTTCACGTAAGTCATTCGTACCTAGCCATCAATCGAGACAAAAAAATTGGAATTTTAAATCGTCCACGAGGACTTTTCAGAACCGTTCATTATAACTGAATATCAACATATAGAGGTAAAAATCATTTTTAATTTTTTATTTTATTTTAAATCAAAATATTTGTGGATTGTTCTCTGTTTACATATAAAGTGAATAGTGTTCTTTTATTTAAATTTCCGAGAGTATTTAAGAAAATAAAAGTGGTGTAGAAATGACTGAAGCAAAGTTAGCTAAATTAAAAACTCAACGTGTAGTGCTCATTGAACAAATCAGACGCGTCGAGAAATTCGTGAGTGAAAAATTTAAAGACGCTTCTTCACCCGAATTAGAGGTTCGTCTTCAAAGCTTAGAAAGTCACATAGATTTATTTAATACCGTTCAATCAAGCATTGAAAGTTATGATACTGACGAAATAAATTCGGCTACACGCGCTGAAATCGAGGAATTGTGTCACGTAATTAAACCAGCATTATTACTAGCGATACGCTCGAAAATAAGTGATTCCGAAATCAAAGCTACACCAGTTCAAGCGAATCAAAATTCCGTTATAAATTATCCTCGAATACAATTTAAATCGTTTTCTGGTGACATAAATAAATATTTAGAATTCAATGAATCATTTACGACACTTGTTCCTAATAATTCCGCTTTCGATTATTTAACCAAATTTCACTACCTCAAAGGTTATCTTGAATCTGGTAGTGAGGCAGAACGAACAGTATCATCTCTTGAAATCACAACCGACAATTATCCAAAGGCTATCAAACTTTTAAAGTAGTGGTCATCTTAATCAAATTTTTAAGTTCAAACCAATTACTAAGCCATCTGTATCAAATCTTAGAGAATTGATTGATAAAATAAAATCAAATTTAAGTGCGCTTGCAAGTCTAAAACGACCTATACGTTAAATTGGGATGACCTGATAATATATATTATGTTTATTAAGTTAGATCCAGATACATTGGCGAAATGGAATGATGAAGCACCGGCAAAAAGACTTGCTACTTTAGAGGAGATGATGGCTTTTCTCACTAAAAGATGTCACTAGCTTGATAGTTCTACTCACAGTCGGGTCTTTTTCGTCTAAAGTCACACCTAAATACCAGTGTACATTTTGCAAAAAGCCTGGACACACAATTTTTAAATGCACGCGATTTCTGACTCTTTCACCCGACGATCGTTTCAAACAAGTTGTAATTTTAAAGCTTTGTGAGAATTGTCTCAGCGCTGATCATAGTCACTTGCGACTCAACGTGGACTCAAACGAAATAAATGCCATTTATCAGTTATTGGAATAGGAGAGTCAAGTACGTCAAGTCGAACATCATCAACAATCACTTTACAATCTCAAATTAATAACTATTCTACAAATATTGATGTGTTTATTTTACCAAAAATAACAGGGTGCCAACCTATTTCTACCATAAACATTGAGTCTTGGCCTATTCCAAAGAACATACAGCTTGCCGACCCACAATTCCATCAGCCAAAACAGATCGATCTACTGATAGGAGCTGAGATTTTCTTAAGTTTGCTTTCAATAGGACAAATAAGGTTAGCCGATGAACTTCCGACTCTTCAAAACACACTTCTAGGGTGGATAGTGTCGGGCAAAGTTAGCGCTTCCAATCAAACTCATTTCTGTAATTTATCTACCATGGACGAGAAATGCAATGACCAAATTTGTGATGATATCATCGAAAGATTTTGGAAGCTAGAGAGTCCATCATCTATTCAAAAGTTCACTATAATCGAAGTCCCTTTCAAGGAAAATACAAAACGAGATCATCAAGGAAGATTTATCATCAAGCTTCCTCTCAAAACGTTTCCATCTACGTTAGGCGATTATAAAACTATGGCACTGCGCCGTTACTTAAATAATGAAAAGTAGCGCAGTCTAAATCAAGAACTTCAAGAGGCTTATGGGGAGTTCATGCGAGAATCTAGAAGGTTAGGGCGTATGCAATTAGTCTCAGAGACAAAGATGTCGGTTAACCACTATTTTTACCACACCACTGTATATTTAAGCCTGAGAGCTCTCCCACCAAATTAAGAGTGGTATTCGACGGGTCTGCGAAGACGACATCAGGTCAGTCTCTTAGTGACATCCTGATGGTCGGACTAGTGGTTCAAAACGATCTCTTCAGCATCCTGATACAATTCAGAGCACATAAATTTGTCGTAAGTGCAGATTTGTCTAAAATGTACAGACAAATTTGGATCGATGAGTCAGAATCCATCTGCAATACATATTTTGGCGTGATACACCATCGGAAGATCTACAAGTCTACAGGCTGACAACCGTAACTTGCGGAACTGCTTCAGCTCCCTATCTTGCAACCCGCTGCTTGCAACAATTATCTATAGATCATAAAGATACTTATCCACTTGCAAGTGATGCCATAGTATGGCCGTAGTACGTATATGTACGTAGATGATCTGCTAACGGGATCGGAACTTCAAGAAATGAAAACACAAATTACTTCCATGCTAGGTACCGCTAAAATGACTCTTCGCAAATGGTGTTCCTTTTCACCAGATATTATACGTGAAGTCCGTCCAGAAGATCGTGAATCATTTCTTCAAATCAATGATTGCGAGTACGTCAAAACATTAGGCATGTACTGGCAACCTAAACTACATTTTCGTGTTACACTCATTGAAAGAACAAAAATCACAAAGCGAACTGTTATCGCAGACATCGCACGTATTTTTGATCCTCTTGGTCTAACGGCTCCAGTTATCACCCTCGGTAAACTGTTTCTTCTACAGCAGCTGTGGCAGCTCAAATGCGATTGGGATGAATCTTTCCCACAGCATTTACATACCAAATGGGAAATCTTCAGAGAACAACTTCTTCAGCGTAACCATCTCAAAATCAAACGGCATCTGTTCAATGGTTCATCTTCAAGCAACCTTCAACTTCATGTATTCGGTGATGCGAGTGAGCATGCTTACGGAGCAGCCATTTATTTAAGATGTGTGAACCAAGACGGCGAAATAGTAGTCACACTCTTATGCTCAAAATCACGAGTATTTCCATTACGAAAAACTACTATTCCACGCTTAGAACTCTGCGCTGCCTATCTTCTTGCCGATCTGGCACATCGGGTACTCGCTGTAATTAACTTTGAAATCAATAAGATTTTTTATTGGTCCGATTCAATCATAGTCCTCCACTGGCTCAGATCTGAATCTTCGTCGTGGAATACATTCGTTGCCAACCGAGTTTCCAGTATTCAACAACCTACAAAAGTCAACAGCTGGAACCATGTAAAATCCGAACAAAATCCTGCAGATATTGTCTCAAGAGGGATCATGCCAGAAGAGTTGCCCAAATGTCCAACTTGGTTTAATGGATTCCAATTTTTATCTACAGATGCTCAAAATTGGATACAATCAAAGCTTTGCCTAAACGCCGGATCGAAAAATCTGTATTAGTTTCCATCGAAGAAGAATCAAGCACGTGCTATGGAAATAATTAAATCAACTCCGTAAAATATAGAAATAATTTCAGAAGTCTACGCAACATCGTGGCTTGGATCAACCGATTCATTTCTAACTGTCGTTAACATGGTCGTCTGCGAGGCAAATTGGAAGAAAGGACAAAAGGGTCTCTATCAATTAAAGAGCTTGAGGACAGTCTTCATAGTACAGTCAAAATTGTTGAAGGTAGAGCATTTTATAATGAAATAAGAATGCTGTTATCAAAAGGCTTACCGACAAAAAATCGTCTAAATTCCTCGACATTCAAAATATATTACGAGTCGGTGGCCGCCTACAAAAATCTTCATTACCTTTCTATTCCAAACACCCTATACTTCTTCCCTTTAAACTTCCTTTTACACTAAATTTATTTTCCGAGTATCATTCTAGATTGTTGAATGCCGGACCTCAAGCTATGTCAGCAGCAACCGTCAAAAATTTGGTCCTTTTAGTCAATTGGCTAGTAAGTCGTGTATTAGATGTTTCAAGTTGCATCCGAGATCTACCAATCAATTGATGGGTAACCTACCGACTCATAGAATCAACCATTCACCACCATTTAGTGTAATCGGGCTAGATTACTGCGGCCCTTTTTACATAAACTTTAAGGCCCGAAGAAAGGAACCTACAAAGGCATATCTCGCAATCTTCATAGGTTTTTCCGTGAAAGCTGTACATTTGGAGCTGGTGTCTGCCATGACCACAGATGCTTTTATAGGAACATTAAAGATGTTTATTGCTACTCGAGGGATGTGTCATCACATATATTCCGACAACGGAACAAACTTTGTAGGATCTTATTCCGAACTTCAACAGATGCGTAATCTTTTCATGTCCCAACAACATCAACTAGAAGTTACAAAGTTTTGCCAAGACAACAGCATCACTTGGCATTTTCAACCTCCATCATCTCTGCATTTCGGTGACCTGTCGTGGGCAACGCGTCGCTTACTTTTGAAGAATTGAACACCGTCACCAAACAAGCCGAAGCGGTATTAAACTCTCGATCACTTACACCAATATCATCGATTCCTGACGATCTTGATGGCCTGACCCCTGCTCAATTTCTGATTGGTCGTCCTCATATCACCATCCGCGAACTAGAGATAACAAATGAGATTGGTTCAACAAGTACAGCAACATTTTTGGTCTCGGTGGTCCAAAGAATACTTATGTCAACTACAGCATAGAAGGAAGTTGACATCAGCTACTAAATTAGTAGCTCCTGGTCATTTAGTTCTAATCAGAGAAGATAATCTTCCTCCGCTAAAATGGAAGATGGGAAGAGTCTTCGCAATATACCCTGTCCATGATGGACATACTCGCGTTGCTACTGTTAAAACTTCAACTGGATCATTGAAACTTTCGATATCAAAGCTATGTCCTCTTCCTATCTACGACGTTAAGTTGAAGGACGGAACCTGTCAAGGCGGGGGAGGATGTTTAATCTACAAGTATAATATCTTCTATTCAAATTGTAATTCATAACTTTAAAATTATCCAATTCAGCTCTGTTCATTTGCCATAAAATCTTTTATTTTTGTTACAGTAAAATTCGTTAAATATCATCTTTAAATCAATAAACCCGCATTGTACCGTAATTTGTAATAAAACCGAAATTGTATCATACGATGTGAATCATCATAAAATAATTAACAATAGAAATTTGTATTTTTGTACTTAACTTAAAAAATATCATTCTAAATGCGTGAATTTATTCACATCTAACAATAAAAAAATTCATTTTTTTGGTACTTCCCAACAAAATAACAAAATGTACGACTTTAAAACTCAAAAAAAAAAAAAAAAAAAAAAAAAATGTTCAGCCTTTTATTTTAGTGATAATGTTCTTTAAATTTTAGTAAAAACCCAAATAACACGGGGGTTAAACTTAAATCATACAAGGGTATTTTCTACATCGTTTTCATTGGATTTAATCAACTGTAACGGACTGTATATACTGTCTTTACTGTAAAGCAAATAAATACGCAGATATAGGAATTGGCAAGTCGTTTTACTTTCAAGCTTTTAAACGTTTCAAATGATTCACAAAAACCAATGTCAATTTTTGCAAACGGTGAATAAATTTCAATTCTCTGCGTTGGTAGGTTCCCCATAATTTGTTACCGCTTAACATATTCCAGAATTCCATCTAAAAATTATTTTAGAATAACACTTCTAAGGGTACCTTTCGAAAATCTTGTATAGATAAGTTCCATCCTAATTGGCCATATTATAGAAATTCATCTAAAAATAATGATAGAATCCCATTTCCGATTATCATAATCGATTTAGGAAAAGCCAAGTTCCAAACTACTTTTGCATGTTCCAGACATCTATCCAAAAGCCATTTTAGAATTCCATTTCTATCGCATATGTCACATTCCATTATGAAATCCTTTGTGAAATAGATATGTTGCGCTCTAATTGACCAGAACTTGACCCAAAATTTTTTTTAAAATCTAATTTCCAACGGAAATGTCAAATTTAATCATAACCGGTTTAGGAACAGCCAACTTCCTTCCTACTTGACCATATTTAAGAACTTTATCCAAAAATTATTCTAATGTCCCCAATTCCATCGCATATGTCGAATTCCACTCAAATCCTTTGCGAAGTAAATATGTTCCTTTCTAATTGGCCATATACAATTTGAAATATGTTCAATTTGAAGTGTGAAACCTGTACAAGATAATAAAGACGTTGGATTATTATTGTAAACTATCTTGCATGTGGTCACTGTATCTTTAATATCACAAATGCTTCTATTAATGGATAAAGGTATTACTTTGCTTTCAGTGTTTTGAATTTTGTTCCGAAAAATGTTTCTTACAAGTAACCATATTCGGGCATACTTCACTTTTATGTTCAATTTCTAAACAGTTTCGACATAAACTGTGTTTTATGACTTCTTGCATTTGATCTTCAGGCGACAATGTCAGAAGCCTTGTACATCGAGGATTTTAATATTTTTATTTATCACAAAATCTTTATTTCAAGATCCTTCATGAACTGATTGCGTTAACTAGTTTCTATAGAAGCTTATTGAATAAAGACTAAAAGCGGCGATTCAAAAAATTGAAAAATTCTTCTAATGTATGTATAACAAGATGTCTTGAAGAAGCTTCATCGTCCCATAGAATACACAAAATATGTTAATAAATTGTCACAATGTTTTGTTGGACATTGCAGTGTTGCTGAAGCTTGAAAATGTGCGTTATCTTAGTTAATTAACACACGCTGTTTAAATGTAGATGGATATTCTATAACCCGAATATTAAAAATTTCCCGTGCTGGTTCTCGACAGATAGTTCATATATTGTCGCAATGCTCAGTAATTAATTTTATAATGAACTTGTACGATATTGAAACTTTGAAATATTATTTAGTGATAAAATTCCAACCAATCATAACAAAGCAAAACTAAGTCACTATATAGCTCACTATTTTTATAGATAGACTTATATTTGCCTATACTTACGTTGCTCGAAATACCTTGTTATAAGCACAAACGAAATAAATTTTGAATATTGTGGCTACTCTCTGACCGTAGTAATATAAATTATTAAATATTTCCAACAGTACAAGAGTTATATAATATGGAAATTACTAGAGCTATTTCTCAAAGGTCGAAGTTCAAGGGTGATGAATGAGATATTGATGGTCAACACGTCAAGTTCTAGCTAATTTATAATTAATTGTGAGATTGCGATTTGGCTGCTTGGAATAGGGGATTTGAAGGATTGTCCAAATTTAGGAAAACCCGTGGACCATTATGGGAGTCTCTTACTCAAAGTAACGGCGTATCGCCGTTGGTTTAGCATTTTTTTACTATTATCTTTCCATTATTTTGAAAAAATGTGTGGCTGTTCGCTCGCATGTGGTTTTACTCGATATAGATACTTCTATTCTGACAGTTCTTTAATGTTATTATACCTCCGAATTGGGTTTCGTTTGAAATCCCTTTCAATTATTTAATATGTAATTTGTTATTATTTGTTGTGAGTTAACGAGTTTGCAGAAACAATGTTGTAAGTCTTAAATATTGTATAATGTAGCCGTATAATCTTTTTAAACTTACACAATTCCACCAATATTCCAGATAAATATTTATCATCAAAAATCCAGAGTTTTATGTTATTTTACTTGCATTGTAATAAACGTCGTAAATAAAATATGAAATCTCCATAATCGTAATGTATATTCATAAAAAATAACAAACAGAGACAAAACCCGTAAAGATTAACATGGTTTAATATTTTGATTGTGTCCAAGAATTTCTTGTTGTATTATTATTTTATTTGTTAAATGGGGAAAGATATCCGAGAGTTTTTATTTTATTAATTTTTAAAGTGTTTTGATGTCAGATTGTCGCGCACATTAATAGATAATGAAATTTTGTACTTGTTTCGACCTTATAATATACGACTATACATCCATTATTTTACGATAACTCTTTTTATTTACGAGCGTATTTTATTTAACAAAAAATTCTAGGATTTTATCACCTCCCATTAAATGAAATCATTGCAGGATTTCTAAACAATATACCCGTAGTATAATAATTCATCTTGATTCGAGAGCGCGACAATGGTATAATGGTTTAATATAATCGCGCTTCTTTCGAAAAATAAAAAAAAAAAATATTAATGTCTTGAGGTTTGCACGTAAACGAAATAATCTTTTCAATTAACAGACATAATTATTAAATGTATGTGGAAGATAGTATTGTAAATAGAGTTTAGTCTTGTTTAAATTAAATTATATTTAAGTTTATTTTAAATTATTAATGAGCACCTTCCTTCAACCATATCCATGTACCATGTACACATGTATAATAAAAGATGTTATGTCATCTTCTTTATTCATTTTGCATATAATTAATCATAAAAATAATTTTATTCTCAGCTTAAGTTTATTAGATTTTCGTATTTTGTGTAATTTATCTTTGTGTAATACAAATAACAAAAAATCTTGTGTAATCAAAAAAATCATTATTCATGTTAAATTATGTTTTATGTGTGTATTTTGGCAGACTATCCACATACGCATATATTATGTTTAATATTTTGAGAGTAAGCCTCATGTAATGTGCGGGTGCGGAATTTTTGAGTTAACGAACAAAGTGGATAAACTTATTAATTCTATAAATCGCAGTACTTATCGTTTTATATAACAATTATTATTATTATTGTTGATGAACGCGGTACATATATGTATATGAGCTTATTACTCTCCTAGGTGTTTACTATAGCATGTACTTCTGCTAGAGAGACGGTAGCATTGGTACCGAAGGACTCGGAGAAGGCAGTTTCACTTCTCTATATTCCAACTTCTGCCCAGTCTTCCTGGGAATGGAAAGTATCCATTAATTCATCGGCAAAGGCTGTTCCATCTTACATTAGGGTCTTTTATCAACGGTAATTTAGCCTGTGCCAAATTGCCAAAATGTGCCAAATGACCTCAGTTATCAGTGCTTGCCACCAGAAGGCAGCACATAACTTACGAAATGTGACCAGGTTACCTCTTACACAATTGAACCCATCACGCAGCTGCCTAATACATGATAGATTAATCTACTCAACTTTGGTCCCACCTCCAATAAACGCCAAACAATGTGTTAAACGAAAAAAATTGTAGGAATATTTGTACTGTTGTCTACGAAAAAAAATGTCGCAAGGTATGTACAATGGGTTTAACGCAAATATTTGTACGTACATTGTACATATGTACGTATTTACATGCCATTTCTTATTTACAAACTCGTATAACAGTTTCCTTGTTTTATGTGTAGTATGCTTATTCCAGATTTAAATACAGCTTTGAAAAATGTAAAGAAACTCAAACTATCAGGTGCCGAATTTCGGAAAAAAAAACGGGCTGCGAAAGATGTTTATATTCAGGAAAATAAAAGAAAATGTCTAGATATTAAAAAATACTTCACAGCAACTATACCCAAGCCTACCCAAGAATTGCCATCAAACTTAGTTAGTTCATTAGCCGAAGGCGAAGCAAACAATAGTGTTGAGATTTATGAAATGCATAATTCGAATGTGTCAGAAATTCATTCGATCGAAAATTTTAACGAAAGTTCTTCAATAGAAGTTCAGTTGATTTCCCCATCTGTATCGGACCAATTAAACGTTGACGATTCTGCAAACAACTTAATAAATTTTTTAGATCCAGCTTTATGGCCTAAAACTCTTTACAATAAAATTAGTGATTATTTGGTTGTTCAGGGTCCCAGACAAGTTCAACTTACACGATATCCTAAAGATGCGTAACTTTCTAATAACGAACGTGTACCGCGACGATGGATATTATATTCTGAAACTGCTGACCGTGCATTTTGTTTCTGTTGTTTTTATTTTGATCAAGGTGGTACGAATTCGAAATCAAGTTTAGCAAACTTAGGTTACAATAATGGGATCCATATATCTAAAGTGATTAAGTCACATGAAACTAGCCCAAGTCATATGGTATGTTACGAAAGGTGGGTAGAAACGGAATCAAGACTAAAATCAGGATTAACAATCGATCGAGCGGAACAAACTTATAATTCAAAAGGAAACAGAACGCTGGAAAAATGTTTTTAATAGATTGATGAGTATCACTCTATATCTTGCGCAAAATAATATGACATTCCGCGGTTCTTCTGATAAGTTATATACCAAGAATAACGGAAAATATTTAGGAGTAATTGAATTACTTGCTAAATTTGACCCCGTTATGCAGGAACACTTTCGTCGAATCCTAAAAAACGAGTTATCTTTTCATTATTGTGGAAACAATTTTTTAAACGAAATAATTGAATTGATGGCGGAAAACGTCACTCAAAAAATAATTTCATGTATTCAAAATTCAAAGTATTTTTCCATCATTGCTGACTGTACTCCGGATATCAGTCAAATAGAGCAATTATCTCTGACTATAAGATTTGTTGATTTATCAAATGATAAAGTCGAGATATGTGAGAAATTTTTAGGTTTTACGGCGTCATCTGATGCTAGCGGTGAAGGTTTATCCAATACGATTTTAAATTTGTTGGAAAAAAATAAAATCGAATTGAAGTACTGCCGAGGTCAAGGATACGACAATTGCGCAAATATGAAAGGCAAGCCCAGTGGAGTTCAAAAAAGAATTTTAGATCAAAATCCATTGGCATTTTTCATGACCTGTGGGTGCCACAACTTAAACCTGGTGTTGTGCGATGCAGCTAAATCGTCTGTAAAATCGTTGTCATTATTTGTAATATTAATGAGGCTTTATTCATTGTTCGCCGCGTCTGTTAATCGTTGGCAAATATTAATCGATCATGCCAAATCATTGACATTAAAAAGAATTAGCGACACATGTTAGGAAGCAAAAATTTCTAGTGTTAAGGCTGTTCGTTACCAAATTGGAGATGTTCACGATGCACTTGTCAAACTTGGTGAGAAGGAAGAGAGGCATGATACAGAAATAGCACACGAAGACAATTAAAGGACTTTAATTTTCTTGTATCGTTGATCATTTGGTATGACGTTTTGTTTCAAATCAATATTGTCAGCAAATCTATGCAGGATCAAAATATCGATGTCAGCAAAACCGCGGATTTAATCAAAGGATGTAGTAATTTTTTCAAAGATTACAAACAAACCGGTTTTGAGAGAGCTATTTTAGTCGCCAAAGAACTTTCCGGACTCCTTATGGTGCTGAAACTGACTATCAATCAACAAAACGAATAAGATACGTAAAACGGCAATTTAATTATGAGGGTAGAGATGAGCCCATTTTAACGCCTAAAAAAACAATCTAACGATTTTCAGTTGGTTTTAACAGTTGGCGAGACTTCCGATATTGAAGGGACTATTTTATCTGATGAACTCATCGGTATTAAAAAATTTGTCGAACTTCTTGATGATCCGTCCCCAATCAATATTCTTAATTTCATTAAAAAAAATTAAATTAAATATTTATATCCTAATGTATGGGTTAGTTTAAGAATATTATTAACTACACCTATTACGGTTACCAGTGGTGAAAGAAGCTTTTCAAAATTAAAATTAATTAAAACAGATTTGAGATCAACTATGTCGCAAGAAAAGTTGAGTTCATTAGCAATTCTTTCAATTGAAAATGATGTAGCCCAAAGTATCGATTTCTCCGAAGTATTAAAATCTTTCGCAAGCAAGAAAGCGCGAAAAGTAAGTTTTTAAAAGAAAACTGTGTTTAATGACTGTCAATAATAATTTAATAGAAACATAATATATTCTTGATGCAAACCAAAAGCTTTACATATAAATACAATAAAATATATTAATATGAATAAATACAATTATTCCTTATAAATATTTTTAATAAATAAAATATTTATGAATTACTATAATATTTAACTCTTATTATTGCCCTTACATATGATTATTAACTAAAAGCAGCAACATTAATTATAATGTCTACTAATAATCTCAAATTGATCTAACCTGTTTCTAACCAATTCCCTACCTTAACACCCTTACATTAGGTTTTCCCTCTTTTTAGCCTATGCAGTTTAAAAACTACATATTTCCAATAAAATGTCGGATTTCAACTTTCTCTAAATTTGACTTCTTATTTTCTTACCAAACTCCCAATTTCATAATTCATTTTTTTATCAATTAAAAAAAAAAATAACAGGGCAGCGCAGAGCGCACAAATGTCTGGAGCCGGCGCTGAAGTCAGAGAAATGTCAACGTTACATAAATAGGGATGTCTTGTTATTAATAAAAGCTTGACAGTTATAATTTATTTTTAAATATTTACGATTCAAATGACGTATTAAATCAAATTATTTTCCGGTCACTTCGAAACTTTGAAGTTCCATAACTTGCAAACCTAAACATTTTTCGGCCTGATCAGAGCGATCACACATTTTTCTGGAGTTGCATAAGAATACAAATTTTTTGAAATTTTTTATTTTTATTTTATAGATTTAAATCAATATGGCGTGCTAGCAAGTTTGATGAAGTTCATCACTATCGAATTAAAATTTAAATTAAAATACATACTAATAATTTCTTGTTTTAATTTTTTTTCAATCGACAAATTTTTATGTAACTTGGTTTGATTTTTAGACTTTTTAAAACATTACATATATGTATATTTAAGAAGAGACATTGCTATAATCATTTAAATTTCGTAAATATGTCAATTCCGTAAAGACTGATTTACATTCAACGACAATCGACGTCTGCAAAAAAATTGAAACACAACATAGGAAAAAGTACAAAGACAAAAAGAGAAAAAATAATCATCTGCTTAAAAAAGTCAATTGAAACCCGAGAAACAAACCCAAAAAACCTCGTCTGCTTTTTTTGCAGATGTCGAGTTTCATCTTTTTTCTGTAAAATCGTCGATGCGTGAATAAATAATATAAAAAGGTTACATAAATAAGAAAACCAATCATTTGCATTGGTTTATGACATTTTTTGTTTAAATTTACTTTTTATGTGTAAAGAAAACGAATTTTTGATTTGACATCTGCATCTGCGAAATTTTTTTAATGTAAATCAGTCTTAATGCGCGTTATCACATTGAAATTTTGTATTGCCCTTCATTTATAATGAAAACAAAATTGTTGCACTGTTTTTGCATTATTTTAGTTTCTGAAGCTTGATCGTATGTAAATTAATTATTTAATTATTTATTGTGCACATTTAATTTACATAGTTTTCGGCACACTCTATTTTGAGCATGAACTCATTCATAATAGAATGTGCCAAAACCGCTGGATAGCTAAATAAAAAAAGAAAACATATTCACCCAGATGCATCTCCAAATCCCAGCCTCCCAGTAGGCATCAGTTTCTTTTGATATCACAAATGTTGAACCACAGTGCTGGTATCATCCACTAATGTGGATGATACCTGCATGGCTCGAGCATTTACGTTAATTTTAAGTGAGCAAAAGAAAAAATTAAAAAAGGTCACAATAAACACGTCTACTGACGTGAAAGTCAAAGCCGACTACCATGATATTTTTAATTTAAAAATCTCAAAAATGTTTTAATTTGTTCAGAAAATTGAACTACTTTGACGGTGCCAATGAATACTAAGACATCTGTAAATGGCTTAGTTCATTTTATATTATTCCAAATGGTACAGCAAATCATAACTCACATTATCATTTAAATAACATCTCCTTGCTACCTGAAATGGCAAAGTTATAACGAAAACTAATTTGGCAGTCTAACTTGAATGTTTACCAATTTAAAGTTAATTTCCATTGAATATCATGTTTTCTTGACTTGTTATAGTTTATAAGAAAGTAATGTATTTTAAATTTAATATATCATAGTCTATCAGTACAGTTTATAATTTCTTATTATTTTATCTATAATTTAGTGTGTTTATCATTGTTTCTTTTAAATATTTTTGTAACTATTCAAACAAGTGCCACTTGTAATATTATTGACGGAAATCTTAATTACTTCAAAATAAAAAACTTTTTGAACATTTTTTGAGTATACTAACATTTGGAATTTTACAACCAATATAATTGTGGTATTCAGGGGAACACGGGGTGCGGGAAGCCGAAAAAAGTTCATAACATCATATATAAATACATCATGCTCCACAATGTCATAATCCATTAAACAGAAAATCTTACCTGATCATTTAACAAAGAAATCATAAAAAAACGCGATTTTTTTAATTTTTAATTGAAAATATCATTTCAGCGACCAATTTAAAAAAGAAGAAATCAAAGACGATACAACCTATTTAATTATCCTAAAAACTCTTGAGGCTGATAAAATATTTGACAAAAATAGAAATTATGATTGAATATCGCGGTAATTCAAATTTTAATAGATTTGACAACAACAACTTTTCATTCGGTATTTTGACAACAACACCTCAAAACATTGTTTTAATTGAATTTGTTCTAAAATATATTCCAGAAAAATGCTTGAATATGAAACCGAATTACTAGGATTGTTTCTGACAAGAATTTAATAGAAGATTGTTTAAGCTTTTCCAAACTTTAAAGCACATAATTTATTTATTGTTCTCAGAAAATTTTTAGTAAAAGCGTAATAGATGATATACAATTCTAGATAATTTTTATTATTTTTTAATTGTACGTTTTATAAGATTTTGAAATAAGAATTTCTGGTCATACTGGGTAAAGGCCTAGATATTTGATTTTCATACACTATTGAATTGAAGTATTATCTACTTTTAAATGCAGATTTCTTGGTGAATATTTAGTTGCCCTTCTCCAGGTTAAAAGATTTTGTAATAGTTTAATTTTATATCACACTAAGCACAACATGTTAATAATTTATTCACATTAAATTTTAAGTTGTTAATTGCAACTTTGGAATCAGTAAATCAGTATATTGGGCTTATTGAACATTTGAAAATTAATGCAATACCAGGCACGTTTGAATTATAAATAATTGGTGATAGTACTGTTCCTTGAAGAGCACCCGCGTCAATTTCGTGACATTCGATTTATCATTAGACATATTTGTAAATGAAAAACTACCTTTCTTTGAGATAATTATAAATGACCTTAATGTGATTAATTGGAAACTTAAATTGAATTAGTTTGTAAATAAGTCGAACACGATCGAATGGTTTTTCAATATCAAATAGGATAAGAGAAGTTGGTTGTTATTGGCTAAATCCAAATTTGAGATATTGTTGAGCGGTTATTTCATAACGAAAACCGTATCACCTATTATTATTATTATTATTATTGGGGGGCCTTGCGGGCAGCCACTTAGCACTGCGACCTAAAAGATCTTTTGTGCTGGCCCCTGCTTAATTATCCGTCCAGTCAATATTCAGGTTCTTAATGAACCTGACAATACTGCCTCCCGGTATGTGATACATACTATCTGAGCTTATTGCTCTCCCTCCTAGATGTTTACTACAGCATGTAGTTACGCTAGAAAGACGGTAGCATTGAAGCTCAAAGACCTCGAGAGGGTTGTCCCACTCCCGTATATTCCTACTCCTGCCCCGTATTCCGTATGATTTTACTCTTACGAGTTGCTGAGAATTGCAAATCACCTGTAGGTCACCCAGCTTTACTACAGGAAGGCTAAATAAAACTGGAGGGTGCCTGGTATCCAGAGTCCGCATATTTTGGGCTGATTAACCTATCAGCCATTCATCTTTCGGCATATGCTGTTCCACCTTAGATTAGGGTTTTTTGTCAAGTTTTTCTCCTTTAGCGCCGTACTTTAGCCTGTGCCAAATGGCCAAAAATGTGCCAAGTGGCCTTAGTTACCAGTGGTTGCCACGAGGAGGCAGTACGTACACTTGCGAATTGTGAGCAGGTTACCCCTTACACAATTGTACCCATCACGCCGTTGCCTAATGACAAGACCAGAACAGCTCACGTGATGCGCACCCTACTGGAAGGTTACGGAGCTGGTAGATTAATCTACTCAACTTTGATCCCCCCCTCCAATAGACGCCAAACCACTACCATATCACCTATGTTATATCCATCAATATACCGTTTATTGTATCATGTTTTATCTCTTTTGGAGTTTTCATGTTAAATTCATGAAACGATAATACCCCGAGACGTGAAGATAAAAAGCTATTAATTTCTAAAAGATTTGAGTATCAGTAAATTGTTCTGCGAAATATTTAAATTTTTCAAGATTAGACTTATTTGTATTACTTTGTTGCAAGTTTCAATAAGCTGCCCATATCTTATTCATATTACGATCATTTATTATTACTCAGAATTTAACTACCTGCAAAATTTTTCTTGGGCCCCTAAAAAATGCTTCTTTAACCTTAGAACAAGTTTAGCTTTTATTTCACATACAAATTTGCTGTATGTCGTTTTTTAATTAAACATGTTATTCTTCCTATTTTCTAGCCTCCAGCCTCGCATTGTTTAAATTGCGCAAATTTTAGTGTTTACAAGTTCATATTTAGGCCCTACAAACTATTAGTGCCCCAAAAAAGATTCAACTAATTCAGTGGAAGATAGTTTTTTTACCGATTAAACCCTTTACCATTTATCGGTAAACTTTGCGATTTTTCATTTACCTAAAGCTTTTACCAGTAATTAATAATAATCAAAATGTTGCCTTAATTCGGTATTGAATAGAGGAATACATACGCAAGTAATGTGATGCTCAAATCTCACACGAAACAAATAATATCAATAATTTCGGAATAATCCTAAAAATGTCAATTTTTTTAACAAAATAACGTGTCGATTGATCTCGAACAATTTCCATAATACGGGGAAGTCTGGATATTAATGAATAATTTCGGTACGGCTGTTAGTAAACCCAAAAACATTTCGAAACGTTCCGAAAATTAGTGAAATTAACGAATTATTTCTCAATCTTGTGCAGCCATAGAGAATCAGGAAGCTGTCAAAAGTGTAATGTAGAATGGAAAGGAACTTTCCAAAAAAATTCATTAGAACGTGCATTTGCGAATTTAGCGAGGAGTGCACAATATTCCATGGTGCGGGGTACAGAGATGTATCAACCGTAGGTTGAAGAGTATGAGACCACAATTCACATATAGTTAATGATGGAATATTGCCAGTTGACTTTTTATTGGGTGGAGATTTGGGTAGAGATCTAATAAATCAAACGCCGACTGGAATTACTATGAGAAAATTCATTCTGGAAGACGTTTCAATGGCGATTGAGCATGGAAAACTTCCGCTGAATATATACCATATTAATGATCGTGAAGTGGCTAATAGAATTCGATTGCATTTACTAAAAATAAAATTTAAAATTTTAACAGTTTTAATACAAAATGATAAATTGAAATTTTGTATTAAAACTGTTGAAATTTTTAATTTTATTTTTAGTAAATGCACGATATTTTAACTATCGTTCATTAAAATTATAAAGTTTTAACTATTTTAATAATTTTATTACATAATTAGGTAAAAAAGGGAATATCTTTCTCGTTACTCGTTCTCAATGTTTATCGGCCTTTACTGACTACGTATTTTAAACTGTATGTCATACAAATTAGAAAGTCGTCGAAAAGTAACCTCGTAAACTGCATTTTCAACAAGCATCTATGAGGAAATAGCGAAAGCTTCAAAATTTATTGGTTAAGTTTGAAAAGTCTTCTGAGGCACACAGCATTATATACATTCTATAGACACATAAACAGAACACCAAAAGTTCAAAGAAGTTTCTCCAAATGGGGAATACAAATTATTTCCTGCCAAAACTGAAAAACGGCAAAGCAGATTTTGTTGTTCCAAGCGAAAATAACAAATAAAGTTGGTCGATAGTGCTTAGCCGAATATACATACATTGGAAGACTTTTGTCATTCTTATGTGACTTTTCAATAGCTATCGCTAAAAAAATTCAGTTCACGGTTTACGTGGGAAATGTTAGAAAATTCGATTTAATAAAAAATCTAACTTTGTATAAAATCAGCTTCTACAGTGTTATGTTTGGAGATAGGTTGCTGACTTCTAAATAGCTAACTCTGGAAAAAATTCAGCTGAAGTTGCCTTTGGAAAATCGGGAGAAAATCGGTTTTCAAAAAATCATTAGAAAATTTTTCTGGAGATGCATTTGCTTTTATGTGACTAGTCAATTTTATCGAAGAATTTGTATAAAATCAGCCTCAATAGGGTTTTGTGAGAAATGGGTTGCTTTGATATGATTTCTCAATGGATATATCAGGCGTACTCCAAATCGACAGACTTTTGTGATTTCATAAAATTCTTCTTCTTTTACCGCTTAATCTTTCCGAAATTTCTGTAGTAATTGGTCCATCCTTTCTGCTGGTTGTTATTGTTAGCGGTAACTGACTGTTTTGATTGTGGTCTTCCAATGACTTTTGAAAGGATTTCAAAGAAAGATTTGCTTGAATTAAAGTTCATCTGTATATTGAGAAAATTGCGACTAATTAGATTTCAGATTTGAAAAGACGCAAGCTTCAATTTTCTCTTTGATTGGTCAGAATTAGCGATGCTAACCCATTTTTTAAACCGCTTGTTACTACTCCGTATTCGTTCTATATCATTTCAGTAAAGCATCCGATTTTAGAAAGATAAAATTCCCGCTTCCTATATAAATTTCTATTGAAAAATCATAAATAACAGTATAATATTCAGATTATGAAGACAGAATCGGGCAAAATATTTTTCAAACACACAATTTTACCTATTGAATCAATAATTGTTATTGCGTTTATCATGTACATCATCGAGTAAAAAATCGTGTAAAAAGAACCGTGTAAAAACAGGTTTAGGTAAATATACTTTTTTGTGATTCGTGATCTATCTTAAATTTGTATGTGTTTGCAAGTGGTATAATCATGAGTTGTCATTAATAAATTAATTGTAAAATTTGCACACAAAAACAACTTTAACCACTGGAACTTAATAAATTAGTTAACGGAAAAGGTGACAGAGAGTATCTTGGTGCACTGTGATGATTTCGTTGTGCAATTCAAATAACAAATAAGGCAATTAGAAAATTAAAAGATTTTTATTATTGGCTACAAGTCAAATCGTATGGAAATCAGCAGCATCACAAACTTAAATATTTATTTACAAATTATAATCAAATTAAATTTGTCGTAAAGAATTCTGTACTGTGTTTTGTTTTCGTTTGGTAATTCACGTGTACAGTCTATACGTCGTATTCGACTGCAAAGTTATTATTTTCATATCCAGTTTAAAGGTTTCAAGCCTAACCTTAAAATTGAGGCCGCTTCGAAACCGACTGTTATCGATGTACTTGTTTAGTAATTGTGAAAAAAATAATTAGTAATTAAAAATTTGGCGTGGTTACTATAAGTTTGTTTATCCGATTTTAACCCACATGTTCCGAAGAGTTCTATTCTAGCCAACTTCAAATATTATTTTATCGATTAAAATAATTTAAAGAACCATTTCCGAAAAGCTTAGCCTATCTGACATTACTTTATTTTGCATTATTAGATAATATTTTAAACAATCCGCCATCTTCAAATGGAATTCGGGCAACTCTGCAGTTGAGAATTTTCGTATGCTGTAATCTCGAATTAACAACAGAAATCACTAGCTCTTGAACTAAAGCGTCGATTTTGTTTTGCCAGAAAAAAATTGCATCCGTGCAGTATCAAAACAACCTAGATTAAACAGAGCCATAGTCTAAGAATCGAAGCTTTTATAATGGAATTAGAAACGAGGAAACAACCAAACTTTTCATAGTAAAACACACAAACATATGGGAAATCACATTTTTTCCTAAGACAAACTTTTAAATGAAAACATTACAAATTCTTAATTACGATTTGTGAAATATTTTCATAAATGTTTGATTTTCGACATATATGAAGGCATGTAAATCGTTTTCATTTTCTTGTAATAATTGATTTATTCAAATCAAATTGAAATAAAAGTTTACTCCAAATCGTGTGTTCATTAAGTCAATATACATTACATAGATGGCAGCGATATCAGTAAAAATTTGGTAAAATCGTACCACAAATTACCACCAGTGGAAATTTTAAGTTCAACAATTGTAGGAAAAGCAAAGAAAATTCACAAAATATTGTAACGGTGACATCTAGTGTGTAATAGAAAAAGTTAAATTAATAGCTTAATGTTTTACTGTACTAAAATGGAATTTTCCATGATAAAATTATTCTAAATGTTTCTACGCTATTTTAACTGGAGAAGTCTTAAGCTTTCTAGAAGTTTGGTTTGTGCGTATAAAATGGCGAACGAAATCGAATTTGATTATTAGTATTTGGTAAGCGATAATGTGAAGATTAGAAAAGGAATTAGAAAGTGATTTAAAAAGTATTTTTGTGCGATTTTATAAAGTGATTTTGTGTATTATCATTAATAAATTGTGTTGGAATAATTTTTGTGCTAAATAAATAAACTCGTTGGAGATAAATTAAATTGATTTTGTTTTATTCACAATCCAGTGATACGAACCTTGATTGACAAGGCAAAAACGTAACAGTATTTTTCTATAGACAATAGACATCTGTGGTACATTAGCAAAACTAAAGATACATTAAGTCAGTATTGTGACGGTGACACCTAGTGTGTAATAGAAGAAGTTAAATTAATAGCTCGATGTTTAACTGTACTAAAATGGAATTTTCCATGATAAAAGAGTTCTAAATGTTTCTACACTATTAGTACTGGAAAAGTTATGAGCTTTCTAGAAGTTTGGTTTGTGTATATAAAAAGGCGAACGAAATCAAATTAGATTATTCGAATTTGGAACGCGATAGTGTAAACTTGTAAGATTATTAGTAGTATTTGGTATGCGACAGTGTGAAGATTAAATGGAATTAAAAAGTGATTTAAAAAGTGTTTTTGCGCGAAATAAAAATTATAAGTGTACAGTAACATTTGAGAATAATTTATATAAAGTGATTTTGTGAATTTTTATTAATAAATTGTGTTGGAATAGTTTTTGTGCTAAACAAATAAATTCGTTGCTGATTAATTAAATTGATTTTGTTTTATTCACAATCCAGTGATATGAACCTTGATTGACAAGGCAAAAACCTTACAGTATTTTTCTATAGACCATAGACATTTGTGGTACACTAGTAAAACTAAAGATTAATTTAATTAATAGTATTTTCGTCAGTATTTTATCTGATATTTTTAGAGCCATCTTTGATTTATTTTTCAAAATGAAATAATTTGAAAAATATATTTTTGAAATAATTTACTTTTTATATTTCTCCAATTTATATTTACTTAATAGCATAAGATACATCATAATGATTATGGCTCTATAGACTTGAAGGCACAGATAGTACGTATGTATAATTTCAAGACTATTTTAATATGTAATAGCCTTGATTTATAACAACTTAACTTAAATAGATTACCTCGGGTGGGGTCTATTTAGTTTGTTTTTATGAAATAAAACTAATTGTTACTTTTTATTAGTAGAATTCCTTTTATTATATCTTTTATCGCTTACCGTTGGTCAGGGCGATAAAAGATATTTTTATTGAGTCAATTATTTTTTGAACTCCTTAAATCAGAAAAATTTCTGATTTATGTATATACAAAAATTTTATGTATTAATTATACTAACAAAAAATAATATAGAAAAAATTGTTTTATATTGAATTTACAATAATTATATAATAATTCATTACAATTTATATTGAAAAAATCATACATTTCGGTGTCAAATGAAATACATGAAAATAAGAAAAAACTTTATGTTATGGTAAATGTCTATGGTGAATGTCTATGACGACGTCAATTAGCTGCTGTTGTATCGAATAAAAGTTTACCATTTTCAATGATAGATGAATCCATAAGGCCATGAACCCTTGTACTGCTATATGTTCATTTTCGTTCGTTTGCGTTAAATTGTATATAAAACCACTGTTTGCTTATCTAGTTCTTGTAGTTGATTGTTTACTGCTATCCAGTCCTTTATGATGATATTCACTGTTGATTCCATTATTAAAATTTGCTCTTTTAGCAGTTTATGAATGTGCTGTTGATCATTTTTTAAGGAAGTGATTTCGTTATCATACCGTTTTGCGTCGTCTTGGTCGAGAATTCCACATAGTTGATTTGTGAGAGTTCCAACCACATTTACTAGACCTCGCTTTGTTCGTACATGATTATAAGTGGATTGGAGTATTTCGTTGTTGAGATTTATGTTGAAAAGTTGTGTTTCATTTGTGTTGTTGCGGGTTTGCAAAGCTGCCTTAGCTGAAACCATCATTTATCATCACTACAGGTTTGAATCATCCTTTCAACAGCGGCTTTGTATACTTCAGCCTTTAAGAACTTTGCCTATAAATTAAAATAAGAGATAACTGTCCATTGTTGGTGAGATAGCTGAGCTATCCCAATATTTTCAAAATATATTCCCATTGTGGAATTTAACGTTGTAATATCAAAACTTGTCTCTTTAAGCGTTGCTAAACATATTCCAATGACACTTATTAATGGGATCATAGCTAATAACATCAGTTTGGATTGGTAACAAGGTCAAATTTTCCTTGACAAATTCTTCTTTCTTAGTTGAGGAATGGCTTTTATTTTGTCTGCAGCTATTTTCACCACATCATCTACTTGTCCTCGCAACCATATCCTCGGTTGTTTTTCCCTTCATGTGTTTCTGTTGACTTACGTTTCCTATTGTTGGTGGTTTTGCTAATCGTGGTTGACAATATACGGTAGTGGTCTGTAGCTAATTCTGTGCCTTGTTTTTGTATGGTGTTTGCAATAGGGAGAGGTGCTAATTTTGTCACTCGCCATTTTATAAGTGCCCTTCCGGGGCCGCGAAGTGTTGCTACACGAACGATTCCATCTTGTCCCGGGTGAGTTTGTACAATTCGTCCAGTAATCCATCTGGATGGTGGAATGTTGTTGTCTCGAATTAAAAACCAGTTGTCCAATCTTCAGTTCTGGTGTCTTCGTGGTCCATTTTGCTCGTTGTTGTAGTTGATGCAAATATTCTTGCTACCATTTTTTCCAAAAGTCCTCTTTTATTTTTTGGACCAATTTCCATCGAGTTAATGAGTTTATGTTGTCGTCTGAAACTCTGACTTCAGGCTGAGTTATGATAGTATCTCCAATTAAAAAATGGCCTGGAGTTAAAATGATCGGATCACTTGGACCATTGGTCATTGGTGAAATTGGCCTTAAATTAAGGCAACCTCTATTTGACTAGTTAATGTTGTTAATTATTCGAACGTCAAAGTTGCCTCTCCGATCACTCTTTTTTAATGATGCTTTACTGATTTTACTGCGGCCTCCCACAATCCTCAAAAATGTGGTGCGCCCGTTGGAATAAAATGCCATTTAGTGCCATGTTCCGTAGTAGAATTTGCAATGTCTGAAGTTCTACTAATTTTTTATTTTGTAATTTTATTGTCTTACTAGCACCAACAAAGTTAGTACCATTGTCGCAATAAATATCGGAATATATTCCTCTACGAGACACAAACCGTTTGTATGCTGCCATGAACGCTTCTGTTGTTAAATCACTGACCACCTCAATGTGGACAGCCTTTGTTGCCATACAAACGAAAATTGCAAGATAGCCTTTATACGATTTATTGCCTCTACCTTTTGATACTCTTACGTTGAATGGTCCAGCGTAATCAACTCCAAACTTCAAAAATGGTCGAGCAGGAGCTATTCTTGCCTCTGGTAAGTTACCCATTAGTTGTTGTTTAATGTTTTTACTGAATCGGTGACATCTCAGACATTTTGATATTTGTTGCCTGACAACATTTCGCCCATTTATGATCCAACATTTTGTTCGGATGTGTGCTAAAGTTAACTGACCGCCATGCTGAACCGCAATGCATTGTTGATTTGTGGCCTTCTTGCATTATCAGGTTAATAATTGGATGTGATTGTGGAAGAATCAAGGGATGTTTTTCATCATATGACCAGGCCGTTGAGTTTACAGTAACTTACTTTTGTTGTATGAAGTAGTCTTCTGATGGACTCATTTCATTTTCACAGAGTCGCATGTGATCAAGTTCAATGTATTCGTTATTGCACTTCTTGTAGTCATTCGCATATGTTGGTGATGCGGCGAATTTCTTCTCCAATTGCAGGAATCTGGCTAATGCTCTTGTTTTTGAAGCCTCAAGTATTGGAGGAATATTTTTAAATGAAATCCGGACTCTATATCTCCCACTAACATCACGGCTATAATTTGACTCATAATGTTCCTGGCAATTTTTTCTTATTCTGTTAATAGTCTATCTTGTTGTACTTCTTCTATTTCCCAGAATGATTTTAATCTGTTGTCCAGCTCTGTTTTTGTTATCATGCACTGAACCCTTGACGGCTCATTATATTTTATTGGTCCGCATATTATCCATCCTAGTTCGGTTTTTTGTGCTATTGGTTCACCTGCTGCACCTTTTACCACATCATTCATTATTATTGCCGGGTAGGGTACTCTGGATCTGCCTATAGCAAATTACTTATGTGTGACCATTTCCAGACACTAAAACTGTATTCTGGTAGATCTCCCATTAGTTGCTGTACTATTAGCGCGCTTATTTGTGCTTTGAAATTCGACGGGAATCTTGGCTCAATATCGAATGTGATCCGTCGCTCTGATACTACAGCTGTGACTCCTCCTACCCCTTTAAATTCTACATGCGTTCTCTTGCTTTGTATGTTTAGTTTTTTAGCTGCATCATGAGATATGAATGATGCTTGGGAACCTGGATCAATCAGGACTCTAAGCAGTTATGGATGACCTCCATTGGTTGGAACTTTTACTAATGCTGTGCTTAGTATCACCTGTGCTGCTGTTGTTGTACTATCTATCATGTGTGCTTCCACATGTGGTGTGATACGTTGTGTTGCTAGGTATCGTCCAGGCGGATTTATTTGTTGCCGTTCATTCGTGTTAGTTGCACCTTCTTTGGTGTGGAGAAGAGTGTGGTGTTTTCCTTTGCATACCAAACATTTGCCTTCTGTCAAACATATTTTTGAGAAATTATGCTTTCCTAAACATGCTCTACATAGATTGTTCATGGTGCATATTTTGTTGCGTTCTATTGTTGACATCTCCAAAAAATGATTTGCATGCTTCAATCTTATGCGATCCTTTATAATTGACGCATTTGTTTGTTGTTGCTGCTAGCACTGTTATGGCTTTTTTCAGTTGTAATAGGCCGGTTGGTAAAGGCTGGCGATTCGATTTACTTCCTAGTGCTTCTAGTGATTGGAATCGTTTTTTCAAAAACAACAAAAAGTGATTCAAATTTTGTTTTTTTTTTGGATCGTCTAAACTTGTCTCATAGGCTCTGATGGATTCGTTGTTCAATTTCTTCTGAAGTATGTGTATTATCAGGGCATCATATTTTTCTTCACCATTCAGAATATTATTGATGTTGTGAATGGCTTCACTTGTTGTGTGGTGCATTGTTCTGATTCCTGCAGCCGTTTCTGTCATCATATTTTGTTGATTAATTAGTTGGTTGAAATATGCTGCTGCTAGAATTCTTTCATTCTTGTAGCGATTGTTTAATATGTTCCAAGCTACAAGGTAATTCTCTGCTGTTGATTCAATATGGCTTATTATTTTAGCGGCTGGACCTCCTAAATGGCCTTTTAAGTAGTTGATCCTGTGCGTGTCCGTAAGCACTTGGTTTGTGTGTACGAGTTTCTTCAATGTATCCGCGAAACCTTTCCATCTCAAGATGTCCCCATAGAAATGTGGAATTTCTATATTTGGTTACCGGATGTCTATTGAGTTGAGCTTTGGTTGTTGATCATTCTCAATCTCTATTGTAATTTCAATCAAAATATCATCATGCGCCTGCTTAATGTTGTCGTAGTAATTTTCTACGAAATATTTTGAGTTGACTTCATCTTCTTCTGAAACCTCTATGTTTATTTTGTCGTCGAGGTCCATGATTTGTCCCATCATCCTCTCTATATGTTTCAAAACAAGTTTTAGTGCTTGTTTTGATTTCTTTTGTGTTAATGCTTCTTTAGCTGTGTTTATTTCTCTGTAGAGGGCCCTCACCTTTATGTTTTGGAGCTTCATCATTTGGTCGAATTCTTTCCTTGTGGTTGCCACGGAAGTTGTACTGTTGCCAAATGAGCTTTGTCTCTCTATCGGTGTTGGTTTACCGCTATCCCCTGTATTTAATATTTGTAACGATATACTTTGCGAGTGTTCCGCTGAAGTTGTTGGTATTGGTGTAAGTAATGACCCATTGTTTAATCGTTTTCGCATATCATCGATTAGGAGGTCGTAAGTCTCCGCTATCTTCTTTCGTGATTCGAAGTAAGGATGATTTTCCTCTAACGGTGGTTGCATTTGTCGAATGATATCATCCGTTGCGACATATCTGTTTATAATGTTTTTAAAGCGGCTATTCTGCTTTCTAAATATATCTTTGTTTTCCGAATATTTCCGTCTTGGTTGTAGTTCGTGTGCATCTGAACTATCTTTCCTCCTACTATGTCTTGTTTGTCTATGTTCGACATTGTCCCGCTATATGTTGTTGAATTTATTGCTGGATATTTGGTTTTTAGCTGCCTGTTGTTTGATGGCTTGAACTTGTAGGTTTTAGTCGATTATTGGTTTGTCAATTCCGTAGTTTGCCTGTTGTTTGTTGTTTGATTGATGCTGGTTGCTTGATGGCTCGAACTTGCAGATCGTCAATTTCGTAAACTGCCTGTTGGTTTGGTTAGTGCCGGTTGTTGTTTGGCGTGTAGCTCTTTATAGGTGCCAGCTTTTTTTGTGGCTCGAAGGACCATGTATAATTTCAAGACTATCTTAATATGTAATAGCCATGATTGTTACGATACAATATGTTATCGTATCAGAATTAGAATAGTAAATAGTAATTATAACAAGAATGACGTGTATTTACACTATTGATGTCATTCTTGTGGAGCATGGTGAATTGGTATGTTCACGTGACTGAACAACATAAATAAACCAAAAACCAAATGCATTTTTTCCTGTCGTTTTCCTGTGTGATTATTGCTTTAGTGAACCACTAGAAAGTATATCAAATTTCGTGTTTGTATTTTGAACTGCCTAAGACCTTTCTATTTATTTTCAGTGTGTTACATAATTCTAATAAACAGAATGATCTTTCTCAAATAAATTGAGGTTAGTATCAGGAATCAAAAATAAACAAGTTTGATTTGAATTGTAAAATGTTTCTAAAGAATTTTGTGGCGTTGAATAACCCTAATGGAACATAAGTTATTTTATAAGATACGTAAAAAGAAATGCCACCACAATTAAGTTGCTCGATTACACTATTCCAGACGTATCCTTTTTATACTTAAAAATTTGAAAATATACAGGAAACGTCATTGTCCAATTTAAAATAGGAAACCTACAAAATGCTTTTAAATTTTTGTTGCTAATGTACCGACTCGAGCATATGTATTTACAAAATAAACTTAAAGTAGTTTTTTTTCCTTCGTAAATTGCATTTTTTACTTTGTTAGTTTAGTTGAGAATTTAGAAAATCCAGAAAAATGAGAAAAATTTATTTTTTTGATTAAATTTCCAATATAGATACTGACCATTTATCTTCTTTGCTGTACTCTCGTATATGGTTTTGTATACAAAAAAATGTATGTCTAACTTCTACACAATTTTTCTCCTCAACTTATATTTTTGTTGGAAAGTTGTTAAATCAGGTTTTACTTTAGTGAAGAAGTTGTTCCTTTGTTGTTTGAATAGCAAAAAAAAATTGATATTTGAGGAAAATACAGATTTTTCTTTTTCTCGTTCGACTTTAAAATAGTTTTTTTTGGGGGGGAAATTGAATTTTAATGGACAACAAATCAAACAAAACTTATAATTTTAGTTTTTTTTTTAACCCATTAAATGGCTGTGTAAACTGTGGTCTCTGGGATGTGCGGAATTTTTCTATTAAATCTAAGTTAATATCTTGATGGTTTTTAAGTTTGTTTGTGCAGTTGATATTACCAACGTTTGTTAAGTGTAAATAGATACATATGTATGTTATATTAAGGAATTGTAGTGGTTGTGACAAATGTGGTAAAAATTTTGTTCGAAAAGTTTTTTGTTTTCTGTGTTTCATCCCAATAAAAAGTAGCGATACGTTACGCAACCAAATATGCGTAAGTTAGCAACCAAGCGTGCGACTAAAAGTTGTTTTACATTACTAAAAATTTTTACATTCACATCGTTTCAACCCCGATAAGCGAATAAGTTGTTTCTATGATTAATTTAGCAACCCTTATATCACTGAGGGACTAGGGATTAGCTTGGCACGTTTAGTCAATTGTTCGATATTAGTTGAAGTTTGTCTAATTCAAGATTAGCTAATCGCTTGTTATTTCAAAATTAGTGACTAAGTATGACTATTTACGTTCTTTCTATTTTGATTTATTTTAAAACTCGTGGCGCTACTAGCTTAACCTTAGTCTGCCAATGCTATTAAATAGTCTGTCAGTGATACAAACAACTAAGACAATAATTTTGAAAATTTGTTCCCACTGAAATATAATATTGAAATATTTTGTATTTATCATTTTTCTAACCTCATAGATAAGTGTTCAGAGCGATTTTCAAACAATTTGATGTTTTTTGGACATGAGAAAATGCATCGTTGACGCCAACTAAAAGTTGAAGGATGATTTCAAACAGAGATTTGACCCACTTGAACTATGTTTTGAGAAAACATTAAACGGGATATGCGACGAATAAGACATCTGACTTAGCAAGAAATTAAATCGAAAATCTCACGACCGATGCGAATATATAAGCAGAAAAAGTAGGTGCACTGAGGAACAAATTAAAATGGTCTTTTTATCAACGATTTAGTGATCAAAGGCATCTCTGGAGTTAGCGCAAAAATTATCCCCGAAAAAAGTGTTTTATAGACCCTGGAAGACATATAAGGGACAAGCACTGCTTGGTATAAAGAGTAGGCCCAAAGAGTTATACCAATGTATTACTCTGCAAAATGAGAAGCCTCCATGAGTTCTTTATGTTGGTAGTTTGGTTTCGTACTGAAAAGTTGGTCTACTCATTTGGCAGCTACAAAAATTCTACTCTAACCACTTACATTAAGTATATGGCCAAAGCGTACCGACATAACGAATTATTATTCACTACATCAAATATAAAAAACCCATAGAGAAACTTCATTTGTGTGTGTATTATGCCCAGATGAATATTTTTTAAGAATTTTAATTTGTCTGTCTCAAGAGTTGATTTTTCGGCAATCCCAATATTTTCGATTTGGTAAATCAGAAAAATACAGAGGCCAATCGCTCATAACATATCTATTGAAAAAAAAAAGAAATATTTTCCCCCTCCCCGTAATTTTGGCTGAAGGCCCAAAGAGTTATACCAATGTATTACTCTGCAAAATGAGAACCTAGAGTTGTAATATCTTTGCTAAATGAGCTAAAGTGATTACAACTCAATTAGCAATTTTTATTTTTTATTTTAATTCTCTGTTAGTTGGACTATAACACAGTACATCAGCAACTTTCAGTCCTGAGGAACTAAATCAAGCGGCTTAGTTCTCATTAGCCGTCTTGTCACTGCGCTGTCGATGTCGTTGAGAATATGTTGAATATCCGAGTTTTCATGGAGTTGTAAACGCTGGATATATTTTTAGGTATTTTTTGTGATTTCTTCGTTGACGGTTTCCATCTTTAGATCCCTATGTATATTATCGTTTCTAATATACCAAGGTGCATTGACAATGCATCACAGTACTTTCTTCTGGAACGTTTGTATAATTTTAACGTTCGTTTTCTTTGTGCATCCCCAGAACTGGATGCCACAGGTCCACACAGGCTTAAGTATTTGCCTGAATAAAAGCAGCTTATTATGAATGGTAAGCTCACTATTTCTTCCAATGAGCCAATATATTTTTCTGAACTTTATATCCAATTCTTGCCTTTTTTTCTTGACATGCTCTTTCCATTTTAACTTGGCGTCGAGCGTCATACCTAGGTATTTTGCCGTGTTCGCATTTGGTATTTCCTACCTATTTTTGTAAATACTATAGGTAAGTGATCAACTTTTAGATAGGTGAATGTTGTATGAATTGATTTTAGCTCATTCAATTTTAATTTCTATTTTTGGTATAGTGGACAATCTCATTCACAGTGTGCTGTAATTTGCTGGTTGTTTCTTAGATTGTACTTCCAACCGCCAAGATTGCTGTATCATCCGAAAAGGTTGCAATATCTGTTTCTCCAGTAATATGTATGTCTCTCGTATAAAGCAAATATAAGACTGGTCCGAGCACGCTCCCTTGTGGTACGCATGCTTTAATTCTCTTTAATGATGAGAACTCTCTTTCATATTTCACTCTGAAATATATCCCTTCATTGTATGGTTTTAATATCACTTAGAATTGCTTAGGAAGGTCGCGATGTAATTTATATTGCAGACTCCTCCTATTCCAAATTCCTCCATGCCAGACTCGGTCAAAGGCCTGGGCAACATCAATGAAAACTCCAGAACATACCTTTTTGTTTTCAAGCGTCTTCTCAATCACGTTAGTGACTCTATGTACCTGCTCTATGGTGGAGTGTTTCTCTCTGAAACCAAATTGATGCGATGGAAACAGGTGTCTTTCTTCAATCAGAGGTCTCATCCTTTTAAGGAGTTATTTTTCGAAGAGTATGGACAATGATGGTAATACAGATATATGTCTGTATGACGTTTTCTCATTAGGTGGCGTATTAGACTTAGGTATCATAATAACTTCTGCTATTTTCCACTGCTGAGGAACATATTTCATTCTAAAAGCTGCATTAATTATGCGTAGCAACTTTTTAAGACATTTTCCTGTAAAATTTTTAATAACTTTTCCTGTAAAAAGATCGTATACAGGAGCCATTTTTACATTTAGGTTATGTTTGATTTCATTTTTAAATTCTTTCATTGTAACTGGTTGTATGTCTAACTCATCTTATTTTTGCATTAGAAAGGTTTTTTCATCTGCTGTTTGTCTAGTCAAAGGTTGGAACATCTCTTTTAGATGTTCAGCAAAAAGATCAGCTTTATCTTTGTGGCTTTTGGCCCACGTACCATCTGCTTTTTCAATTGGCGGCACCTGCTTTTTTGGTCTCTTTAGTCTCTTTGTAGCTTTCCGTAAAGAGTAATCGCTTTCTTTGTGGCCAGAAAGATTTACTAAATATTTGTTAAAGCTTACCGCTTTGGTTTCTTGTATTAACTCTTGCAGCTTCTCTCCTCCGGTGCTCTATTTCTATGCCAGATTTTGCGAGCTTGCCTCTTTTCTCTGACCAGATTTCTTATTTCCTGTGTATATGTTTCATTCTTGTGAGGTTTATTTTTGGCAGGGGAAGTGCTTTCCCATGCTGCAGTTTGTATATTGCTTATGAGCAGCTCTACTTCTCTTTCAAGTTGTGTTCGGTTTTTGATTGGAACTTAAAGATCAATACTTTCCTCAATTAACAATGTGAATTTTCTGCAATTGGTCTTCACGCTTGGTAACCTTGGTGGCTTTTCTTTTTCAATTATTGTTTCACTGATCGTAAGTATGATTGGAGAATGATCCGAGGATAAAACTTCATTATTTTCGATGTGGATATAGTTATCTGAAATACCTTTGGCAATGAAAAAGTCAATCACGTCTGGTATTTTGTTTGTATCCGTTGGCCAGTAAGTAGGAATACCACTTGAATGAAATTCGCAGTTTACGAGTTTGAGCCCATCATTTTGAGGACTTTTTGGTGGACAATATATCGCAGCAACCTGCAGATTCTTGTAATTGTTTAGTGGCACGCTAAGTGATACCAGTTGCATTCGAGTTTAACATCTACGAAGTGTTTGATTTAATCTCTAATGGATATTGTTGCTTCACCCCTAGCTCTTTCTGCTGGATGTATAGAATGGTAACAGGAGTTACCTTTTATTTTTGCATAAGACTTTCTAGTGAAATGGTTCCCTGCTATTAAGCATATATCAATTTTCTCTGTATATTCAAAAAGATTTCAAGCTCTGGAAGACGCTGTAGAAGTTCATTAGCATTCCAGGTTAATATTCTTAGTGTTTTGTTCATTTTTTTTTTGGAGTGAAGGATCAGAAAATAATGCAACTTTTTAGGTAGAAATATCCTTAATTTTTTCTCGATGTCCTACTTTTGTTCAAGATTAACTTGTTTCTTGTTTAGAAACTCTCTTTAAGGTGTTTTGCATTGTTGTCATAGCTTGTTGAATTCCAACATTTTAATCTGTCGGCCCAAGTAGACCTTGACTTGCTGCTTATTAGTATGAGAATCCCTCTGCCACTTTCGCACTATGGAACGTAGTGACAGTTTTTGTCGGGATTTATTTTTCTTTCGTTGCTATCTTTGGCTGGTTTTTGTTTGTCCTATTTCGCATGTTTTGCAGTGTTTTGACTACTTCACACCCTCTATAGCTAGCAGGATGGGTTCCTTGGCAGTTAGCACATCATCATCATTCAATACAGTTAAAAGTTTTCTATAACCGTCTGGATCAGGCATATTTACCCTCCAGACGTTGTTGTTTAGCGACACAAGCTTATACTCCTTCTGTCACTTCTTTCATTAGCGCTTGAATAACTCTAAATTAACCGACATGTGTGATATTGATTGGTGGTTGTGGTTTTTCTTTCTTGTTCTTGCTGATAGTTGGTAATTGGTTTACCTTTGCTTCCGATATGTTCACACTAGTGTTCATTTCTGGGGACGACTCAGCTTTCCTTTTACTGGAAGAATTTACTTCCAGTGTTTTTTGCTTTTTTAGAGCCCTTTTTGACTTTTTCATTATCCAGTTGGTCTCTCTTATTAAATCTTCCTCGTCGGTTTGGTACTTAATTAAGTTAGCACATTTCGTTTCTTTGTTGTTGTTTTCCTGGTTTAGGGCTTCCACTTCAACCGAAACTTCATGACCAGTTTAGTAGTCTATCTTTAGATTATGTTTAAGGTTTTTAACTTCTTCTTCAAGAAGTTGTATATGGTGCTTCATCCATTGAATTGCTTTATTTAATTTTTTATTTTCTTGTCTAGACTCGGCTAGAGCTTTAATGACTTCCTCAGATTCGGGGTTATTATTAGTTACTTGGGACGCAGTCACGACTGTCGCAGCCGTCTTTAGTTGTAGTATACAACTACTTACATTTGGAACCTTTAGAATGGATGATCTTAACATTTTCGTGCTCTAAGGAAAGTGGTTCGCTTTATTTTGCAATAGTTGGTCCCCCTTCGGATCCTTGGTATCGGCATGCAACGATGATTATTGATTTGATGTTGATAGAGACTCATCCGTCTCGTTTTCTATTTTCGTTAGGTTATTATTATTATTTCCTATCATTTTTATTCCCACGAGTAGCACGGGAAGTAACGGTCACCCATGTCAGAGCTCTGCATTATAATGGGATGGCTACGGGTTTAAACCGAACGTCGCCAAATTCGGAGTTCACATACTAACGACTAAGCACCCTCTTAGCAACGCAGCCATCAGCGTATGTAGTGCCACCTTAGCTTGGGTGTGCTTGTTTTTGGTCCGCCCCGAGTATTTGATTTCCCCGGTACCTGCCATATCTGGCAATCTTTTCCCTATCCGCCACCTGGGGAGGCGCCTGATAGAGGAACTAGCAAACCCCACACAGGACAGTTATTTCTGATTAGGTTGTTATGGCAGCCACAAAGAATATTTAGAATTAACATATATCCCTGAATGTGCTTGTTCCGAAATATTTTCTGATTACAGATCAATAAGTTACTATCTTTATTAATGAAAACTTTTTAAAACCGTTTCTAACAATCAGATTGTTTACCTTATTGAGAGCAATAATCGATTTACAAGCTTTCAATCGGTGTTTTGAATGCATTATATAGACAAATAACGCCACCATATGTACTACGTGTTTTTTGGGTCGCGTCGACAAATTTTTTAGGTTAGTGAAAAAAGGCACGTGAGGGAGCAATTTAGGCTTCGGAGTCGTGTTTGGCGACCCAAAAAGGACCTAATAACTATGGTGGGTTTCTTGCGTATACTGTAATTTAATAGTTCAGTGACGATGCAGTTTGTGCAACATTTTTTTGTATCCGCATTTGTCGTGTTTGATTAACGGATAATATGAGTGAATCTATCATTATGATGGATTTTTCGTTAATAATTACCTTACAGAGACTAAATAATGAATTATTTATCGGCGAATAACGACTGAATATTTCTATAGTCAATAATTTGGAGTGATTAATAAGAGGAATCAGTGTGAATAATGCGTTATTAATTGGTGAATTATAGCTGAATTCAACAATATATTTATTAAATGATCAATGAATAATTAACGAATATAAGTGACTGTCAATGACTAATTACTGATTAATGAGTGAATAGTTAGTGAATAATGAGTAAATAAAGGGTTAATAAAAGAGACTGAATTGATAATGAATATTATATTAAGTTTAAAAGAGTTAAAGAAATATTCAGTGAATAAACTGTGAATGTTGAGAGAATAATTAGTGTGTAATACGGTGAATAAAGAGTGACTAATAAGTAACTTAACCAGTAGTGAATAACCAGTAAAGAATCAGTGATTAATGAATAAATAATTAGACTAATATGAGAATAATAAGTGAATAATCGCCATTCGTGGTAAATATAAAAACAGAATTAAATACTTCAAAATGTGTTAAAAGCAATTCATTTCCTTTTGTTTCTTCATGCTTTAACTTGACTTTGAAAGGAATGTAGAAAGTGGAAATCTTTTAATTAATTTAGTTTGAGTCAAAATTATTTAATTAATTTCGAATATTCTTATTGTAATTTAATAATTTTTAGAGACTGCCTGGATATTTAGTACAACATACAAAGATGCTTTTCGTCCAGATTTTCCCCCTTATCTAAAATTGTTTAATCCTCTATAATCAACAAATGGCTGGTTTGTCGTTAATGAATTACACTATAGGATAAATCAAAATTTTTTTTTGAATCGTGAATATGCTTATAATTTTTTTTCAGATATTATTAGGCAACATATTTCTTACGATTTCAATTTTAACATCTCAAAATATATAGTACATTTGATTGAAGTTTTATTATAGTTTTGTCGTTTACTTAAGTAAACAGACATTTTTCTAAATTGCTACAAGCTCCAACAACTTGTTTTTTAAAAAAAGATTTGACTTATTGGATCGAACCACGAATTTTGCGAACATTTTCACTAAGTAAATTTCAATTTTCACAAGCGTTTTCAAAATTATTCTGTCGGTGTAGTGGTTTTGCGTGTATTGGAAGGTAGGACCAAAGTTGAGTAGATTTATCTACCAGCTCCGTAACCTTCCAGCAGGGTGCGCATCACTTGAGCTGTTCTGGTCATGTCATTAGGCAACTGCGTGACGGGGACAACTGTGAAAGGGGGTAACCTGTTTACAATTCGCAAGTGTACGTGCTGCCTCCTCGTGGCAACCACTGGTAACTAAGGTCATTTGGCACATTTTTGGCCATTTGGCACAGGCTAAAGTACGGCGCTAAAGGAGAAAACCTTGACATGAAACCCTAATCTAAGGTGGAACAGCATATGCCGATGGATGAATGGCCTATAGGATAATCAGTCCACCCTCCAGTTTTATTTAGCGTTCCTGTAGTAGAGCTGGGTGGCCTACAGGCGATTTGCAAATCCCAGCAACTCGTAAGAGTAAAATCAAATGGAATACGGGGCAGGAGTAGGAATATACGGGAATAGAACAGCCCCTCGCAGTCCTTGGGCTCTAATGCTACCGTCTTTCTAGCGAAACTACGTGATGTAGTAAACATCTAGGAGGGAGAGCAATAAGCCCAGATAGTATGTATCACGTAACGGGAGGCAGTATAGTCAGGTTCATTAGGAACCTGAATATGGACTGGACGGATAATTAAGCAGGGTCCAGCACAATAGATATTTTAGGTCGCAGTGCGAGGCGGCTGATCGCCCGTATGGCCCTTCAATAATAATAATAATAATAATAATAATAATATTGTGTCGGTAGCCTTTCACCTGAGTTATCAAAATAAATTAATAACTTGTTTCAAGACGGAGTTGTGTTTTTAAACTTTTTTTTTTTAATGTTCCGGTTTTGAAATGGCGTAAAACTTGTTTTCTGCAGAGGAATTTAGAACATTGTAAGAAAATATTGCAATTTTGCCTAAACGCCCCAAGACAAAATAATTGAATTTAAATTTGTTTGTGATTTTAAATATGAACATTAATTGTGTAATTCATCAACCCGCCCGTTGTAATTGATCAACCAGCCTTAAGCATGCGCAATTGAAGCAAAGCAGAATGCGTACTTTATTTTGACTAATTCCATGATCACATCATGCAAACATTACATTTTCTTAACCCACCTCCTGTGCTTGTCGGTGCCATATATGCCAATACTTAAAGAAAAGCGATAATGCATTTTTAAAGTCATTTACTCCTACAGGAGGGCTGTTTGATTAGAGTAAAACAACATTTAAAATTTCTCAGACTCTAAGGTTTTACCTCGTAACACACGTTTCGAATATTTCAAATTTTGAATTTTAACATTTTTATAAATTGAACATTGAACGATAGATTTTGCCTTGCTTATGGCCTATTTCAATTCTATCCATTTAACTCGATAATAAAGACGATTAAAATAATACGTGAAGGGCCGTACCAGTCTAAATATGAGTAACAATGTCACTTATTTTTCGTTCGAAGACTTAAGATACTCTGTGTTAAAAATATTAAAACATAAAGCGCTGAAACCTTATGGGTTGATAAGAACTTTTGTCGCGTAAGTGAACATATCCCAAGTCAACGCAACCTAACCTCCAACTCTTCGCAATTTTCACAGTTTTAATCATCATCATGTTTGCCAGTATAGGTTTTTTGTCAGACTAATTTTCATGCAGCGGTTTTAAGTTATGAATTTTTCGGTGACAATTATGTAACGTACAGATGTGATCAATCTAGCCTAACAAGTGATACATCTGATGGTGGTGGAGTTCTTATAGCCGTGCACAACTCAATCACTACTGTTAAAGTAATCTGTCAAAATAGTAATATGGAATATGTTGCTTTGAAATTGTCACGGACTGTTAAATCATTATATTTATATGCGGCTTATGTTCTACCTCAAACCTCCCCTATGGTTTATAACTTACACTGTGAAAATATTTATAATTTTCTATCGCATTCTAACATAAATGATATTATATTGTTACGAACTGGGCTTGTGAGTTCGTCTGGATTTTGTAATTAAAAACACTGTGTACTTTTATGTCACTTGACTTAACTTTATTTCACTTTACTTTTGTAAACTTTAGTCCGCTTGCCACTGGTGGGGGCTATAACAACAGATTTATTTCACTTGTTACACGATTTAAAGTAAATCAAAAGCTGTTCCAGTTTGTCATCGGTCGTGATTAAATACCAGTTTAATACTGCTCCTGAAATTTCAGAATCATCATTCCTCGTCGTCAACGGGCGATGTTGTGAATGTAAATCATTATGATTTCCACAATAAATAACCGTAACAAAAACATTTTTTATACGACGAGAATCGAACCATCTACCTTCCTGTTTATATCACGCGCCAACCGTTCGATTTCAATATTCCTAGGATATGCTGGTGCACTGATGCTGAGGTTATTTCTTAAGTTTTTCCATCCCATGTCACAAGTGCTGAAGAACAAATTTTCATTGATTCTATACGTTATCTTTAGACTTGCATAATGTTTCGGTGGATTCTCATAGCGAGTATCAGCATAATTTAATTGAAACACGTTATATTTCCGAAAGTGGAGTCAGCCAAGGTATAACTAAAATGAAATTGGGATTTGGATATGAAGCACCTTAATAAGTGATTATCACTACGATAATCCCATTGTTTTTAAATCTGGAAAACGTAGTAATATTCAAAATTATCGTGTCATAAAAATACTGTCTTTGGTTCCAAAATTATTTTAGCTCATTATATCTGGCTACTAGAATTTTAATGTCAAATCATCATTAGCACTTGAACATTATGGATTAATCAGACAGCGTTCGACCACTTCAAACTTCTTAAGTTTATCATTTCAAGTATTTAAGGCCTTAAATACAAAAGTAAGCTTAATGTTTATTCACGGATTTTACGAAGGCATTTGATCCTTCGCAGTTCAAGCCAATCCTTTCCAAATTGAACAAATTTGCAGTGAATACATTATTTTTGAACTGGAATGAATCATATCTGCGTAATCGTGAGCAGGTAGTTCACATTGCCGGTATAACATCAAAGACGATTGAAGTTCATTCTGGTGTTCTTGGTGAACCCCGTCTTATCTGAGGCCTATGTCGATTAATTTATTCATTAACGATAATGTTTCTTTGTTTCCTCCGTCAGAAGAGTTGCAAGCAGAGGTGCAACACTGGGTGGCGTACTGTCCCTCCTTCTTTGGAACTTAGTCATAAATGACATGTTGCTGAGACTAAAGGATGGTGGCTTCCAGGTGGTTGCCTATGCGGATGATGTTGCTATTGGTGTTCGTGGTAAATATCTCGGCACCCTTAGTGAGCTTATGCAAAATGCCGTGGGCAATCTATCTATATGGGCCAATGGCTGTGGATTGAATGTGAACCCACACAAAACCTAGTTGGTTCTCTTCTCTAGGAAATATAAACTTCCTCACATCGATCCTCCCACTTTAAATGGACTTAACTTGACTATTACAGTTGAAGCGAAGTTTCTGGGTCTCGTTTTTATTTGCAAATTATATTGGAAAACTAATATTCTGCAAAGGGTAAAGAAAGTTTCGCTAGCGCTGTACTCTTGAAAGATGTCATTGGGAAAGAAGGGGGCTGGAGCCCTGGATCGTGTGTTAGCTTTATACCGCAGTAGTCAGACCCATACTCTTGTATGGGATAATAGTCTGGTGGCCTAATCTGGACAAAACTGTCAACCAAAAGCTGTTGACAAATTTCAGAGAACAATCTCTCTATGGATCAGTGGTGCACTGAGGAGCACATCCACTCAGGCACTAGAGACTCTGTTATTTTAGACTCCTCTAGATATCTTGGGGAAACAGTTGGCAGCTTGTACTGCCATACGACTGAAATCCATCTTAATGTGGACCTGAAACAATATAGGGCACTAAACTATTTTGTGCAACAAAGACATTCCCAAGACCACCGACTATACTGTCCCATCACTATCTTTTGACACATAGTTCTGGACTATGATCCCATCCAGGGAGGACTGGATGATGGGTGCAGTTTTGGAACCAGGAGTTATTAACGGGCTGGAGTGTTCTGTGAGGAACTTCTGTTAAATTTCTCCTTTCGTCTCCCCGACTATTGTAGCATTTTTCATGCTGAAGTAACTGTCATAAAGGAAGTCGTACACTGGTTGGTCCTTCGAGCCGGATATCCAACAGTATTTTGCAGCGAATTTGGATTTCCAGCAATATTTTTTGGATTGTTTTTTTTATTATTTTTTTTTTTTTATAAGCGATAACGCTTAAATATACATATTTGGCGCCAAAACGCAAGCGAGTCATCACTTTGTAATAGTAAGTAATTACGATACTTTATAAAGTGATTATTAAGTGCAAAAGGCGTTATTCAGTGCATGAGACTAAATAAGATTAAGGCACTTAAAGACATTTTATTTGAGAAATAAAAATTGTGCGTACTACTAAATATATAAGCGGTGTGTGTGTGTTGTGTTTGCTTAAATATACGGAGGCTTTCCTTGATATTTATAAAATTATAAAACTCCGTTGTGCGCTTTAAAGGCATATTAAAATTCCGTGAACATTTTCATTCGGTCTTTTCCGCAAATTTTGTTTATATAAATTTCAATTTTGTGCGTCGTTCTCGTGTTTTCCATTGCGAGAAGTTTGAACATATCTTCTAGAAGCCAAAATGTCTACTATAAGGGCGCTGAAACGTGTCTTGTCTTAGCGCATTGTCAAGACATCAAAGCATCTGCCATTAAATTCAATGAAGACACGAGTTTGGAAGAGGTGGACACCAATATTCAACTACTCGAAGAAGAACGGAAGGAATACCGCGAGCTAGAGAAGCTGATTGGCGAGGAAGTTAAGCACGAAGCCCTGCAGGATTCAGTGGAAGAATCGCTTTTTACGATTAGAAAAGTGCTATTTCGAGCAAAGAAGGATCGTGAAGCTGAGGTATCGAAGCATTCGCATAATGCTTCGATCGATGAATTAATGGCGAATCAGCAATCATTCTTGCAAGAAGTCTCAAGTTTAAATAGAAGAGAAAGTGACGTGCGACTTCCCAGGATCAACATTCCTACGTTCTCGGGCATATATTCGGAATTCCCATCTTTCAAAGATTTATTCGAAGCATCGATTGACAACAATGCGAAAATATCTTAGGTACATAAATTTCAATACCTAAAGGGCCTTTTGACGAATGAAGCTGCTGCATTGGTTCGTCATATTGCAGTAACTGAAGCGAATTACACGGAGGCATGGGAAAAAATAAAGGAGAGATATGACAAGATAAGGTTGGTGATTTCTACCCTCATTAAGCAGTTTGTGGATCAACCAATAATTGCAAAGCCCTCGGCTAAAGCTCTGCATCAGATGTCTGACGTATCTGATGAAGTGCTTAGGGGATTAAAGGTGCTGGGTGCAGAAGCAGAGAAAAGGGATCCGTGGTTAATCCATGTTCTGGTGAATAAATTGGACGCTATTACCAAACAAGCCTGGGCAACAGAAACTGCAGAAGATGATTTCCCCTCAATGGAAAGATTTTTTAAATTTCTAAATAGAAGAAGTGATTTTTTGGACACGATTGATTTAAATAAATCACCAGCACCACAGCCAATAGCAAATAATCGCGTTAAAAATTTTCACGCTGCTTCCACTGATCTGGTGTGTGTTAAATGTTCCAAAGATCATTATATTAGCAGATGTGAGCAATTTCTGTCTCTAAGTGTCACCGATAGGCGAGGATTTGTTTCGGACAGGAAGCTGTGCTTTAATTGTTTGTCTCCAACCCATCAGGCAGCTTTATGCAGGTCCAAATATAGATGCGGTAAATGCCATAGAAAACACCATGTAACATTACATTCCGAAGATATGCAACGAGAAGGAGCGAACTCAACTTTAAGCGGCAATACAGTGAACCATTCAGAGGAGAGTACCACTTCTGACACTCACGTGTATAACGCAACATTACCCAGTTTTCAGTCATTACTCCCGACAGCAATGGTTCAAGTCACTGACCGATTTGGAAACGTATTAAAGTGCAGAGCGTTACTTGATTCTGGTTCTCAAGCATCGTTTATTACGGAGGCATGTATGCAGCGATTAAAATTGCCGAGATCGAAAGCGAACATATCGGTAACTGGGTTGACTGCGGGAAGCATATTCACAAGAGGAGCAGCTTCTATCAACGTGAGATCGCTGCACTCTCCAGAGGAAGAAATACAACTAGATGCCCTTGTAATTAATAAAGTGCCAACTAGGTTGCCCAGTTTTGGATTTACTTTAAAGGACAGTAGCTTTCTGAAGGGGTTGAAACTTGCCGATCCGCAGTATAATGAAGTTGGCGCAGTTGACATATTAATCGGGGCGGACAGATTTTTCCACGTCATCAGAGATGGACGAGCCAGTGATTTTAGTGACTCCATTATTGCTCAAAACACTATATTGGTTGGGTTGTTTCTGGGATTACCGATAGTAACAGGTTAAGTGAAGCAGCTCAGATGAATATATGGTCATTAAATCTACATTTGGATGTCGATATTGACGAAACTTTGAAACGCTTTTTCGAGCAAGAAGAAATCCCCAGTATCCACATGTTAAGTCCAGAGGAAACCGAGTGCGAAGAACATTTCAAATCTACACACAAACGAATTGAAGGAGGTAGCTATATGGTGAATATTCCTTTTAAAAAATCAGCAGGCCGGCTTGGTGACTCAGTGAAAGCGGCCAAACGAAGGTTTTTAGCATTAGAAAGAAAGTTGCAGTCTAATCCTATAATTAACATGGAATACACCAAGGTAATAAGCGAATGTATGAAGCTGGGGTATATGGAGCATCTGAATGAAAACGATTTAGAAATTGAGGATCACAAAAGGTTTTATTTGCCCCATCACTGTGTATTCAAGGAGTCAAGTGAGACCACTAAATTAAGAGTGGTATTTGATGGGTCGGCGAAATCTTCGTCCGGGGTTTCCCTAAATCAAACAATGTTGGTTGGACCAACTATTCAGCCTACATTATGGTCTATATTAATGAAGTTCAGGAGTCACAAGGTAGCGTTAACAGGCGATATCGAAAAAATGTACAACCAAGTCTTAGTTGCTGAAAAGGACACGCATTTTCAGCGAATATTATGGAGAAATGAACCATCGAGCAAGCTAAAGCACTATAAGCTCAATACCGTCACTTTTGGGTTGGCCAGTTCATCATTTTTGGCAATAAGGACATTGCAGCAAATAGGCTACGACAGTCAGCAAGATCATCCAAACATGGTACAACATATTTTAGAGGATTTTTATGTAGACGATTTTATTTCTGGAGCCGATACCATTGAAGAAGTCCTGCAACTAAAAAGCGAGAACACCGAAGTATTGTTATCTGGAGGTTTTAAGATCAGAAAATGGAAATCGAATATACCTGACATTACGGCGAGAGATGATACTGGTCAAATATCGAGTTTCCACAGTTCAGCTGAAACAAAAATATTAGGGCTCCGGTGGAATTCTGCTGATGATATTTTCTCATTCAAACTAAATCTTAATGATGGCTCCAAAGCTACAAAACGCCTAATCATCTCAGAATATTCGAGAGTTTTCGATCCACTTGGATGGCTTTCTCCATCTATTATTTTGATGAAAACAATATTCCAAAATCTTTGGTTGATGAAGCTGGGTTGGGACGATGAATTGCCGGACAACATCGCAAGCATGTACAGGGAAATCCGCGGTGAGTTGAAACTATTGGAAAATATACAGATTAAGCGATACATTCCTCAAGGAAGTCTGGTTGAAATTCACGGTTTTTCGGACGCAAGCGAGAAGGCGTAAAGCGCAGTGGTTTATTGTAGAGCGATGGCTGAGAATGGCGAGGTTACTGTAAACATAATGGCATCTAAAACTAAAGTAGCACGTATCAAGCAGATATCTTTGCCCAGACTCGAGTTGTGTGGTGCACATTTATTGACAAAGCTTATGATGCTGGTGAAGGAAACAATAAAGCGTCCAGTAAAATGTTATGCATGGACAGATTCCAGTATCGTCTTGATGTGGTTATCCAGTCATCCAGTAAGATGGAAAACGTTTGTGGCGAATCGTACGTCAGAGATTCTGGATAAACTTCCTAGAAAATGTTGGAATCACGTACGATCCGAGGACAATCCAGCAGATTGCGCATCAAGAGGAATACTCCCCTCAAAATTAGTCAATTTCAAGCTTTGGTGGCACGGTCCGGAATGGTTGCAACTGGCTGAATATATTTGTGCTTCACCAACAGAAGAAAATAACAATGAGGAGCAGCTGGCAGAAGAAGAAAGGAAAAACAAAATGTTGGTTCTGAACATGCAGCGGACAGCGGACGTCATCGATTCCTTGATGGAGAGGATTTCGGAACACATTAAATTGGTTCGTGTTTTCGCTTACGTTCTGAGATTCCTAAAAAATCGTCTATTATCGAAAGATGACAGAATTTTAAGTTTCTTAACGGTGGAGGAATTGCAGACATCAAGACTTATCATCATCAAGCATGTGCAGCAACAATCATTTGCCAGTGAGATTGATCGCTTACGAAAAAGAATGGATATTAGCAAAAGAAGCGACATATTATCCTTGGCACCGTTTATAGACGCTAAGGGAATTTTGAGAGTTGGAGGTAGGCTGAGGCTTTCGGATTGTCCATACGATTACAAGCATCCGATAATATTACCAAAGAGCCATGTATTTAGTCGTGGAATTATATGGCACATACATAAGCAAAACCTACATCTGGGCCCATCGTTGACATTCCAGTTAACTAGACAACAATATTGGATAGTTGGAGGAAGAAGCAGCATACGGGGAGTTGTCAATAAATGCGTTGCGTGTTTTAAAAGTAATGCGAGGTCGTCAAAGCAGCTGATGGGAGATTTGCCGGCAGCGAGATTAAAAGCAGCAAGGCCATTCACATCATGTGGAGTAGATTATGCGGGCCCAATACAAATAGCATCAAAAAAGGGAAGAGGCGCCAGATTTATCAAGGGATATATTGCGCTATTTGTTTGTATGGCAACAAAGGCTATTCATATAGAGATTGTGAGTGACCTTACAACTGATGCCTTCATTGCGGCTTTAAAAAGATTTGTGTCTAGAAGAGGAACGCCAGCGCATATCTATAGTGACAACGGCTCAAATTTTATTGGAGCGAAGCGACAGCTGAATGAGGTATATAAATTTATTTCCAACAATAACAATAATTGTGTCCTTGCAGAACATTTATCCAAGTCAGAAGTGCGGTGGCATTTTATTCCACCCGTGACACCAAATTTTGGAGGTTTATGGGAAGCAGCAGTCAAGTCTGTCAAAACTCACCTTATAAAGTGTACTTTCAACACCCATTTAACATTTGAAGAGATGGCCACTCTACTAAGTCAGATCGAGGCAATTTTAAACTCCAGGCCATTATATGCAGCATTAGACGGCGATTCATCATTCGAGGTTTTGATACCAGCGCATTTTTTGATCGGGTCTGCAAATTTCTACTTACCGGAGAAAGAATTCAATGAAGGGATACCTGCGGGCAGACTTACGAGATGGCAATTTATTCAGCAGCGCGTTCAATCATTCTGGAGAAAGTTCAGCGTAGAATACCTTCACAACCTTCAGCAGAGAAATAAATGGCAAAAACTGCACGACAATGTCAAAATTGGAGATGTCGTACTAATCAAAGAGGATAATTTGCCATCCTACAAATGGGCGCTTGGTAAAATAATTGAATTGCATCCTGATGATCGCGGAACAGTTAGGGTCGTAACATTAAAAACATCAACATCGATTTTAAAGCGACCCATTGTGAAAATATGTAAACTTCCCGAACAAGAAGATGGTTAACGACGGGATCGTTAACGCGCCGGAGAATGTTGTTGATCGTCCGCAGCATCTAAAAACATACAAAAAAAGCATAGAGAATCATTTGGGACATAATTATTTAGATGAAATTTGATACAACAGCGATACGGCATTATGCAAAATCAATCCTTTGATTTTTAAAAGCATTAAACCACAACCTATTTGTTTATAAAACATTTATTTTCTTTATTGTGACACTTAATTATTTGGTATGATCAAGTACCAACCTTTTCAATTAAAATTAATTTTCATTGTAAATAATTATAGTAAAAGAAGTACCAACTTGATTATACCAATTAATTATGTGAAATGCTAGATGGCGATACTATTGTATAACAATTAAATTTAATTTGTATAACACTTTTTAGTATAAAAGAGCGCTCTATACTATTCATAAAAATATTGTAAAAAGAGATATTGTGAATTAAAGCTCTTTTAGTAAATACAGTGAACAAACAAAATTGTGAAATAAATTGTGAAGAAAAAATAAACATAAAATTGTGAAGATCAGGTGTTTTTTATTTTAATATAAACTGCGATCATAAAGAAGCCCCCATCAAAACGCGAAACACTGGTTGAGGTATAATGTAATATCAGTTTGTGATATTCGCATATATACGGACAGTCAAGCTGCCATTAAATCGCTTCAATCACACCTCCGCACGTCGAAAGTAGTCCAGAACTGTCTCTCATCTCTTAACGAGATGGCAGATCAGTTCAACATCCACATTTTATGGGTGCCAGGACATTTCATAAATACAGGGAATATAAACGCCGATGAACTGGTTCGACGTGGTATAACGGACGACTTCTCAGAAAGCAGAAAAGATATTGAAATGCCTCTTGCGGTATGCAAACTGCTGCTTCAGGAAGAAGTTAGCAAGCTGACGAATGGCAGATGGCCAAGTATCACCTCTTGCGTAATAACTCGACAGGTCTGGCCAAAGTTGGATTTGGCGAGATCCAAACAGCTTATCTCACTTTAGCGAAGTCAGACCAGTGTGGTTGTTTGAGTTATTACGGGGCGCTATCTCATAGGGAGGCATGCGAGTAGGCTTGGTGTCTTCTCACATGACTACTGTCGTAGTTGCGAAGACGAAGAGGAGAAAGAGATAGTACGTTATCTTCTTTGCACCTGCCTTCGTCTGGCACAATACAGACTAAAGTTTCTAGGTGCACTTCTCTTCAAAGACCTGACGGACCTCTGTAGGATGGACGTCAGGAGTATTCAGCGCTTTGTTAACAGCTCAAAATAGTTCCAATGAGTTGGAGGAACCAATTATTCATGGCATGGCTACATACCATTTTTGTGTCTATGCCTGGTCCTAGTGGACCGCCACCCAAACCTAACCTAACCTTGTTTCTTTGTTTCAGAACTGATGATGTTTATTATATGCGGACGCAACAGTGTTTAGAAATGTAGTGTGTTCTTGATTTGTTATACAAATGGTCGAGTTTAAATGAATTACCCTTAAATTTGGACAAGTGTAAGACTATGAGTTTCTTCAGGAAAAAGGATATTATTTTACACCCATATCATATTGGAGATCACAAACTTGAACGAGTTATAATATTTAAGGATTTAGGAATTGTATTAGATCATCAATTGAAATTCTGGTACCATATTATTTTAATAGTGCTTCAATTTATTATTTATTACCTTCACAAACTGAATTGGTCTTTTGATCTCAACATTCCAATGTGGATGAATAAAACAAATTTGCCGCCCTATAGCGACCGATGTAAATTTGCTAATTTGGTATCTTTATTGGAAAGACGAAAAACTGCTGCTTCCATATTGGAACTACTTTCTATTTTAGCCATTCATGAGAACGTTAAATCTGTGCGGATCAGGCATTTTATTTATTTGTCCACTTTTAAAACCAATTATGCATATCGTGGTCCTGTCCCGGCTATTTGTTGACAATTTAATATTAATTTTGTCTAAATGTCTTTTAAAAAACTTGTTTAGAATTAGAATGAAATCATGATAATCAAAAATGGATTTTTCCTGTTGATGATAATAATAAAATAAAAACCCAACTACCAAATCAATCCTATAACTAATCTTAATCACTTGCTCAACCTCCAAATCAACAAGAGCCGAAAAATTACATGCATGCGAACTCAGCTCAAATCAACTTAATTTAGCCTGTAACTCAAACCTGAAATAAACCCATAAATTAGCCTTACATTCAACTCATTCAACTTAAAACAAATTTATTTCGAGCCAGATCTCAACCCCAAACCAACCCTGAAGCCAATGCACAAGTCGTTTCATAAATCAATATGGTTCCAAAAAATGCATACATACATAAACCCAACCCAAATCAACTCCATCTAACCTTCATCTATACCTCTAAATAATACACAACTGAACCCGTTACTCAACCCTAACTCAAACTAATTTAAACTCAACTCGTATCAACCAACTAAACCCTAAACTCGTTTACCAAAGTTTTCTCCAACCAAACTCTTCACACAACCCCTACCTAACTTGAACTCAACCACTACTCAACTCCAACTCGACCCTAAACACAACTCTTAAGCCAACTCTAAACTGAACCTAAAATCACAACGAAACCCTCAATTCAACCCCTACCGCAACGCTCAACTTAATCCCTAAATCAATCTGCTCCGAAAATTGCTTGCATTCATCAATTAAACTCAATCTTAAATCAACCTCCAACTCGACTCTTGACTCAAACTCAAAGCAACTCAAAATATCTCGTTAAATTTTAACTTAACCCTCAAACCTAAATTTGCCCTTAACTCAACTCCAAACTAAATGCCCAACTCAATCTTCAAACCATCATAAATTTAAACAATTTGTCAACGAGGATGCAAAACTTGGAAACATCATGTTATAGTAACCAAATATTTTTCGATCAACTTATTTGACAGGTAGGTACTTGATAGTTTTAAAAACTTTCGAATTTTTCGTCTTGACCATAAAAACAGATTAGCGAAAAGAATTCAAATCGTACAAGCCGTTCTCGAGATAACATGGGTACAAGCTTCCAGACAAATGGACAAAGATTTTTGTTGTTGTTGTTTGTTGAAAAAAAAATTTATCACAATCAAATTGTTTGGTAACATTTTGGCAGGATTTCGATAATTTTGGTCCTTATGGACTTAAGTTAAATCTTATCGAACGCAAGTTTTAAATGTTAAATCTTATCGAACGGCAAATAAGACTTTTTACCATCTTATGCTACCCCCTTTCTAACTAAGAACGTATAAATATTTTTATTCTCCAAAATTTTCGGCTAAATCAAAATGGTGAATGATATAGCCCAAAGGTCATTTGTATAATTCCATTATTAAATTGAACAAGTAAAGCGCAATTTACAACCATTCTATAAAACACTTAAATTTTTCTACTATGCAGCCAACCACTTGAACATTATAATCCATATTTTACACATGAAATACCATATAATACCGCATCCACATAAATAAGTAAATCGCATAAAAACTTAATGCAACGAAAAACAAACAAAAATCATAATTCTGTGTGTTAATAAAACCGCAAACACATGCTTGTGTACCAAATTTAATTTTTATAGTACATGGTACAAATCCTATTAGTAGACAGACAGCTATCTATATACACTGCAAAAAAAATGTTAAAGTGCATCGTCACATATCCACATTACAACAAAAAAAATTATGTTGCAAGAAAACCCAATCATCATTGAAACTTCCAATTATCTCGCACTATAGTTAGCACACATAAAACGACGTCGACATATATTTGTAATGTACTAGTATGTATAGAACAAAAAATAATGTCAAGTGGTACAATTCTTCTATATACTACATACAATTATAGATTACATTCAGTAAATTTGATGCTGCTCGTTATTTATTTTGTTGTTGTCTTGTTCATTTTGCCAGCCTTCATGTTGGTCAACAAATTTTTTGTCGTTATTTCATCAAATAATTTTTTTCTTTAAATTTTTTCGGATCATTTATCATTCCAGTGGCTTATAGCGATAATATTAATGAAAAAAAAAAAAAAAAAAAAAAACGTTTTACAATTTTCCCTTGTATTTGTTTATGTCTTGTATTTTCGTTGCGCGTCAACAATGAAAATGGTTGGTCCATTATAGGACAACAACAATAAGGCAACAGTATTGAAAGTGATTGTGTTACGATATGAATTTTTATATTATGTTATATCTACAGAATGAAATTAAAATGGCAACAGCTACTATTAAAACTGGGAATTAATTGATGACTTTTATGTTTTTTCCAAGAAAATGATTTGTTAAATGGAAATATGTTGTGAAGATAACAGAATTAGAGTATGATGAAATTGCGGATTTTTTTTTTTCTTGGGTTTAATGGTGGTGCCAGAATTAAAAATGGTAATAAACGAAATTGGATGATCTTTTTTTTCGGTTTGGACGATGATAAACATTCTTTGTATCGTCCTATCCTCATCAGTCAAATGTTTCACTTTTCTGAAGTTGAAAATTTAGAAGAATTAGATTTAGGATTTTTTTTTTCTAGTTTCGATAGGTTAAGATTAGTACAAATTATAATTATTTGTTATTTGACAATTGAAATGAAAAAAAAGAACACACATAGGTTAGGTTAGGTTTGGGTGGCGGTCCACTAGGACCAGGCATAGACACAAAAATGGTCCGTAGCCATACCACGAATAATTGTTTCCTCCAACTCATTGGAACCATTTTGAGCTGTTAACAAATCGCTGGATACTCCTGACGTCCATCCTACTGAGGTCCGTCAGGTCTTTGGAGAGGGATGCCCCTAGAAACTTTAGTCTGTTCCGTCCCAGACGGGGACAGGTGCAAAGAAGATGAAGTACTGTCTCTTCCTCCTCTTCGTCCTCTCAACTGCGACAGTAGTCATGTGAGAAGACACCAAGTCTACTCGCATGCCTCGCTATAAGACAGTGCCCCGTAATCACTCCAACCACCACACTGATCGGAATTCGCTGAAGTGAGATCAGCTGTTTGGATCTCGCCAGGTCCATCTTTGGCCAGACCTGCCGAGTTATTACGCAAGAGGTGATACTTGACCATCTGTCATTCGTTAGCTTGCTACCTTCTTCCTGAAGCAGCGGTTTGCATACCGCAAGAGGTATTTCAATATCCTTTTTGCTTTCTGATAAGTGGTCCGTTGTGCCACGTCGTGCCAGTTAATCGGCGTTTATATTCCCTGTACTTATGAAATGTTCTGGCATCCACAAAATGTGGATGTTGTACTGATCTGCCATCTCGATAAGATATGAGAGACAGTTCTAGACTACTTTCGACGTAAGGGAGGTGTGATTGAAGCGCTTTAATGGCAGCCTGATTGTCCGCATATATGCGAATATCACAAACTGATATTACATTATACCTCAACCAGTGTACGACTTCCTTTATGGCAGTTACTTCAGCTTGAAAAATGCTACAGTAGTGTGCGAGACGGAAGGAGAGATTTAACCGAAGTTCCTCACAGAACACTCCTGCCCCGACTTTCCCGACCCGTTTTGAACCATCAGTGAAGAAGTTTATAACTCCTGGTTCTAAAACTGTACCCATCATCCAGTCCTCCCTGGATGGGATCCTAGTCCAGAACTTTTTGCAAAAGATAGGGACGGGACAGTATATTCGGTGGTCTTGGGAATTTGTTTGTTGCACAAAATAGATGAGTGCCCGGTATTGTTGCAGGTCCACATTAAGATGGATTCCACACTAAGAGTCTCCAGTGCCTGAGCGGATGTGCTCCTCAGTGCACCACTGATCCACAGAGAGATTCTTCTCTGAACTTTTGTCAACAGCTTTTGGTTGACAGTTTTGTCCAGAGCAGGCCACCAGACTATTACTCCATACAAGAGTATGGGTCTGGCTACTGCGGTATAAAACCATTGTACAATGTGGGCCTCCAGCCCCCATCCTTTCCCAAAAGCATTTTTGCAAGAGTATAGCGCTAGCGAAGCTTGCTTTACCCTTTCCAGAATATTGGGTTTCCAATATAATTTGCTATCCAAAACAAACCAGAAACTTTGCTTCAACTGTAAAAGTCAAGCTGAACCCATCTAAAGTGGGAGGATCGATTTGAAGAAGTATATATTTAAGAGAAAAGAGAACCATTTCGGTTTGGGTGGGTTCACATTCAACCCACAGCCATTGGACCATAATGAAAGAAGCCAAGGGCATTCTGCATAAGCTCACTAGGCAACTACCTTGAAGCCACCGTTCTCCAATCTCAGCAACAGGTCATTTATGACCAAGTTCCAAAGTAGGGAAGACAGTACTCCATTCTGCGGTGTACTTCTGCTTGCAAATCTTCTGACGGAGGATTCCCCAAAACTGGGATTTATGATCCTGCATCTTAGCATCTGATCTATCTAGTCCTTGAGTGATCCAACCACTCCCAGATTTGAAAAGGCCCGAGCTATAGCGCCAGGAAGCACATTGTCAAAGGCCCTCTCAATATCCAAGAAGGTTACCACTATGAAGTCTCTATATTCGAAAGATTTTTCAATGAAAAATACAAGAGAATGAAGAGCAGTCTCTACAAATCTCGCCTTGCAGCAGGCATGTTGAGATTTGGACAGCTTTTCAGACATAATCGTGCTTCTCATATGAGCTCCTATTTGTCTTTCCGCAGTGTTTTAAAAAGGAAGGAAAACAAGCTAATCGGTCTAAGGTCTTTGGGATTGGAGTGTGAGCTTTTTCCCGCCTTAGATATGAAAACAACCTTCACGTCTGCTTATTAACTAGGAATGTGATTTAATTTTAGGCTGCCTTTGAAAATTACCTTTAACCAGGAAATTGTTAGATCCGTAGTTTGTTGAATATCCGCAGGGATAATACCATCGAGTCCAGGCGACTTATATGGTTTAAAACTGTTTATCGCCCACAGGATTTTGTTTCTGCTAACAATTTGGGCTAAAAGGCTACTTGCCCTTTGACCTACTGATGTGCTAGGTACAGATTCGGAATAACCAGGAAAATGAGTCTCCATCAGAAGTTCCAGCGATTCCGCACTATTAGTGGTCCATATCCAATCCGGCCGTTGCAAATAACTTGAGATGGGAGGACCAGTTGCTAGTACTTTGCGTAGCTTGGACATCTCCGAAGACTCCTCAATTTTGCCACAGTATAATCTCCAAGAGCTGTTCTTGACACTTTTAAATTGATATTTGTAAATTTTGAGGACTTTCTTATAGGAGTCCCAGTCTACAGCAGATTTTGTTTCCCGTGCTGTTTTGAAGAGTCTTTTTGCATTTTCGACCTTTGTTGTTTGTTGAATCTCCTTGGACCACCAGGGTGGTAGAGATTTACCCCTAGGCCTGCTAAGGGGACTAGAGCCCAGTATCGCTTCATTAAAAGCGAACTCGTCCACCAAGCTATCGGGCTCTTGCGCTGTTTTTGTAGGTTTGGCACCGGAACTGGTAGTGAATTAACCAGAATAGTTCTAAAGTTGTCCCAGTTGGTTTTCCTCCTGTTTCTGTAGATTGGAATTTTTGGAGAAGTCAAGTCCATTTCAAGTTGAAGATAACAATGATCAGAAAAGGGGTGGTCCTTTGACACTCTCCAGTTTAATAGACTAATCGTCAGAAAGCTTGAGACAAGAGTAATATCCAATACTTCCTGTCTGTTACTAGTTATAAAGGTCGGATTATTGCATATGTTACATATATGAAGGTAAGTGCTTAAAATGTAACCGAGGAGTAACTCACCTTGTTCATTTGTGTCCTTACTTCCCCAGATCTTGTGATGAGCTTTTGCATCACTCCCAAGGATGACTCCAGCCTTGCGCTTCTGTGCCTCCAAAATTAGCTTACCTAGAATTATTGGTGGAATATCCACTTCATCATAAGCTAGGTTAAGTTGATACTAACCAGAAGTTTCGTTTATCGACCTCAATGCTGACCGCTGCTACATCTCAATTACTGAAATTTTAAAGCAGAAAACAACTTATGTTATTTTTAATGAGAATGCACGAACGAACCTTACCTACTTTTTTCGTGTGCATCAATCTATAATAGGGAGTCTTGAGCCCAAGTACCCGATCTTCATTGACCCAAGGTTCCTGGATCAAGACGACAACTGTCGCTTCTTTTCCAATTTTTAAAATTAGAGCAGCTGAGTAGTGGAAGTTTACTTGCAGAAATATCAGTGTCATCACTGTAGCCTATTCTCCATCACAGTAACATCAGAGTCATTCCCTGATGAAAAGACCTCTGAGAGCCTCTTTAAAGACTCCATGGACGTTGACATCTCTGTATCCGTGAAGAGAGTTTTCGCTTGGCTGGCTACCTCCGCGCACGCAGATGACCCTTCAAGCACCGCGGTAGTTTCTAAAGATGACTTCGGAGCCTCCGGCTTATCCGCGTCCTTCTTATACACCTTGAGTGTGACTGCACTGAAACTATAATTGACTAGACCGTTGGTTTTTTCCAGTGCAGTCAGTGACTTCCTGTTTAAGATGATAACAGCTGACCTATAGTCAGCCTTTGTCTCCTCGAGCTTGGCAACTTTCCAATTGTGCGTTTGGCAAATCTTGGTTGCCAACCTTCATCAATTGGAGTATCACCTTCGAATCACTAGGCTCCGTAGGGATGTACACCCTAGCTCTTGGTCTGCAAGGGATCTCCTTGCAATAAATTACGACAAGGCCGGCTCCGGGCCATACCTCGCCAAGTCTTCCCACTGCCTTCTTATGACGCAGCAGGGACCTCTGATCTGCACAGGTAGTCAGTTTCTCCTGATTCCTGTGCCAGCCCACGTTCCGATAAGTTGGAGCAGGTCCTGAATTTTCCGACATAACTTTCAGGTAGGTGGTGGCTAAGGCCACTTCCACCTTCCTCTAATTGGGGGGCGTATACTGCCATTCTCTTGGGATTTGTCAATAACTGCCACAACCGGCTAATCCTTGAGGACCTCGTTAAAAGGCATCATAGCGGAAGCATGGAGTTTTGTTCGCTTTGCGATTTCAGGACTTTCTTCCTGAGATCTGTTTCTTTAAAGCTGTGAGCCAGCTGAAGAGCCTGCTGACATTTTCTCGGTGACTTTTTTTTTGCCTACGCAAGCAAAGCCTTCCTCCTAGTATTATAGGTTGGTTTTGAGGAACTAGCTTCATTCGTGCTTTGGTTCCGCTTTGTATTTGTATACTCAGATTTGGTGATCCGAGTGGAGGGACCAGCATCGCTTGAGCTTATGTCCCGTCGATTATTTGTAGACTTAGATGCAGGCCTAAAAACCCGAGTCTTGTTGTCCACATTTTCCGGATATTTTAGAGAAACGGCCTCTTTTTCTTCTTGTATGTTTTTATTTGGATACGTGATTGGTCCCACGAATTGCGGAAAAAAAATGTTTAACTGTGGAGAGATTCGCAGTACACAGATAAGGCTATTAATTCCAGAGGGCGCCATGTACCCGGATCCACTGTTACGACTGAGCTAGTTTTTAAGCTGGGCCCTCAGTCTGCTCGATTATCAGCACGGTACGATTAACATCTTAAACCAGCCCAGCGATTTGTTTAAGGTTGCGCCGTGTTTTAGCATAGAAGACAAAGAATCAGCAATTTAGTTATCAGCGGTCACCACGTGGAGGTACCACGAGCACTTGTTGAGGTTGCAAGTTACGGAGTTGGCCGCAAGTACCAACTTGAATCCCTCAAGCAACTTCTACCTGACCAGTTTCAGATAACTAAGTAGTCAATCATTTTGATTTTCCCAAAATTTTGCTCTTTACATGTTGTGCGTCAACGTACTGCTCCCGTTGAAAGGACGTGCAGTGCTTTCAATTATCCTCGTCATCAATCTGCAAGGGTGCAAGTTTATATACAGCTCTTTTGAGTAATCCAGAGCTGATCTTCACTGTGACTACTCGTACATTACCATCTTTCCCTGGATGTAATTCGAAGATACGACCGTAAATCCACTTCTGTGGTGGTACATTGTTCTCTGACACCAACACCATTCTCCCCAATTCTATATACGATGATGATCTCCATTTAGTTCGGGTTTGTAGTTGGGACATATACTCCCTTGACCAGCGTTCCCAAAAATACTGCTGCATACGACGAATTTGCTGATAACGATCAAGGCGATTAATGTTTAACGAAGATAGGTCAATTTCAATCGGTCTGATGAGTGGCTCGCCAATCAACAGATGCCCCGCTGTTAGAAATCGCAAATCAGAGGGATCAGCTGATATTGGAGTCAAAGGCCTCGAATTTAGTACTGCTTCCAGCCAAAATAGTAGTTAATTCCTCATACGTAAGTGTAGAATTATCGATAATGCAATTCAAAAGATGTTTGGCCGACTTTACCGCTGCCTCTTAAAAACCGCCGAAGTGTGGTGAGCGGGGCGGACTTTGCACAAAACAAATGATTTCTTCAGCGCATGTGCGAATGATATGCTCCTTAGTTTCTTGATCAACAAACATCCTGCGAACTTGTTTAAGTTGTTGACGCCCTCTAACGAAATTTTTGCCGTAGTCACAATATAACGTATCACAAAGGCCACAATGACCAACAAATCTCAACAAGGCATTAATAAACGCGTTTGATGTTAAGTCGCTCACAAGCTCTATATAGACGGCCTTTGTAGCCAAACGTATAAAAATGGCGATGTATGCCTTGGTCGGGTGATGTCCTCGATGTTTGTAGTGAACCATCACGGGACCACAGAAGTCGACTCCAGAATTGACGAAACGCCTGGTAGGCTGTACTCGCTGCGCTGGCAAATTTTCCATTATCTGCTGATAGTGCATGGGACGATATCGAAAACAAATAATACAGCGGCGCACAATTCGACGAGCAATGTCACTGCCTCCAATAACCCAAAATTGGCGTCGAACTGCAGTAAGAAGCGCTTGTGGCCCTACATGAAGGTTCCTTAAATGAAGGTGCTCGAAGAGCAAAAAAATAAATTGGTGGTTTTTTGGCAACAATATAGGATAGGTTTATATCGAGGGATCGATGCTCATATGCGAATACACGACGAAGCCTCTGGAATGAGTAAACAAACTTGCACGAAGATACCAAATCTTCAGCTGGTTTTGTCGAAATAGCCATCACAATACTGACCTTTCTTCCTTTCTGGCGCATTATCAAGATCAGGATCATTTTGATTTGTAGGTGAATCGATGTTAACCTCTAACAAAAACTTTGGGCTGGTAAACCAAATTGAGCCCTTGATTAATTTCTCTGGCATCATCCCCCGTGACACGAGATCTGCAGGATTATTTTTCGTATCCACACGATTCGCAACGAAAGTAGTCCAGTTTGATGGATGGACGCCAACTAATTCAAAACAATTTCTGAATCTGTCCAACAAAATACGCCATCCACATTGATTTCTAACTCCAAAACGAAGCGATGAAGGAGCTCTGCTAAAATTTCTGCTGCACACAATTTATCTCGGGGAAGTGTGATTGTTTTAATCGACGAGACACGAGACTTAGCACATAGTATGTGACATGAGACTATACGATCGTTTGATATACGCCGAACGTAAACACAGCATCCGTAGCCATATCTGATTTCGATGAGAATACGAAGCGAGGACATTTGAGCAGTTTGATTAATGGCAATTAATTACGAAATTTTTCCCACTGCTCTCGATAGGTTCGTGGTAACTGTTCGTCCTAGCCAATTTTCAATCTCTACAAATATTGCATGAAGATCTTCGCCAAAACAACAACTGGATTTAGTAATCCCAAGGGATCGAACAGTGTCGCTATATCCGATAAAACGATGCGCTTAGTCAATTCAAAAATCCTCTCGAATCGCCTTTGACCCCAATGAAAAGGTTGCATCCTTCTAGTTTGCAAGTTGATGAAGGCAGTTAATAACCAGGAAGGATACGGCCGCGGTTCCATAAGTGACCGTTTTCAAACGAAATACACCAATCGGTTCGGTTGAACTAGATCTCCATAAAATACACTGCAAATATGATTGCCCCTCATTTAGTTTGACTTGCCGATTCATCTTGGATATATCTGTGGTTAACGCGAAGCGACGAGAACGAAAACGAAGAATACTTGCAAATAGATCCTTTTGGATCCCCGTCAAAGACGACACGCAATTTGGTTGATGTGCTCTTGGGTTTAATAACACAGTGATGAGGCTGAAAATATTTACATTGGTGTCGCTCATTCTCGTCGACTTTCTGCTTATGTCCCAGCGACTCATACTCACTCAAGAATTCGTGATATTGTAGCCTAATTTCAGAATTATGTGTCAATTTTTTCTCCAAGTTCAGAAACCTGGTTCTAGCAATCCAATAACTATCCCCTAGTTCAGTGACATCATTCTTTAGTGGTAATTTGACAATGAAACGACCTGACTCATCAGGTAAGGTATTATTTATAAAATGTTCCTCACACACTTGTTCTTTGATATTGAGCAATTTTCTGTCGCTGTAGTAACCTTCAATATTCCAAAACTTTTCAATTTGCTGCTCAATGGTAAATGGCACTTCCAAAATTTGAGGATCTACGGTAGTTGAAAAAACACATTTGTAATTAGTAGAATTAAATTCAATGAAACATCTTCCAATTTGAAGTGATTGGAGCCTAATAAGTCGAAAAATACTTGTGCTCCAATCAGACCGTCGACACGCCGCGAATAATGGAATTCTGGATCAGCCACAAAGGGCGTTGCTAGCCAAATCCAGCCTCATTGACGATCTGCAAGTAAAGGAAAAATTCGTGAGTTGTTTTCTTTATTTACCTACATAATTCTAAAAAGATTGGGTACGCGGTTATAACGTTCATTTTGCGATCGAACGGTTTCTTTTTAAATTTATCCCAATTCTTTTTTACGCGAATTCGAGAGAACCTATTGTTGTGTAGTGTGAGAGTGAAAAATAAAGAATAACGATAAAGAATAAAAATTAGCGCAGTATGACTGAAGCAGATCAAAAACAATTGAAGCGCTACGCCGGAAACGCGGAAACCACAAAGGAACCATAACGCGATTTCGAGATTTATGGTGCAAACATAAATAATGACACTAGTGCTGAGGATATTTGCATCCGTTTAGAGCTACTAGAGAAAGCGTTTAATGAATTCAAGGACGTTGAGGATCGTCTTACTGCTTATCCGGCGCAACCTTCAGAACTTGGAGAGAAGAAAGATACATAATGCTAAAGGCGAAATTTCGAACGGAATCGAACAAGCGCAACAACATGTTTAACGATTTACATCAGCAGTTTAGTTCTACCATGCAAACATTTGTTCAGCAGCAACAAGAATATTTCAACACGTTGCAGGATAGAAGTTTTGCGTTAAATTCTGGACGAGACGAGTTCAAACTACCGAAAATTTCAATTCCGCCATTTTATGGGAACTACGCGGACTTTCCTTCATTTAAGGATCTTTTTGAAGCGACGATCCATAATAACGAGTCATTATCGAAGGTGCATAAATTTAAATATTTAAAGGGACTCTTAGGTGGAGAAGCAGCGAATATAGTAAAACATGTGTCAATATCGGATGCTAACTATGAAAGCACATGGGAGAAAATCGTGAAGAGATATGATCACAAGGATCATGGCAAATCTGATTCGACAATTTTTGAATCAACCGCGTATTCATTGTTCTTCAAAGGAAATCAGGCGCATGGTGGATACTACCGATGAAGTTTTGAGAGGTTTAGCGGCATTGGGCCTTGGAACAGAAACTCGCGACGGTTGGCTTATTTATTTATTATTAGAAAAGTGCGATGAAGAGACAAGAAAGGCTTGGGCATTGACAACAGGCGAGAAACAGTTTCCAACCATCAATGATTTTACGACATTTCTCAATGAGTATAGCAAAGCATTGGAACGAGCAGAACCAGTATCAAAGAAGATCATAAAACCCAGTAATGCAATCACGAGTGCGAACGTGTTGGCAGCCACCACCTGTCCATTGTGTGATCAACCGCATTTGCTGCATAGATGCGAAAGGTTTCTGCCACTATAATTGCAGAAAAAAAGCTGTGTTTTAATTGCATGAGGGGTAATCATCGCTCTGAGTTTTGCAAACTAAAAATGAGATGTTTCAAGTGCAATCGAAAACACAACGCTTTGCTACATTCAGATGACATTGGTAAGCAAAATCAAACTGTGTCAAAACCAATAGTCGCTAACGTGAACACCGAAGTACTAGTCAACTCGCAAACCTCATCAAACAGCGAAAATAGTTTGAATAATTACCTGGCGAATTTAAATATACAAGCGATCCTACCCACAGCAATTGTAAAGGTTAGAGACGGGTTAGGACAAATGCGACTTGTCAGAGTTCTTTTAGATAGTGGGTCTCAAGCGTCCTTCATTGATGAAAGGTTTTTTAATCAGTTACGTTTACCGAAGAAAGGAGCTCAAATACCTATAGCGGGACTGGCTTCATCAGGCATTTTAACGAGAGGAGTTGCTAATTTAAGGATCATGTCGCGATTCTCAAATTCATCCATTAATGCCGAGACATTTATTTTGGAGAAATTTTCGGTAGTGCTACCTTCATCAAAATTTGACACCGCACAGCTTCAGTTCATTAGTGAATTAAACCTAGCAGACCCTGACTTTTATAAAACTGGGAAAATTGATATGTTGTTAGGTGCTGATGTATTTTTTAATGTATTACGAGCCGGGAAGCAAACTAATTCAGACTCTTCTGTTATTGCACAAAACACCATGTTCGGGTATATCGTGTCTGGAAAGTCGAGTTTGTCAAATACTACATCAGTACAACATATCTCATTAAATTTAGAAATTAAATTAGACGAAGTTCTTAAAAGGTTTTGGGAAATTGAAGAACCACCAACCACAAAAAAAATGAGTCCAGAAGAAATTGAAGCAGAAAATCACTTCTCATTAAGTGTGCAGAGAGATTCCACAGGCCGTTTTATTGTAAAAATTCCATTCAAGGAAAATTTATCAAAGCTAGGAAATTCATTACACATGGCGGAAAAAAGGTTTCAAAATCTTGAGCGTAAACTTAAGACTAACAAAGAACTTAGCATTGAATATAAAAGATTTATGGCTGAATACCTTGATTTAAAGCATATGGAAGAAGTAGCTGAAAGAGACATCCTGATGACTAATAATAAATGGTTTTACCTGCCTCATCATGCAGTAATGAAAACAAGCAGTAGCACAACCAAAGTTCGCGTGGTATTTGATGGATCGTCACGAAGTTCCACAGGAATCGCTCTAAACGATGCGATGATGATTGGACCATCAATACAATCATCTCTTTGGGATATATTATTGCGATTTAGAACACATAAATATGTAGTAACTGCAGACATTGAGAAAATGTATCGTCAGGTGCGTGTTGATGAAGATGATGCCAACTATCAGAGAATCCTATGGCGCTGCGATCCAGATGAGAAGCTTACACATTTTAAATTAATCACTATTACCTATGGTACTGCTTCTGCGCCATTTTTGGCCACTAGATGCTTATTCCAATTGGCTTTAGACAACATGATTAATTATCCTGAGGCAGCTCAAATAATTAAAAATACAAGTTGTGGTGGCAAGGGCGGGAATGGCTATCACAGCCAAGAACAATGTGGCCAAATGAAACAGAACTCCGAGAAACTAATGACGCAATCCGCTTAGAAATGCGAAAGAAATACACAACTGCATTGCATACAGAGTTAAAGCAAACATTGATACTGAAATTAATCACATTAAGTTTTCATCATATCCCAAGTTAATACGAATTTTAGCAAGAATAAATCGATTTGTAAAGAATTTCATTGCGAGATATTTAAAAAATAAACACGACATTGCGATTACTCTCCCATATTTAACTTCGTTTGAACTTTCACGAGCGGAAGAAATCATAATACAATATGTTCAGCAAGACGATTTCAAAGATGACATCAAGCGATTGAACAAAAATTTGTCATTGGAAAAACAAAGTACTCTGAAGTCTCTAAATCCGTTTCTTGATGAAAATGGAACCTTACGAGTAGGCGGCAGATTGGAGAGAGCCAGTTGCAGTTTCGCAACAAAACATCCATTATTTTGCATAAAAATTCCATCCTCAGCAAAATGATTGCAACATTCATTCATTTAAAGTGCCTCCATCCTGGTCCTTCCCTAACTTTTCATATTTTAAGGCAAAGGTTCTGGATTCTCAATGGCAGAAGTATGGTCAACCAGACAGTCAAGCAGTGTGTTACATAAGCGAGATATAGAGGATAGTCACCGACACAATTAATGGGGCAACTACCTAAGATACGAGTCGGTCCGGCAAGACCTTTTGAAAACACTGGTGTTAATTTCACTGGAGCCATTTCATTGGCAAATAGAAGAGGTCGCAGTGCTAAAATGTACAAGGGTTATATTGCCATTTTTATTTGTCTTGTGACAAAGGCGATTCATATAGAAGTGGTCACCGATTGCACTACCGATGGGTTCATTGCAGCTTTAAGGCGGTTTGTTGCAAGACGAGGTGTTCCTTCCAACATACACAGCGATAATGGGTCCAATTTTGTTGGAGCAGACAGAAAATTCCAACAAATGTACCACACATCAAATCGACATCAAAATGAGGTTCAAAAATTAATATCATCGGATGAATTCATTAAGAACATTGGTACATATCTGTCGGAAAATAAAATAACTTGGCATTACACACCACCACTGGCACCTCACTTCGCTGGAATTTGGGAATCGGCAGTAAAGTCCGTAAAAACTCACTTGGTGAAGGCAACGGGAAACATAAATTTTACTTATGAAGAGCTGACCACGTTACTTTGCAATATAGAAGCAATTTTGAATTCTCGACCCATTACAACATTATCAACAAGCGACGAATCGTATAAGGCTTTAACCCCAGCTCACCTGTTGATTGGAGCGCCAATAACCAGTTTACCGGAGCCTTACGGAGAGAATTCACCAGTTAAATTATCTAAGATGTGGGGTACAATTCAACAGCGAACATTTACATTTTGGAAGCGTTTTAGTACGAAATATTTACACAACCTACATCAACGAAATAAATGGCAAATAACACAAAACAATTTAAAAATTGGCGAGGTGGTTCTTCTAAAGGAACAATTTTTACCTCCATGCAAGTGGGCCATCGGTCGCATAAAAGAAGTTCATCCTGGCGAAGATGGTCACATCAGAGTTGTGACAATTAAGACGGCAAACAGCGAATATAAACGACCACTAAATAAGGTGGTTTTACTTCCAGTTGAAGATGTTTAAAGGTAGTACCTTTAAGGCCGGGAGAATGTTCATGAATTCTGAAATTAAATAAACAGAATTAAGAAATGCTATTTTTTGTAATTTAATGTAAACTTAACTTGTTCACAAACCACAATTGTTAATATTATTGTTTTGTTTTTCACATATTATTAGTTTGACACAAATATCAAAGATTCTAAAACTTTTTATTATAACTCAATTATATGTAGACTAAATTAGTAGCTCATTTATAAGATATTGTGACGGTGACACCTAGTGTGTAATAGAATAAGTTAAAATTAATAGCTCAATGTTAAACTGTACTAAAATGGGAATTTTCCATGATAAAATTGTTCTAAATTATTCTAACTAGAAAAATCATGAGCTTTCTAGAAGTTTGGTTTGTGTATATAAAAAGGCGAACGAAGTCAAATTGGACGAGTAATATTTGGTAAGCGATAGAGTAAAGATTAAAAAGGAATTAAAAAGTGATTTAAAAAGTGTTTTAAAAAGTGTTTTTGTGGAAATAAAAATTAAAAGTGAAATAGTAAAATTGTGCGAAATAAAAATTATAAGTGTACAGTAAAATTGAAGAATAATTTATATAAAGTGATTTTGTGAATTTTTATTAATAAACTGTGTTGTAATAAATTTTGTGAAATAAATAAATTCGTTGGTGATAAATTGAATTGAGTTTGTATTATTCACAATCCAGTGATACGAACCTTGATTGACAAGGCAAAAACGTAACATTATTATTGTTTTGTTTTTCACATATTATTAGTTTGACACAAATATCAAAGATTCTAAAACTTTTTATTATAACTCAATTATATGTAGATTAAATTAGTAGCTCATTTATAAGATATGTGTACTAGATAAATTTAAGGTAACTATTCACTGTAAGATGTCACTATATTGTAAATATCAAAGGTCCAAATCATTATCAGAGATGGCATCGGAAATAGTTAAACTGGTGTTCAGTGGCTTACAACCAAAACGAGTTTCCATTTGGATTGCCCGGGAAAAAACTAGCTGACGATGAACATAAAAAAAGATTGGTCATTCGGGAAAAAGCAATACAAGCAAAAAGAAGTGATTAAAAAAAGCGATCAAAGGAAGTTTTATTGAATTGTAAAAATAAAGTTTAAATTATTGTATTCAAATTTTGAATTTAAATAAAATCAATTAAGTGGTTTCATTTTGGTGCTACGGTGTTTTTTTTCAACGTCTGATCCAGCGAATTAAAAGAATTTGTACAAATTACACCAAATTTGTTCATATATTACTACTAATACAAAAAAAATACAACAAAATTACATATAAAGCAATAGTAAAAAACGAAGTTAGATACAATACAATTAAGCTTAACAGTATGATAATTTTATTTTGATTTGCAATGCGCGTCCCAAAATGTTGTGCGCCAACAATCATTTTTTTCACTACATTTTTACCAATATTAGAAGTACCTCCTAGTTTGCTGGATATAATTGTCATAATTGCCCATCATTATTTACACGAGTTTTGAACAAATATCGTGTTTAAAGGTGGGCCTTTTTTTGCCATTATAAAAAAATTATATTTATAGTAAGCAAAGTTAAGTGAAGTAGGTACATAAATAAATCCTTAAATTAAATAAAACTTGAAATAAAGTTTCTAAGAATAGACAAATATCTTTTCAATTTCCTTACTTACTTCAAACGTCGAGGAAGCTTTTACGATCAAAAAGGACTCAATAACATAACAATGACTTAACAAATTCCGAACTACTTAAACAAATGATTAATAAAATAACTTCCGTAAAACATATCTTCCCTTCGTATAACCCCAAAAATTACAATATTACAATAACTTACTATATTGTATATTATAATACCATATATACGCTCCCCAAAAGCTTCGTTCGCATTATAAATAAAAGGGATTTCCATAGTCAAAATCATATCCCATATTTTCCCTATACGTATGTATATCCAAGCAGCTTAAAATTAATAAATTATTATTCCAGCTTTTTATATTGATGATATTCATGATTTATAATTAATTAATGCCGCAGCAACAAAATATTTATGGCATAGAGAAGCAAACAGAAAACACAAAAAAAAAACTTGATGTTGTGTTATGTATGGCACATGGTAAAAAAAAAAGTCTGTTCAGAAAATGATTAATTGTCTTATCTAGTACACAGTACAAAAAAACGTAGAATGTCTGCGACGAAGAAAACAAAAATGTATCATTTTTTGTTATCATGAAAGTATGCAAAAATTGTATGTCACTTGGTGTAGGCGTTTGCGTTTTTTTTTTTATATGTATTTGGTGTTGTAGCTAACTTTTGCTTGTCTTAAAAAATACAAAAAAAAAAATAAAATAAACCAAAAAGTTTGACTATAAGTCTTAAAAAATATGTCATTAATGAAAGCGCTCTTATATTGTTTATGAAAATCATAAATGGAAAAGCTACACACAAACAAAAGAAAAATAAATGCCATTTAGTATTCTATGTACAAAGTGTAAAGCTCGGTTATGTAAAAATCCAATCAAAATGATATTAGCACATTTGAGTAGATGCGATCGCCTTATATAAATTACGTTACTAATTATCACTGTCGGTTCGTACTCATATGTGGCACCAGCATAAATTGTACACATACGAGAATACAGAACGTAAGAATTTTTTTTTATTGTTTGATTAATTAAACTTCATTTTATAAAATATATACACTTTACAAAATAATATATATCGAGAGAGTAATACAAGTTTGACCAAAAAACATTCAAACTTATTTTTACAATATTACAAAAAAAAAAAAAACAAAAAAAAAAAAAATTAAAGAAAAAAGTTAAGTTAAAAGCTTTTTCTAATCCATAATTATTTTTGTTGTTGTTCAAAACTTCCGATGTTCTTGATTTGGTTTTTTTATTTTAAACTTTATTTTTTCCACTTCAAGTTTTTTGTCAACTTGTTTTTTTTTTTATTATAATTAACGATTTTTTGTTCGGTTGATGGTGATGTTGTTGGTGCAAGGTGGTGGTGTTTTTGTTTTATTATTATGTGACGAGAAGAAAAATTGTTAATTTATTTTAAAAGATGTGAAGAAAAAAAACTTATTGGATTTTATTTTTTTCAGCTTCTTTATTAATTGATTTTCTGATAATAATTAAATAGCTCAAAGTTTTACTGGTGTACAGAGTGTGTACTGTGTAAGTAATTGCTTTAGGATGCCATAGGGCCGAGTTGGGTAAGACAGTTATGATTTTTTATGTTTTTTTAATTGATTACGACCGCTAGCAGTTTGATTGCACGTTCTGATCTACATTACTCTATTTACTAAATTTGTTTTTTTATTATAATCTAAATCACACACAATAGATATAATAACATGATCGTGTCCTTTATAAACATATTTGTAGATAAATTGTTTCACAGTTAGTCAGAATTCCCAACAATTTTTGCCTGCTTTCTAGCCAAAATAATAAAAAGAAATTGAACTTGGGAAATATTTCATTATGAATTAACTTCCAAATGAAATAAGTTTTAAAAATTTGGATCCTCATCACTGAAATTTTTACTTACGAAGTTAATGTTGTAAAGGTAATTTAATTCAGTTTTGATCTGATAATCCTAAGATTATGAAAGTCACATCATGTCTACTGGACTGATTGTACCACAATTTTACATCCTATAAAAAGAATCTACATGTTGTATTAGCGAATTATATTAAAACAGCCAAATTTCCTTAAATTTTTTGTTCGACACATTCACAATGGCCCTATTCCTGTGTAAGCAAACTATAATTACCAATTGTTTGCTTTAATTTGAACTGATTGACCATTTTGATGGGTTTTTTCAAATAATATGGGCCGTATTAGTATAATTCGCAAATACAACCTGTACCACAAATACATTCCATTTATAGAATGTAAAATTGTAATAGAATCAGTCCAGTAGTCTGATTAGAGGGCTGATTTGTTTATAATAACAGGGTAATCAGTTCAAAACTGGGTGAAAATATTATCTTAAGCGCAAACAATCCATTAGCCAAGGTGGCATTAAATCGCGGAAGTTAGAAATGTGCCAGAAAACATCACACTCTGCAGCATTTCACGGAATCGACTGAAGATAATATTACCAAATCCTAAGGAAACAATGACTAACAAATGTTTACACAAATATGTATCGTAGCTTATATAACTACTGAACATATGTCATTATCAGTTAACAGCTAAACTTAAAGTTTTAATCCGATTTGGAAATTTTATATTGCAGCTCTCAAGTAAGTTTAGTACAAAAATAAGGTATAACACAAATTTACTCCCGTGTGATTGCTAGTGCTGAGGTTCAATAAAAGCGAGATTATTATTAAATTGTAAAAAATTAGGCATGGTATAAATTAGATGCGTTGGTACTACCAAGAATCTTTAGTCAATAACCGATCAAATTACCAGATGATATCTATCTAATTGTTGGATTCTGAATTTAAACGGAGCGGTAAAATTTCCATCCTCTAATAAGTATATTACTTCTACAGTTGCTTAGAAATGAGACAGAAAAAAGTAAACAATTAAATGGTTACACTACAACAAAGCATGTTTGGGTAGCGTTAGTAAAACTCAGTTAAGGCTTTAACCATCAAATAATAGCCTTCCGGCTTATAAAAAATCAACTCAAATCAACTCGATTAACACGTTGGGAAAGCCAATTTAAGTCTTATTGAAGAAGAGTATTTATGCAAATTAAAATTTATGCTGATCACGATCTTCGATTTAAACAATCTCCTGAAAAATTTCATTATATACTTCTAGCGGCAGTTCTATGAAATCAGGGAATAGAACGTAGATTGTACCAAGATACCGAATATAAATAACAATATTGTGATTTTATGAAAGAGTAAAAAGCCCTTGAGCATATAAAAGAGATCTTACAAGATCAAATACAAAAACCAAGCTAAGACCTACCATACCACGAAGTATAGGTAACAGTACCAGCTAACAAAGGCTTGTATTTGATGGAACGGGAAGATTTATTGGAGCAGTATCTTTGAAAGGATGTTCGGCGGCGCGGCTCTTAGCATAATCGAATCTTTATTAAACCTATTAAACCAGTTTTTGCTTTGACAAATAGAAATATAGCCAGATCTGACCTGAAGCTCCAAATATAGCCACCCTGTGCTGAGTAAAATTGGAGATGACTGCAGAGTAGTAATCCTCTACAGTAAGGAAAATAATCAAGAAATATTTTTGTGTATACGGATGATCTTGTGGCTGGGGCCCCAATAGTAGAAGGGTTTCTTACAATAATTAAAAGGGGTGTTTAACGGAATTAAACATGTTCTCTTGGGAAAACGGCTTTACAAATCAAAGAACGGACTGCCAGATTCATGGAATTAAAATACTCGGGTTGGCTTGAAATCCATTATCTGTTCTATCCATCTATCTCTTCTATAGACAGAGTGAAGGTTAAGAAAAAAGAAACAAAATAAATTGCAACCAATAACCACCAAATATATATCATTTGCATTAGCCACTTCCTGAATTCTGGGGTAAAATCCGAAGCTGTTCTCCTGCTTCATTTATCAAGCCTCCAACTACTGAGGATGATGTTTTAGCTATGCCTGTCTAAATTGATACCCATAAGGCGAAAAAAGTTCAGGACCTGGAATACTTATATTTTAGATTGTTAATAAACGAAGATCTTAAAATCTTAAAGAAAAGGTTTTATGTTCGGAAAACATGCCACCGTTTATATTACGCTATTTAGGAACCAGAATTTGGAAAAGAGATGCCTCAAACGTAAAATTTCGTAACCCAACTGTAGATATTAAGTATCAAGTATGCATCTAATAGGTACTGGAGAAAAATCTAAATTTTTTCTGCTGGGCGTTCTCGACCCTGTTTATTATTTCATAGATGTTTGTGAAACAGCTCATAAAAAATTTCAATTCTGATACTGGCCTTAAAGGCGGAGCTGTGTTGATCGCCGTTATGAATTCACATTCAAGTAAGGGATTATTGTGTGAATGAATTTCCATTTTTTCACTATTTTGTGTGCTTTTGTTACTTTGTAAAATTTTTTTATATAAAAAAGAAAAATTCTTTATTATTATTTATTTTTATTATTTTAATATTTTTATCTTCCTTATAGTAACAATCTGTTTTATTTTTTAAAAAAATCGATTTCGGATGCTTTCGCCTTCCTTTCTCAATTTTTAGTTTAATATTATTACAAAATTATTAAAGTTAAGTCCTTATATACTATTTGTTTTTACCCCTTCCACTCTTTGTATTGTTGATTATTGCTTCGTATAACCTATTTGTTCTAGTGTTGATTTTGTCGTTTAAGATGTTACTATTGTCTTTGTGTTTGTATATCTCTAATTCTTCTAGCCGATCTAGGGTTTTTCCTTTTTTTACTTTGTGTACAATTGTTAAGTTTTTGTCATAACTAGTGTATTCGTGGTTTTCTGTTTTTAAATGATGTGCGTAATTGGATTTTATTGTTTTCTTTGTTAGGTCGCTGGTGTGTTCTTTAAATCTCGTTAAAAAGGAACGTCCCGTTTGACCCAGGTAGAATTTTTCGCAATTATCACAGGTCAATTTATATACTCCGGTGTCTATTTTTTCATTTTTGTTGTTTTGTTTAAATAATTGTTCCATTTTATTGTTGTTTTTGTATGCGGCGGTGTATCCATATTTTTTGAAATTTCTCTCGATTAATTTACTGGTTGTTTTATTATACTCTATGCTGATGTATTTGTTTTCTAATCCTTTTTCTATTTTTTGTAATGTTGTTGCTTTCTTTTGGTTGTTTGTAGCTTTGTGTTTTTCGTTGATTTTTGTTATTAATGTGGCCTGGTATCCATTTTGTGCGGCTATATATTTTATTGTGTTGAGTTCTTCTTCGTAGTCCTTTTTGTTCATAGGTATGTTGTTCAATCGTTGGATCATGTGATTGTATGCAGCGATAAGACCACTAATAAACTTCACAACGGCACCAACATACAGAATAGCAAAACATATCAACACCATTCTAAAACGAAATATAAAATGGGATAACTACAACTCGCTGAAAAACAACATAAACTTAGTCAACAAAATAAAAAACATAACAATACCACATAACGCAAAACTGGCATCGTTCGACATAACAAACATGTATACAAATATACCAATAGAAGAAACAATAGAAATAACTAGAAACCTACTATTGAACAACGGACTAAAGACAACAGACACAAACGAAATCATAAACTTAATCACTGAGATAACTAGACAAAACTACTTCACTCACAACAAACAATACTACAAACAGACTGTAGGTTTACCAATGGGAAGCCCACTATCAGGTACATTAGCTGAAATATATTTAAACAATTTTGAGAAAAAATACATACACAACTTAGACAACATATACAAAAACAACATATTGTTTATCTTCTTATCGGCTTTTCGGACACAAATATATTATATTGGTATATATTGGCATTCACAAAATTTTGATTAGTTAATCATAATCAAAAATTAAGAGGCCACCTATTCAATATATCTACACAAAAAAGCAGAAATATCAGATTTCCCATACCCTAACCCCAAGAGTTATACAAAGTGTACCAACTCTGAACAAAATAAGAACTTTCTAAGAAAAGAAAAAAAAAAAAAAAAAAAAAAAAAAAAAAAAAAAAAAACAACATAGTTTACTGGTACAGATACGTCGACGACATATTATTACTTTTTAGAGGCACGAACAGACAGTTAGACAAATTACATCAATACATCAACACGAGACAACCAACCATAAAATTCACATTAGAAACTGAAACGAACCAACAAATAAATTTCCTTGACCTTACAATAAAAAACGATAACTTAAGAC